>CAKAJI010000341.1:170707-607999 GCA_916610255.1 Lasioglossum lativentre
CCTTATAATATAACGTAATATGATATATATCATTAAAAATACCTTATAAAATAACGTAATATGCAGTATACCATTGAAAATACTTATAATATAACGTAATATGCAGTGTATCAATGAAAATACCTTATAATATAACGTGATATGCAGTCTATCATTGAAAATACCTAATAATATAACGTAATAAGCCGTGATTCATTGAAAATAGTTTATAATATAACGTAATATGCAGTGTATCATTGAAAATACCTTATAATGTAATGTAATATGCAGTGTATCATTGAAATTACCTTATAATATAACGTAATATGCAGTCTACCATTGAAAATACATTATAAAATAATGTAATATGCAGTCTGTCATTGAAAATACCTTATAATATAACGTAATATGATATATATCATTAAAAATACCTTATATAATAACGTAATATGCAGTATACCATTGAAAATACTTATAATATAACGTAATATGCAGTGTATCAATGAAAATACCTTATAATATATAGTAGTTTATCATTGAAAATACCTTATAATATAACGTAATATGCTGTGTATCATTGAAAATACCTTATAATATATCGTAATTTGTAGTGTATCAATGAAAATACCTTATAATATAACGTGATATGCAGTGTATCATTGAAAATACCTTATAATATAACGTAATATGCAGTGTACCATTGAAAATACCTTATAATATAACGTAATATGCAGTGTATCATTAAAAATACCTTATAATATATCGTAATATGCAGTCTACCAACCAAAATACATTATAAAATAATGTAATATGTAGTGTATCAATGAAAATACCTTATAATATAACGTGATATGCAGTCTGTCATTGAAAGTACCTTATAATATAACGTAATATGATATATATCATTAAAAATACCTTATAAAATAACGTAATATGCAGTATACCATTGAAAATACTTATAATATAACGTAATATGCAGTGTATCAATGAAAATACCTTATAATATAACGTGATATGCAGTCTATCATTGAAAATACCTAATAATATAACGTAATATGCAGTGTATCATTGAAAATACCTTATAATATAACGTAATATGCCGTGATTCATTGAAAATAGTTTATAATATAACGTAATATGCAGTGTATCATTGAAAATACCTTATAATGTAATGTAATATGCAGTGTATCATTGAAAATACCTTATAATATAACGTAATATGCAGTCTACCATTGAAAATACATTATAAAATAATGTAATATGCAGTCTGTCATTGAAAATACCTTATAATATAACGTAATATGATATATATCATTAAAAATACCTTATATAATAACGTAATATGCAGTATACCATTGAAAATACTTATAATATAACGTAATATGCAGTGTATCAATGAAAATACCTTATAATATATAGTAGTTTATCATTGAAAATACCTTATAATATAACGTAATATGCAGTGTATCATTGAAAATACCTTATAATATATCGTAATTTGTAGTGTATCATTGAAAATACCTTATAATATATAGTAGTTTATCATTGAAAATACCTTATAATATAACGTAATATGCAGTGCATCATTGAAATTACCTTATAATATAACGTAATATGCAGTGTATCATTGAAAATACCTTATAATATAACGTAATATGATATATATCATTAAAAATACCTTATAAAATAACGTAATATGCAGTATACCATTGAAAATACTTATAATATAACGTAATATGCAGTGTATCAATGAAAATACCTTATAATATAACGTGATATGCAGTCTATCATTGAAAATACCTAATAATATAACGTAATAAGCCGTGATTCATTGAAAATAGTTTATAATATAACGTAATATGCAGTGTATCATTGAAAATACCTTATAATGTAATGTAATATGCAGTGTATCATTGAAATTACCTTATAATATAACGTAATATGCAGTCTACCATTGAAAATACATTATAAAATAATGTAATATGCAGTCTGTCATTGAAAATACCTTATAATATAACGTAATATGATATATATCATTAAAAATACCTTATATAATAACGTAATATGCAGTATACCATTGAAAATACTTATAATATAACGTAATATGCAGTGTATCAATGAAAATACCTTATAATATATAGTAGTTTATCATTGAAAATACCTTATAATATAACGTAATATGCTGTGTATCATTGAAAATACCTTATAATATATCGTAATTTGTAGTGTATCAATGAAAATACCTTATAATATAACGTGATATGCAGTGTATCATTGAAAATACCTTATAATATAACGTAATATGCAGTGTACCATTGAAAATACCTTATAATATAACGTAATATGCAGTGTATCATTAAAAATACCTTATAATATATCGTAATATGCAGTCTACCAACCAAAATACATTATAAAATAATGTAATATGTAGTGTATCAATGAAAATACCTTATAATATAACGTGATATGCAGTCTGTCATTGAAAGTACCTTATAATATAACGTAATATGATATATATCATTAAAAATACCTTATAAAATAACGTAATATGCAGTATACCATTGAAAATACTTATAATATAACGTAATATGCAGTGTATCAATGAAAATACCTTATAATATAACGTGATATGCAGTCTATCATTGAAAATACCTTATAATATAACGTAATATGCAGTGTATCATTGAAAATACCTTATAATATATCGTAATTGGTAGTGTATCATTGAAAATACCTTATAATATATAGTAGTTTATCATTGAAAATACCTTATAATATAACGTAATATGCAGTGTATCAATGAAAATACCTTATAATATAACGTAATATACTGTGTATCTTTGAAATTACCTTATAATATAACGTAATATGCAGTGTATCATTGAAAATACCTTATAATATAACGTAATATGCAGTGTATCATTGAAAATACCTTATAATATATCGTAATTGGTAGTGTATCATTGAAAATACCTTATAATATATAGTAGTTTATCATTGAAAATACCTTATAATATAATGTAATATGCAGTCTATCATTGAAAATACCTTATAATATAATGTAATATGCAGTGTATCATTGAAAATACATGCTAGTATAACGTAGTATGCAGTCTATCATGAAAAATACCTTATAAAATAATGTAATATGCAGTGTACCATTGAAAATACTTTATAATCTAATGTAATATGCAGTGTATCAATGAAAATACCTTATAATATAACGCAACATGCAGTGTATCATTGAAAATACCTTATAATATAACGTAATATACTGTGTATCTTTGAAATTACCTTATAATATAACGTAATATGCAGTGTGTCATTGAAAATACCTTATAATATAACGTAATATGCAGTGTATCATTGAAAATACCTTATAATATATCGTAATTTGTAGTGTATCATTGAAAATACCTTATAATATATAGTAGTTTATCATTGAAAATACCTTATAATATAACGTAATATGCAGTGTATCATTGAAAATACCTTATAATATATCGCAATTTGTAGTGTATCAATGAAAATACCTTATAGTATAACGTAATATGCAGTGCATCATTGAAATTACCTTATAATATAACGTAATATGCAGTGTATCATTGAAAATACCTTATAATATAACGTGATATGCAGTGTATCATTGAAAATACCTTATAATATAACGTAATATGCAGTGTACCATTGAAAATACCTTATAATATAACGTAATATGCAGTGTATCGTTGAAAATACCTTATAATATATCGTAATATGCAGTCTACCAACCAAAATACATTATAAAATAATGTAATATGTAGTGTGTCATTGAAAATACCTTATAATATACCGCAATATGCAGTGTATCATTGAAAATACCTTATAATATAACGTAATATACTGTGTATCTTTGAAATTACCATATAATATAACGTAATATGCAGTGTGTCATTGAAAATACCTTATAATATAACGTAATATGCAGTGTATCATTGAAAATACCTTATAATATATCGTAATTTGTAGTGTATCATTGAAAATACCTTATAATATATCGTAATTTGTAGTGTATCATTGAAAATACCTTATAATATATAGTAGTTTATCATTGAAAATACCTTATAATATAACGTAATATGCAGTGTATCATTGAAAATACCTTATAATATATCGTAATTTGTAGTGTATCAATGAAAATACCTTATAGTATAACGTTATATGCAGTGCATCATTGAAATTACCTTATAATATAACGTAATATGCAGTGTATCATTGAAAATACCTTATAATATAACGTAATTTGCAGTGTATCATTGAAAATACCTTATAAAATAATGAAATATGCAGTCTGTCATTGAAAATACCTTATAATATAACGTAATATGATATATATCATTAAAAATACCTTATAAAATAACGTAATATGCAGTATACCATTGAAAATACTTATAATATAACGTAATATTCAGTGTATCATTGAAAATACATTATAATATATCGTAATTTGTAGTGTATCATTGAAAGTACCTAATAGTATAACGTAATATACAGTGTACCATTGAAAATACCTTATAATATAACGTAATATGCAGTGTATCGTTGAAAATACCTTATAATATATCGTAATATGCAGTCTACCAACCAAAATACATTATAAAATAATGTAATATGTAGTGTGTCATTGAAAATACCTTATAATATACCGCAATATGCAGTGTATCATTGAAAATACCTTATAATATAACGTAATATACTGTGTATCTTTGAAATTACCATATAATATAACGTAATATGCAGTGTGTCATTGAAAATACCTTATAATATAACGTAATATGCAGTGTATCATTGAAAATACCTTATAATATATCGTAATTTGTAGTGTATCATTGAAAATACCTTATAATATATCGTAATTTGTAGTGTATCATTGAAAATACCTTATAATATATAGTAGTTTATCATTGAAAATACCTTATAATATAACGTAATATGCAGAGTATCATTGAAAATACCTTATAATAAAACGTAATATGCCGTGATTCATTGAAAATAGTTTATAATATAACGTAATATGCAGTCTACCATTGAAAATACACTATAAAATAATGTAATATGTAGTCTGTCATTGAAAATACCTTATAATATAACGCAACATGCAGTGTATCATTGAAAATACCTTATAATATAACGTAATATACTGTGTATCTTTGCAATTACCTTATAATATAACGTAATATGCAGTGTATCATTGAAAATACCTTATAATATAACGTAATATGCAGTGTATCATTGAAAATACCTTATAATATAATGTAATATGCAGTCTGTCATTGAAA
This sequence comes from Lasioglossum lativentre, assembly GCA_916610255.1. Taxonomy (NCBI): domain Eukaryota; kingdom Metazoa; phylum Arthropoda; class Insecta; order Hymenoptera; family Halictidae; genus Lasioglossum; species Lasioglossum lativentre. Next base: position 176,005 of record CAKAJI010000341.1, read on the forward strand.
ATACCTTATAATATAACGTAATATGATATATATCATTAAAAATACCTTATAAAATAACGTAATATGCAGTATACCATTGAAAATACTTATAATATAACGTAATATGCAGTGTATCAATGAAAATACCTTATAATATAACGTGATATGCAGTCTATCATTGAAAATACCTAATAATATAACGTAATATGCAGTGTATCATTGAAAATACCTTATAATATAACGTAATATGCAGTCTACCATTGAAAATACATTATAAAATAATGTAATATGCAGTCTGTCATTGAAAATACCTTATAATATAACGTAATATGATATATATCATTAAAAATACCTTATAAAATAACGTAATATGCAGTATACCATTGAAAATACTTATAATATAACGTAATATGCAGTGTATCAATGAAAATACCTTATAATATATCGCAATTTGTAGTGTATCAATGAAAATACCTTATAGTATAACGTAATATGCAGTGCATCATTGAAATTACCTTATAATATAACGTAATATGCAGTGTATCATTGAAAATACCTTATAATATAACGTAATATGCAGTGTATCATTGAAAATACCTTATAATATAACGTAATATGCAGTGTACCATTGAAAATACCTTATAATATAACGTAATATGCAGTGTATCGTTGAAAATACCTTATAATATATCGTAATATGCAGTCTACCAACCAAAATACATTATAAAATAATGTAATATGTAGTGTGTCATTGAAAATACCTTATAATATAACGCAATATGCAGTGTATCATTGAAAATACCTTATAATATAACGTAATATGCAGTGTATCATTGAAAATACCTTATAATATATCGTAATTTGTAGTGTATCATTGAAAATACCTTATAATATATCGTAATTTGTAGTGTATCATTGAAAATACCTTATAATATATAGTAGTTTATCATTGAAAATACCTTATAATATAACGTAATATGCAGTGTATCATTGAAAATACCTTATAATATAACGTAATTTGCAGTGTATCATTGAAAATACCTTATAAAATAATGAAATATGCAGTCTGTCATTGAAAATACCTTATAATATAACGTAATATGATATATATCATTAAAAATACCTTATAAAATAACGTAATATGCAGTATACCATTGAAAATACTTATAATATAACGTAATATTCAGTGTATCATTGAAAATACATTATAATATATCGTAATTTGTAGTGTATCATTGAAAGTACCTAATAGTATAACGTAATATACAGTGTACCATTGAAAATACCTTATAATATAACATAATATGCAGTGTATCGTTGAAAATACCTTAGAAAATAATGTAATATGCAGTCTGTCATTGAAAATACCTTATAATATAACGTAATATGATATATATCATTAAAAATACCTTATAAAATAACGTAATATGCAGTATACCATTGAAAATACTTATAATATAACGTAATATGCAGTGTATCAATGAAAATACCTTATAATATAACGTGATATGCAGTCTATCATTGAAAATACCTAATAATATAACGTAATATGCAGTGTATCATTGAAAATACCTTATAATATAACGTAATATGCCGTGATTCATTGAAAATAGTTTATAATATAACGTAATATGCAGTGTATCATTGAAAATACCTTATAATATAACGTAATATGCAGTGTATCAATGAAAATACCTTATAATATATAGTAGTTTATCATTGAAAATACCTTATAATATAACGTAATATGCTGTGTATCATTGAAAATACCTTATAATATATCGTAATTTGTAGTGTATCAATGAAAATACCTTATAATATAACGTGATATGCAGTGTATCATTGAAAATACCTTATAATATAACGTAATATGCAGTGTATCATTGAAAATACCTTATAATATAACGTAATATGCAGTCTACCATTGAAAATACATTATAAAATAATGTAATATGCAGTCTGTCATTGAAAATACCTTATAATATAACGTAATATGATATATATCATTAAAAATACCTTATAAAATAACGTAATATGCAGTATACCATTGAAAATACTTATAATATAACGTAATATGCAGTGTATCAATGAAAATACCTTATAATATATCGTAATTTGTAGTGTATCAATGAAAATACCTTATAGTATAACGTAATATGCAGTGCATCATTGAAATTACCTTATAATATAACGTAATATGCAGTGTATCATTGAAAATACCTTATAATATAACGTGATATGCAGTGTATCATTGAAAATACCTTATAATATAACGTAATATGCAGTGTACCATTGAAAATACCTTATAATATAACGTAATATGCAGTGTATCGTTGAAAATACCTTATAATATATCGTAATATGCAGTCTACCAACCAAAATACATTATAAAATAATGTAATATGTAGTGTGTCATTGAAAATACCTTATAATATAACGCAATATGCAGTGTATCATTGAAAATACCTTATAATATAACGTAATATGCAGTGTATCATTGAAAATACCTTATAATATATCGTAATTTGTAGTGTATCATTGAAAATACCTTATAATATATCGTAATTTGTAGTGTATCATTGAAAATACCTTATAATATATAGTAGTTTATCATTGAAAATACCTTATAAAATAATGAAATATGCAGTCTGTCATTGAAAATACCTTATAATATAACGTAATATGATATATATCATTAAAAATACCTTATAAAATAACGTAATATGCAGTATACCATTGAAAATACTTATAATATAACGTAATATTCAGTGTATCATTGAAAATACATTATAATATATCGTAATTTGTAGTGTATCATTGAAAGTACCTAATAGTATAACGTAATATACAGTGTACCATTGAAAATACCTTATAATATAACGTAATATGCAGGGTATCGTTGAAAATACCTTAGAAAATAATGTAATATGCAGTCTGTCATTGAAAATACCTTATAATATAACGTAATATGATATATATCATTAAAAATACCTTATAAAATAACGTAATATGCAGTATACCATTGAAAATACTTATAATATAACGTAATATGCAGTGTATCAATGAAAATACCTTATAATATAACGTGATATGCAGTCTATCATTGAAAATACCTAATAATATAACGTAATATGCAGTGTATCATTGAAAATACCTTATAATATAACGTAATATGCCGTGATTCATTGAAAATAGTTTATAATATAACGTAATATGCAGTGTATCATTGAAAATACCTTATAATATAACGTAATATGCAGTGTATCAATGAAAATACCTTATAATATATAGTAGTTTATCATTGAAAATACCTTATAATATAACGTAATATGCTGTGTATCATTGAAAATACCTTATAATATATCGTAATTTGTAGTGTATCAATGAAAATACCTTATAATATAACGTGATATGCAGTGTATCATTGAAAATACCTTATAATATAACGTAATATGCAGTGTATCATTGAAAATACCTTATAATATAACGTAATATGCAGTCTACCATTGAAAATACATTATAAAATAATGTAATATGCAGTCTGTCATTGAAAATACCTTATAATATAACGTAATATGATATATATCATTAAAAATACCTTATAAAATAACGTAATATGCAGTATACCATTGAAAATACTTATAATATAACGTAATATGCAGTGTATCAATGAAAATACCTTATAATATATCGTAATTTGTAGTGTATCATTGAAAATACCTTATAGTATAACGTAATATGCAGTGCATCATTGAAATTACCTTATAATATAACGTAATATGCAGTGTATCATTGAAAATACCTTATAATATAACGTGATATGCAGTGTATCATTGAAAATACCTTATAATATAACGTAATATGCAGTGTACCATTGAAAATACCTTATAATATAACGTAATATGCAGTGTATCGTTGAAAATACCTTATAATATATCGTAATATGCAGTCTACCAACCAAAATACATTATAAAATAATGTAATATGTAGTGTGTCATTGAAAATACCTTATAATATATCGTAATTTGTATTGTATCATTGAAAATACCTTATAGTATAACGTAATATGCAGTGTATCATTGAAAATACCTTATAATATATAGTAGTTTATCATTGAAAATACCTTATAATATAACGTAATATGCAGTGTATCATTGAAAATACCTTATAATATATCGTAATTTGTAGTGTATCAATGAAAATACCTTATAGTATAACGTTATATGCAGTGCATCATTGAAATTACCTTATAATATAACGTAATATGCAGTGTATCATTGAAAATACCTTATAATATAACGTAATTTGCAGTGTATCATTGAAAATACCTTATAAAATAATGAAATATGCAGTCTGTCATTGAAAATACCTTATAATATAACGTAATATGATATATATCATTAAAAATACCTTATAAAATAACGTAATATGCAGTATACCATTGAAAATACTTATAATATAACGTAATATTCAGTGTATCATTGAAAATACATTATAATATATCGTAATTTGTAGTGTATCATTGAAAGTACCTAATAGTATAACGTAATATACAGTGTACCATTGAAAATACCTTATAATATAACGTAATATGCAGTGTATCGTTGAAAATACCTTAGAAAATAATGTAATATGCAGTCTGTCATTGAAAATACCTTATAATATAACGTAATATGATATATATCATTAAAAATACCTTATAAAATAACGTAATATGCAGTATACCATTGAAAATACTTATAATATAACGTAATATGCAGTGTATCAATGAAAATACCTTATAATATAACGTGATATGCAGTCTATCATTGAAAATACCTAATAATATAACGTAATATGCAGTGTATCATTGAAAATACCTTATAATATAACGTAATATGCCGTGATTCATTGAAAATAGTTTATAATATAACGTAATATGCAGTGTATCATTGAAAATACCTTATAATATCACGTAATATGCAGTGTATCAATGAAAATACCTTATAATATATAGTAGTTTATCATTGAAAATACCTTATAATATAACGTAATATGCAGTCTACCATTGAAAATACATTATAAAATAATGTAATATGCAGTCTGTCATTGAAAATACCTTATAATATAACGTAATATGATATATATCATTAAAAATACCTTATAAAATAACGTAATATGCAGTATACCATTGAAAATACTTATAATATAACGTAATATGCAGTGTATCAATGAAAATACCTTATAATATATAGTAGTTTATCATTGAAAATACCTTATAATATAAGGTGATATGCAGTGTATCATTGAAAATACCTTATAATATCACGTAATATGCAGTGTATCATTGAAAATACCTTATAATTTAACGAGATATGCAGGGTATCATTGAAAATACCTTATAATATATCGTAATTTGTATTGTATCATTGAAAATACCTTATTGTATAACGTAATATGCAGTGCATCATTGAAAATACCTTATAATATCACGTAATATGCAGTGTATCATTGAAAATACCTTATAATTTAACGAGATATGCAGTGTATCATTGAAAATACCTTATAATATAACGTAATATGCAGGGTATCATTGAAAATACCTTATAATATATCGTAATTTGTAGTGTATCAATGAAAATACCTTCTCATATAACGTAATATGCAGTGTATCATTGAAAATACCTTATAATATATCGTAATTTGTTGTGTATCATTGAAAATACCTTAGAATATATGGTAATGCTAGTCTATCATTGAAAATACCTTATAGTATAACGTAATATGCAGTGCATCATTGAAAATACCTTATAATATCACGTAATATGCAGTGTATCATTGAAAATACCTTATAATTTAACGAGATATGCAGGGTATCATTGAAAATACCTTATAATATATCGTAATTTGTAGTGTATCATTGAAAATACCTTATAATATAACGTAATATGCAGTGTATCATTGAAAATACCTTATAATATAACGTAATATGCAGGGTATCATTGAAAATACCTTATAATATATCGTAATTTGTAGTGTATCAATCAAAATACCTTCTCATATAACGTAATATGCAGTGTATCATTGAAAATACCTTTTAATATATCGTAATTTGTAGTGTATCTTTGAAAATACCTTATAATATAACGTAATATGCAGTGTATCATAGAAAATACCTTATAATATATAGCAGTTTATCATTGAAAATACCTTATAATATAACTTAATATGCAGGGTATCATTGAAAATACCTTATAATATATCGTAATTTGTTGTGTATCATTGAAAATACCTTAGAATATATGGTAATGCTAGTCTATCACTGAAAATACCTTATAATGTATCGTAATATGCAGTCTACCATTGAAAATACACTATAAAATAATGTAATATACAGTGTATCATTGAAAATACCTCATAATATAATGTAATATGCAGTCTATCATTGAAAATACCTTATAATATAACGTAATATGCAGAGTATCATTGAAAATACCTTATAATAAAACGTAATATGCCGTGATTCATTGAAAATAGTTTATAATATAACGTAATATGCAGTCTACCATTGAAAATACACTATAAAATAATGTAATATGTAGTCTGTCATTGAAAATACCTTATAATATAACGCAACATGCAGTGTATCATTGAAAATACCTTATAATATAACGTAATATACTGTGTATCTTTGCAATTACCTTATAATATAACGTAATATGCAGTGTATCATTGAAAATACCTTATAATATAACGTAATATGCAGTGTATCATTGAAAATACCTTAGAAAATAATGTAATATGCAGTCTGTCATTGAAAATACCTTATAATATAACGTAATATGATATATATCATTAAAAATACCTTATAAAATAACGTAATATGCAGTATACCATTGAAAATACTTATAATATAACGTAATATGCAGTGTATCAATGAAAATACCTTATAATATAACGTGATATGCAGTCTATCATTGAAAATACCTAATAATATAACGTAATATGCAGTGTATCATTGAAAATACCTTATAATATAACGTAATATGCCGTGATTCATTGAAAATAGTTTATAATATAACGTAATATGCAGTGTATCATTGAAAATACCTTATAATATAACGTAATATGCAGTGTATCATTGAAAATACCTTATAATATATAGTAGTTTATCATTGAAAATACCTTATAATATAACGTAATATGCTGTGTATCATTGAAAATACCTTATAATATATCGTAATTTGTAGTGTATCAATGAAAATACCTTATAATATAACGTGATATGCAGTGTATCATTGAAAATACCTTATAATATAACGTAATATGCAGTGTATCATTGAAAATACCTTATAATATAACGTAATATGCAGTCTACCATTGAAAATACATTATAAAATAATGTAATATGCAGTCTGTCATTGAAAATACCTTATAATATAACGTAATATGATATATATCATTAAAAATACCTTATAAAATAACGTAATATGCAGTATACCATTGAAAATACTTATAATATAACGTAATATGCAGTGTATCAATGAAAATACCTTATAATATAACGTGATATGCAGTCTATCATTGAAAATCCCTAATAATATAACGTAATATGCAGTGTATCATTTAAAATACCTTATAATATAACGTAATATGCCGTGATTCATTGAAAATAGTTTATAATATAACGTAATATGCAGTGTATCATTGAAAATACCTTATAATATAACGTAATATGCAGTCTACCATTGAAAATACATTATAAAATAATGTAATATGCAGTCTGTCATTGAAAATACCTTATAATATAACGTAATATGATATATATCATTAAAAATACCTTATAAAATAACGTAATATGCAGTATACCATTGAAAATACTTATAATATAACGTAATATGCAGTGTATCAATGAAAATACCTTATAATATATAGTAGTTTATCATTGAAAATACCTTATAATATAACGTGATATGCAGTGTATCATTGAAAATACCTTATAATATCACGTAATATGCAGTGTATCATTGAAAATACCTTATAATTTAACGAGATATGCAGGGTATCATTGAAAATACCTTATAATATATCGTAATTTGTATTGTATCATTGAAAATACCTTATAGTATAACGTAATATGCAGTGCATCATTGAAAATACCTTATAATATCACGTAATATGCAGTGTATCATTGAAAATACCTTATAATTTAACGAGATATGCAGTGTATCATTGAAAATACCTTATAATATAACGTAATATGCAGGGTATCATTGAAAATACCTTATAATATATCGTAATTTGTAGTGTATCAATGAAAATACCTTCTCATATAACGTAATATGCAGTGTATCATTGAAAATACCTTTTAATATATCGTAATTTGTAGTGTATCTTTGAAAATACCTTATAATATAACGTAATATGCAGTGTATCATAGAAAATACCTTATAATATATAGCAGTTTATCATTGAAAATACCTTATAATATAACTTAATATGCAGGGTATCATTGAAAATACCTTATAATATATCGTAATTTGTTGTGTATCATTGAAAATACCTTAGAATATATGGTAATGCTAGTCTATCATTGAAAATACCTTATAGTATAACGTAATATGCAGTGCATCATTGAAAATACCTTATAATATCACGTAATATGCAGTGTATCATTGAAAATACCTTATAATTTAACGAGATATGCAGGGTATCATTGAAAATACCTTATAATATATCGTAATTTGTAGTGTATCATTGAAAATACCTTATAATATAACGTAATATGCAGTGTATCATTGAAAATACCTTATAATATAACGTAATATGCAGGGTATCATTGAAAATACCTTATAATATATCGTAATTTGTAGTGTATCAATCAAAATACCTTCTCATATAACGTAATATGCAGTGTATCATTGAAAATACCTTTTAATATATCGTAATTTGTAGTGTATCTTTGAAAATACCTTATAATATAACGTAATATGCAGTGTATCATAGAAAATACCTTATAATATATAGCAGTTTATCATTGAAAATACCTTATAATATAACTTAATATGCAGGGTATCATTGAAAATACCTTATAATATATCGTAATTTGTTGTGTATCATTGAAAATACCTTAGAATATATGGTAATGCTAGTCTATCACTGAAAATACCTTATAATATAACGGAATATGCAGTCTACCATTGAAAATACATTATAAAATAATGTAATATGAAGTCTGTCATTGAAAATACTTTATAATATAACGTAATATGCAGTGTACCATTGAAAATACCTTATAATATAACGTAATATGCAGTGTATCGTTGAAAATACCTTATAACATATACTAGTTTACTATTGAAAATACCTTATAATATAACGTAATATGCTGTGTATCATTGAAAATACCTTATAATATAATGTAATATGCTGTGTATCATTGAAAATACCTTATAATATATCGTAATTTGTATTGTATCATTGAAAATACCTTATAGTATAACGTAATATGCAGTGTATCATTGAAAATACCTTATAATATATAGCAGTTTATCATTGAAAATACCTTTTAATATAACGTAATATGCAGTGCATCATTGAAAATACCTTATAATATATCGTAATTTGTAGTGTATCTTTGAAAATACCTTATAATATAACGTAATATGCAGTGTATCATAGAAAATACCTTATAATATATAGCAGTTTATCATTGAAAATACCTTATAATATAACTTAATATGCAGGGTATCATTGAAAATACCTTATAATATATCGTAATTTGTTGTGTATCATTGAAAATACCTTAGAATATATGGTAATGCTAGTCTATCACTGAAAATACCTTATAATATAACGGAATATGCAGTCTACCATTGAAAATACATTATAAAATAATGTAATATGAAGTCTGTCATTGAAAATACTTTATAATATAACGTAATATGCAGTGTACCATTGAAAATACCTTATAATATAACGTAATATGCAGTGTATCGTTGAAAATACCTTATAATATATCGTAATATGCAGTCTACCATTGAAAATACATTTTAAAATAATGTAGTACGTAGTCTGTCATTGAAAATACCTTATAATATAACGCAATATGCAGTGTATCATTGAAAATACCTTATAATATAACGTAATATACTGTGTATCTTTGAAATTACCTTACAATATAACGTAAAATGCAGTGTATCATTGAAAATGCCTTATAATATAACGTAATATGCAGTGTATCATTGAAAATACCTTATAATATATCGTAATATGCAGTCTACCATGGAAAATACATTTTAAAATAATGTAATACGTAGTCTGTCATTGAAAATACCTTATAATATAACGCAATATGCAGTGTATCATTGAAAATACCTTGTAATATAACGTAATATGCAGTGCTTCATTGGAAATACGTTATAATATATCGTAATTTTTTAGTGTATCATTGAAAATACCTAATAATATAACGTTATATGCAGTGTATCATTGAAAATGCCTTAGAATATATGGTAATTCATGTCTATCAATGAAAATACCTTATAATATAAAGTAATATGCAGTGCATCATTGAAAATACCTTATAATATAACGTAATATGCAGTGTATCATTGAAAATACCTTATAATATAACGTAATATGCAGTGTATCATTGAAAATACCTTATAATATAACGTAATATGCAGTGTATCATTGAAAATACCTTATAATATATAGTAGTTTATCATTGAAAACACCTTATAATATAACGTAATATGCTGTGTATCATTGAAAATACCTTATAATATATCGTAATTTGTAGTGTAGCAATGAAAATACCTTATAATATAACGTAATATGCAGTGTATCATTGAAAATACCTTATAATATATCGTAATTTGTATTGTATCATTGAAAATACCTTATAGTATAACGTAATATGCAGTGCATCATTGAAAATACCTTATAATATCACGTAATATGCAGTGTATCATTGAAAATACCTTATAATTTAACGAGATATGCAGGGTATCATTGAAAATACCTTATAATATATCGTAATTTGTAGTGTATCATTGAAAATACCTTATAATATAACGTAATATGCAGTGTATCATTGAAAATACCTTATAATATAACGTAATATGCAGGGTATCATTGAAAATACCTTATAATATATCGTAATTTGTAGTGTATCAATGAAAATACCTTCTCATATAACGTAATATGCAGTGTATCATTGAAAATACCTTTTAATATATCGTAATTTGTAGTGTATCTTTGAAAATACCTTATAATATAACGTAATATGCAGTGTATCATAGAAAATACCTTATAATATATAGCAGTTTATCATTGAAAATACCTTATAATATAACTTAATATGCAGGGTATCATTGAAAATACCTTATAATATATCGTAATTTGTTGTGTATCATTGAAAATACCTTAGAATATATGGTAATGCTAGTCTATCACTGAAAATACCTTATAATATAACGGAATATGCAGTCTACCATTGAAAATACATTATAAAATAATGTAATATGAAGTCTGTCATTGAAAATACTTTATAATATAACGTAATATGCAGTGTACCATTGAAAATACCTTATAATATAACGTAATATGCAGTGTATCGTTGAAAATACCTTATAATATATCGTAATATGCAGTCTACCATTGAAAATACATTTTAAAATAATGTAATACGTAGTCTGTCATTGAAAATACCTTATAATATAACGCAATATGCAGTGTATCATTGAAAATACCTTATAATATAACGTAATATACTGTGTATCTTTGAAATTACCTTACAATATAACGTAAAATGCAGTGTATCATTGAAAATACCTTATAATATAACGTAATATGCAGTGTATCATTGAAAATACCTTATAATATATCGTAATATGCAGTCTACCATTGAAAATACATTTTAAAATAATGTAATACGTAGTCTGTCATTGAAAATACCTTATAATATAACGCAATATGCAGTGTATCATTGAAAATACCTTGTAATATAACGTAATATGCAGTGCTTCATTGGAAATACGTTATAATATATCGTAATTTTTTAGTGTATCATTGAAAATACCTAATAATATAACGTTATATGCAGTGTATCATTGAAAATGCCTTAGAATATATGGTAATTCATGTCTATCAATGAAAATACCTTATAATATAAAGTAATATGCAGTGTATCATTGAAAATACCTTATAATATAACGTAATATGCAGTGTATCATTGAAAATACCTTATAATATATCGTAATATACAGTATACCATTGAAAATACTTATAATATAACGTAATATGCAGTGTATCATTGAAAATACCTTATAATATATAGTAGTTTATCATTGAAAATACCTTATAATATAACGTAATATGCTGTGTATCATTGAAAATACCTTATAATATAACGTAATATGCAGTGTATCATTGAAAATACCATATAATATATCGTAATATACAGTATACCATTGAAAATACTTATAATATAACGTAATATGCAGTGTATCATTGAAAATACCTTATAATATATCGTAATATGCAGTGTATCATTGAAAATACCTTATAATGTTATGTAATATGCAGTCTACCATTGAAAATACCTTAGAATATATGGTAATTCTAGTCTATCAATGAAAATACCTTATAATATAACGTAATATGCAGGGTATCATTGAAAATACCTTATAATATATCGTAATTTGTAGTGTATCAATGAAAATACCTTCTCATATAACGTAATATGCAGTGTATCATTGAAAATACCTTATAATATAACGTAATATGCAGTGTATCATTGAAAATACCTTATAATATCACGTAATATGCAGTGTATCATTGAAAATACCTTCCCATATAACGTAATATGCAGTGTATCATTGAAAATACCTTATAACATATAGTAGTTTACCATTGAAAATACCTTATAATATAACGTAATATGCTGTGTATCATTGAAAATACCTTATAATATCACGTAATATGCAGTGTATCATTGAAAATACCTTATAACATATAGTAGTTTACCATTGAAAATACCTTATAATATAACGTAATATGCTGTGTATCATTGAAAATACCTTATAATATCACGTAATATGCAGTGTATCATTGAAAATACCTTATAATATAACGTAATATGCAGGGTATCATTGAAAATACCTTATAATATATCGTAATTTGTAGTGTATCAATGAAAATACCTTCACATATAACGTAATATGCAGTGTATCATTGAAAATACCTTATAATATAACGTAATATGCAGTGTATCATTGAAAATACCTTATAATATCACGTAATATGCAGTGTATCATTGAAAATACCTTCCCATATAACGTAATATGCAGTGTATCATTGAAAATACCTTATAACATATAGTAGTTTACCATTGAAAATACCTTATAATATAACGTAATATGCTGTGTATCATTGAAAATACCTTATAATTTAACGAGATATGCAGGGTATCATTGAAAATACCTTATAATATATCGTAATTTGTAGTGTATCATTGAAAATACCTTATAATATAACGTAATATGCAGTGTATCATTGAAAATACCTTATAATATCACGTAATATGCAGTGTATCATTGAAAATACCTTCCCATTGTGACGTTCGTCACCACAGTCCGTCCTGCTCTTGCAAGCCCAGGCCGTTCCTGTGGTATATTTTTAAGGGGCCTGCCCCTCATTCATACGCCACTATTTCAAATCTCACAAGAATAAAGTTTCAAGGGACCGTTTCCCTATTGATACGGTCCGTTCCAGTCTAGTGAACCTACTACGTCGCAACCCCCACCAGAAGTCGAAATCATCGAGACAGCGGATCAAATCGATTATTAGTAGTCGACAGTTCGAACCGACAACACCATTCCTGCACCTGAATTATCTCACGAAATACGATAAAGACATAGTCTGAGAACAGAATTATTTCACGAAATACGATAAGGACATAGTCTGAGAACAGAATTATTTCACGAAATACGATAAGAACATAGTCTGAGAACTGAATTATTTCACGAAATACGATAAAGGACATAGTCTCAGAACAGAATTATTTCACGAAATACGATAAGGACATAGTCTCAGAACAGAATTATTTCACAAAATACGATAAAGGACTTAGACGCAGGAACGTCGATCCACCTCCAGTGATCCACTACCCCTTCCACTGGAACAACTTGACATGTGATTGGGACTACCCCCTTCCACCAACGTTGGACTATAAGGGAAGCAGCTGGACACCTACGAAGTCAGTTGAACTCAGGAATCAGTCGAAAGCAGTTGAACTCAGGGATCAGTCGAAACCAGTTGAATTCAGGAATCAGTCGAAAGCAGTTGAAGTCAGAAGTCAGTCGAAGTCAGTCGAAGTCAGGAGTCAGTCGAAGTCAGGAGTCAGTCGAAGTCACGAGTCAGCTGAAGTCTGAAGTCAGAATTCTCCGGTGCACCATCCAGTGCAACGACTGTTCGCGTTCACTTTCCTCAATCCAACCTTTTAACCATTTACCTACTTCCATCATTCTCGATGATGAAACCGAGAGCACTTTGAACTATTTGTAGTTCTGGAACTCAAACTGAGAGGATACACCACCTCCTTCCTAATCCCCTTATACGTCGATATTGCTGCGTGCGGACCAGCACAGAATAAATTCATTTGCGTGTGCGAACGTGCGTGTATCAAGAACCTTAGTCGTGAGAGGAGTCGCCAACCACTTTTTCACCCCTGTCCTATACCTACACGTTCGAGCACGGCGGACTGGATCTAGCCTCTCGAGCTCCCCCACTACCACATTCCTGGCGGACTGGGTCCAGCCGTTTGTGCGTCCTTCAATTTCCCTCGAACTAGGCGGACTGGGTCTAGCCGTTCGAGTTCCCTCACCTACCACAATCTTGGCGGACTAGGTCTAGCCGTTTGTGAAGTCTCCAATTTTCCTCGAACTAGGCGGACTGGGTCCAGCCGTTCGACCTACCGTACCCACCCACAATCTTGGCGGACTTGGTCCAGCCGTTTGCGTGTGCGTACTCCAATTCACGGCCCAGGCGGACTAGGTCCAGCCGACCGGGGATCCCATCCCGACATTCTCTCTCTGACGACGGAACGACGTAACTCGTCCTACGTCGCAACGAACCGTAAACATCGAAATAAATTCGCACGCGTAAAAACGTAACGTCTTCGCGGACCCCGCGTGAGACGTAACAAATTGGTGACAGCTCGGTGGGATTTGAATTGCTCAACGAAGCACCCACAATTGCCGCAATTCATATAATTTTCCGCTCACACGATGTCTCAGCATTCAGAGCGAAGCAACAGCGTACTAGAGGAACCGATTCTTCCTGTCGAGGATCCAACGAGGGAGATTACCCTGTTGGAACAATTTAAAGAGATGCTACTCAAGCACCAAGAACTACTCGCCAAGCACAATGTACCTGTTCCAGTTCCCGAGGTCAAACTTGAACCTGCGTCGAATCTCACTGTCATCGAGGGGATGGCTAAACAATTAAGAAAGATGCAGTCAATTATCGAAAAACTGGGAGGCCCAGCAAACTCCCACGTATCCGATCACACCTCGACGTCTGAAACCCCGAACCCACTGCATAAAATCGTGGAAAAGACGGATTATTATTCATCCCGCGAGTATGGACGAATTACACTGAAAGACGCAGTAGAAACCGTTCCCCACTTCGATGGAGGTAACATCACAGTCTTTCAATTCGCACGAGCATGCAAGCGGGCTCGCGAACTGCTACCCGCCAAAGCGGAACCAAATCTAGCAAAACTCCTGCGCAACAGACTCAAGGGACATGCGGCCCTGGCTGTCGAAGATCAAACACATAATTCCGTAGACGAGCTAATAAACCGGCTAAGATACGTCTTCGCCCCCTCGAAAACTCCTAACCATTACCGCGGCGAACTAGCGAACATCATAAAAGAGCCCAGAGAACACATCCTCGACTACATAACGCGAGCCAAAGACTTGAATTCCGCTATTGTCGACGGCGAAAGGGAGCGTTATGGAAGTTTGACCGACAAACATGTCAGCGATATAGACGACCTTACTCTGGACTCCTTCCTGGACGGGTTACCTCCCGACATGAGAACCCGAATCCGACACGAAGGCTGTTTCGGCTTAGCCGAAACCTTCGATTCCGCAATCCAGATAACTAAAGAAATGGAAAGAGATGAGCGAAGATTTTCGACGACTCCACGAACGTCACAGCTCACATGTCAAATTTGTCTAAGGCCGGGGCATGAGGCCCGTACCTGCCGCAACCATGGACAATACCGCGGTCCCTCCCAGGATGCTCGAGGTCAAATCACTCGTTGGCCAGATCCGCCACGTCGCGCCGCCAACAACGACGCGACCAGCACACCTACAAGTCGTCTAATGGATCTAAAGATCTGTACATACTGCAAAATCCCGGGCCACCTAATCTCCGAGTGTAGGAAACGAGCCTACAATAATCAACGGTTCCAGGGAAACGAGAACCGCCCACGAGAACCCCCGAGCGCGCCTCGTGGAGCACCCCCACAGCAGACGCGCTCCGCACTTCCGATAATCGCGGAACGAGAAGACCAGGACAAGCACGAATGTGTACAGTCCAATTAAAACCGGCTCGACTCGTACCTGCAGTCATGCTACATTCTGTCGACCTAAACGAAGCGACAGAAGCTATGGTCGACACAGGATCGGAAATCAATATAATCAAACAAAAATCATTGGTCGAACCCGAGTTAATCAATACCCAAGAAAGGGTGATTATTACAGGTATTACCAACCACACCATCACCACCCTTGGCACGTTCGAATTGAACATTTTCAATCACAAGGTGATATTTCATGTCGTCACCGACGATCTACCAATTCCCCAAAATAGCATAATTGGCTCAGAATTTTTTCGAAACCAATCCGTCGACATTGTCTATTCGGAAAGTTGCCTCCGTTTCCACGGTACCACCATACCATTCCTTAATCGTGAACCGATCACGCTACCTGCTAGATCGAAAACGGTCATCCCCATACACATCCTGAATCCAAATCTTGGCGAAGGCTACGTGCCGCGTCAAAACCTCGGCGAAGGAGTCCATTTAGGACACGCCATAATTAAATCAAAGCAAGGAAAAGCTTATCTCCCCGCAGTCAATACAACCAATCAAAGTATTGTACTGCAAGAACCCAACATCGAACTCGAGGAGTTCGAAGAACCCTCACTAATTCCTCTTTCGCATACCCCTTCTATTTCTCCCACCACAGTGCACCCACCTACTAAATCTTTACTAAATCCAGGTGCGCTGTGCGTCCAATCTCAACCCCCTCCAAAAGCATGCGAATCCAATTCTACACTCCCATCTCGCATGTCGGAGTCCCCTTCTAAAGAATCCAAGCCGATTCTACCTACCCCCCAAACCTGCGAAAAGGAATCCTCTGAGGCCACTTCGAATTCTAATTCATTATTCCCTTGCCATCATATTCGTCAACATGCGAAACCTCTAATATCCCCCGATACAAATCCCCGTGGAAACGACCGTATAACCGCAATCATGCAACATCTAAATACGGAGCACTTGAACCCCGAAGAAAGAAACAGTGTCGGAAATCTTGTTGATCAATACAACACGATATTTCATTTACCCGAAAGCCAACTCGGCCACACCGACGCAATAACGCATCGAATTACGACAACAGATGATCGTCCTATAAACGTGAAACAATATCGTTTCCCACCAATTCACAAAGAGGAGATTAACAAACAAGTAAACGAACTGCTCGACAACGATATCATACAACCATCGATATCTCCCTACAATTCTCCTATCTGGATCGTCCCCAAAAAACCAGGACCAGATGGGCAAAAGAAATGGCGAATGGTAATCGATTACCGATTATTAAATGCCAAAACGATACCAGACGCCTACCCGTTGCCCAACATTACTGATATATTGGATCAGCTGGGCGGCGCCAAATATTTTTCCGTCTTCGACCTAGCGTCAGGATTCCACCAGATCCCAATGGACAAATCTGACACACAAAAGACGGCATTCTCTACTCCTTACGGGCATTACGAATTTAAACGAATGCCATTCGGCCTAAGAAACGCACCAGCTACTTTCCAGCGATTAATGGATCACGTTCTTTCTGGACTTCAAGGAATAGAAATGTTCGTATATTTAGACGACATTGTCATATACGCAAGTTCCGTCAGGGAACACGAAATAAAATTCCGGAAATTAGCTGGAAAATTGCAAAAAGCCAACCTCAAGCTACAGCCAGAAAAATGCGAGTTCTTACGAAAAGAAGTGGCATATTTGGGCCACATCATTACCGAGAATGGAGTCCGACCTGACCCAAAGAAAATAGAGGCAGTGGCAAAGTTTCCTACACCAAACAACCCAAGAAAGATCAAGAGTTTCCTCGGTCTCGCCGGATATTATAGGAAATTTATACCAAATTTTTCAAAAATCGCCAGACCTTTAACAAATCTGTTGAAAAAACAGATAAAATTTTCTTGGGGTCATAAAGAACAGGAATCGTTTGAATATTTACGACAACAATTGACCACTCAACCAATTTTACAATTCCCGGACTTCACAAAACAATTCCACGTCACAACAGACGCATCTTGTAACGCCATCGGTGGAGTTCTAAGCCAGACCGTTGAAAACAAAGAGTTACCAATATCTTATGCATCAAGAACATTGAATAATGCAGAGGAAAATTATTCGACGATAGAGAAAGAACTATTGGCCATTGTATATTGCGTGGGACACTTCAGGCCCTACCTGTATGGCAAAACCTTTAGTCTGTATACGGATCACAAACCACTGGTATGGTTACACAACGTTAAAGATCCTACATCCCGCTTAGTTAGATGGAGATTAAAACTAGCGGAGTACGACTATGAAATTCGCTACCAACCAGGGAAGACCAATTACATTGCAGATGCACTGTCACGAATAAACCACGCAAAAATACTGCCTATAAGAGCCCGATCAACTAGCGACAGTGACCCAGACGAAGACTTGCCTGTCGCGAAAAGACACAAACGCGCCGCATCACGTACGGTTCCGCAAGAACCGGCAACGCCATCAAACCAGTCAACAAATCCATCGGAATCAAATAGTTCCACACCGGAAACACTCACCCCCGAACGGATAGCAGATGATAGCGATTACTTGCCGTCTCAGACTTCGTTCACAGAGCCATTAACGCATCTGAACGAAGTACAACCGATAGATATATCGGACGACCACTCAGACACAGCCTCTGAAAATAGCTCCTCAGAGGAGGAAAACGAAACAACACCCGTAATAACGCCTGGTAACGAATTCGGCTTCCAAATCATCGAATCCAACGATCCCCTTACCTTGATCCACGATAATCACGTGTTCCTCGTTACTACAAGAGGAGAACCCTGTGACGAAGGATCAAAAGAACTCCAACGAGGCAATATTCTACCACAGGGCATGAAACTGACCCTGGGAAGAGCAAGGGTATTCGAAAACAGAAACAGACAACTGATAGCCCTAGCGATACAGGAAAGAGTTGTGATGCAACCGGATCCAGCGATCCTAGAAGAATGCATATCGTCCCTACGAGATGTTATATGCGAAATGGGTCTCCAAACGATCTGCATCGCGAAACAACCAATGCTCGGAACAGAACCCTGGAATACAGTATTGGAATTACTAAAAACCTACCTCTCAGAACTCAACGTTACAATAACAGTAACATCGCAATCTGTCAGAATCCCTGAAGAAACGGAAAAACAGGCTATCATCGCAGAAAACCACTGCTCCGCTATAGCCGGCCACAAGGGAGTCACTAAGACATATGGTCGGATACGACAACAATACTTCTGGAAAAATATGAAAAAGGAAATACAAACCTTCATCCAGAATTGCCTAGAATGTCAAAGGAAAAAACTCGTACGCGTGAAAACGCGTCAACCGATGATAATAACAGACACGCCCGGGTCGGCATTCGATAAAGTAAGCATGGACGTCGTTGGACCCCTTCCGTCCACTAGAAAAGGAAATTCATACATCCTTACCATTCAAGACCTACTCACGAAATTTTCCTTAGCAATTCCGTTACCTAACGTAAAATCCGCCCAAATTGCGGACGCTTTCATAAAAGAGTTCATTTGTCGCTACGGAACTCCCCGAGCGATCCTTACCGATCAAGGAACCAATTTCGTAGGCACTTTCATTAAAACAATAACCAAAAGATTTAAAATCCAACACTTCAAATCCACGTCATTTCACCCACAAACTAACGGTTCCATAGAAAGATCGCATCACGTACTTGCAGAATATTTAAAAATGTACGTAACGGCCAACAAAGAATGGGACGAATGGACCAACCTCGCTTCCTTCTCCTATAATACCAGTATCCACGAAGGAACACGATACACACCACATCAATTGGTCTTCGGCAAAGTTGCTAGAACCCCAACCACGGAAAGTAGAACAAGTAATACGGGAATAATCACTTACAATGATTATCTCAGTAATCTAAACCGCATCATTACCGAAACACAAAGGTTAGCGCGTTCCAACCTACAGAAAGCGAAAGAAAAATCGAAGGAACAGTACGATAAACGAATCCACTCATACGACTTCCAAGTGGGCGAATCCATCTTCGTACTAAAACAACCAAAAAAAGGAAAATTCGACGATAATTATACGGGACCACACACGATATTGGAAGTATACCCAAATAAAAACCTGAAAATCACGTGGAGAAGGGGTACCAAAATCATCCATTCGAATACAGCAAGACCGTCACGCCTCCAAGACACAGTCGGTTTAACTTGAAAAAGGAGAGAGGGAAAATCCCCCCCCCCCCTAATCTACACAATATAATCGAGATCAACGACGAAAATCGATCATTCGTACAGCAACCATGTGTCTACACAGTCAACGTCGTACATCCACGGAAGAGAAGCGATTTGAATACTTAGATCAATTCGCTAGATTCAAGTGCTACACCGGCACACTATACATAAACAGTAAAAACGAGGAAATGTGTGAAAGTTGTGTAAAATTAGAACCGAAGCAAGGAATCACAACACACAGGGTTCTGCACCATATACACGATATCGGAATGGCGAACAAATGCTCGAAATGCTCGGGAGAGGTATTGACACCAACACAGCTGATCGAATGTATTCATTGCTCCGTCAAACTAATGGAAGCGGCAACGCCATTTATATTTGCACGAACACCATTTATATTCCGAATAACACCACAAAGCGAAAGAAATCATAATAATACAGGATAACCCCCTTCCCCACCATTCCCCCTGGTCACCCAGAATCTCTACCCCTCCCCCCCCAAAAAAAACCTTCCCCTCACCCGCCAAAGTGACCCACACAAAAAACCCTTCCCCCCCCCCCCTCAAAAAGAAAAAAACCTTCCCCTCACCCACCAAATTACCCCCACCCTTCACCTTTTTTTGTACCCATTGCTTCCCCCTCTTCTCACTATTACCCCCCCCCCCCTCACAAAACTAAACATCCAATATAAACAATGGTAATCGCCAAATCTGCATAGTCGATCATTATGGAGCAAACTAAAAATTTCAAGAAAACCCACCGCGCTGGAAGGAAGATACAGTATCGCAGAATCTTACGTTGGCTGTACGAGGACACATCGTCCACCGGGCACCTGAGAAATTTCGGGATCCCAGACGATCCCAACGAGTGGCTGCCCAAACCACGGGAACAACCCCGGATCACGAAGATCACAAAAATGCCGGAGGGCTACGAGTGGGACCCGGTAAAATTCCGCGTACGGGTCAAAATGACACTTCAGGCGCAGCCACCACCACCACCAGCCGCACAAACTGCGAGGGGCCACCCAGAGGTGGAAATAGTCACGCTGGAGTAGGCCCTCCACCCAGCTAAAAGAGAAGCCATTATTTTCATTTCTACTTTTATTTTACACTTTTTATCCTCCCCGCATAACTGCAGTAGCGTTATTTAACTTCACCCTTTTATTATTACTATTAGTATTATTATCATTATTATTACTACTACTATTATTACTACGACTACTATTACTACTACTACCATTATTATTATTATTATTATTATTATCATCATTATTACTACTACTACTACTACTACTACTACTACTACTACTACTACTACTACTACTACGAGCCACAAGTGCAAACAAATGTTCATTTAATTTATTTTTATTTTTATTTTCTTGGCAATCCCCATTTTTCGGACACACGCCACATACAATTATTATTTTCTATTTTGGCATCCGACTCAACACGAACTATATATTTTGTTTTACTCTTATTTCCCACCTTCCCTCCACTTTCAAAAAAAAAAAAGTGTAAAATTTATTTTTCTACGAAAAAGGAAATTTTTCCTTTTTTTTTTCCCCGAGGGGTGACGTGTGACGTTCGTCACCACAGTCCGTCCTGCTCTTGCAAGCCCAGGCCGTTCCTGTGGTATATTTTTAAGGGGCCTGCCCCTCATTCATACGCCACTATTTCAAATCTCACAAGAATAAAGTTTCAAGGGACCGTTTCCCTATTGATACGGTCCGTTCCAGTCTAGTGAACCTACTACGTCGCAACCCCCACCAGAAGTCGAAATCATCGAGACAGCGGATCAAATCGATTATTAGTAGTCGACAGTTCGAACCGACAACACCATTCCTGCACCTGAATTATCTCACGAAATACGATAAAGACATAGTCTGAGAACAGAATTATTTCACGAAATACGATAAGGACATAGTCTGAGAACAGAATTATTTCACGAAATACGATAAGAACATAGTCTGAGAACTGAATTATTTCACGAAATACGATAAAGGACATAGTCTCAGAACAGAATTATTTCACGAAATACGATAAGGACATAGTCTCAGAACAGAATTATTTCACAAAATACGATAAAGGACTTAGACGCAGGAACGTCGATCCACCTCCAGTGATCCACTACCCCTTCCACTGGAACAACTTGACATGTGATTGGGACTACCCCCTTCCACCAACGTTGGACTATAAGGGAAGCAGCTGGACACCTACGAAGTCAGTTGAACTCAGGAATCAGTCGAAAGCAGTTGAACTCAGGGATCAGTCGAAACCAGTTGAATTCAGGAATCAGTCGAAAGCAGTTGAAGTCAGAAGTCAGTCGAAGTCAGTCGAAGTCAGGAGTCAGTCGAAGTCAGGAGTCAGTCGAAGTCACGAGTCAGCTGAAGTCTGAAGTCAGAATTCTCCGGTGCACCATCCAGTGCAACGACTGTTCGCGTTCACTTTCCTCAATCCAACCTTTTAACCATTTACCTACTTCCATCATTCTCGATGATGAAACCGAGAGCACTTTGAACTATTTGTAGTTCTGGAACTCAAACTGAGAGGATACACCACCTCCTTCCTAATCCCCTTATACGTCGATATTGCTGCGTGCGGACCAGCACAGAATAAATTCATTTGCGTGTGCGAACGTGCGTGTATCAAGAACCTTAGTCGTGAGAGGAGTCGCCAACCACTTTTTCACCCCTGTCCTATACCTACACGTTCGAGCACGGCGGACTGGATCTAGCCTCTCGAGCTCCCCCACTACCACATTCCTGGCGGACTGGGTCCAGCCGTTTGTGCGTCCTTCAATTTCCCTCGAACTAGGCGGACTGGGTCTAGCCGTTCGAGTTCCCTCACCTACCACAATCTTGGCGGACTAGGTCTAGCCGTTTGTGAAGTCTCCAATTTTCCTCGAACTAGGCGGACTGGGTCCAGCCGTTCGACCTACCGTACCCACCCACAATCTTGGCGGACTTGGTCCAGCCGTTTGCGTGTGCGTACTCCAATTCACGGCCCAGGCGGACTAGGTCCAGCCGACCGGGGATCCCATCCCGACATTCTCTCTCTGACGACGGAACGACGTAACTCGTCCTACGTCGCAACGAACCGTAAACATCGAAATAAATTCGCACGCGTAAAAACGTAACGTCTTCGCGGACCCCGCGTGAGACGTAACACCATATAACGTAATATGCAGTGTATCATTGAAAATACCTTATAACATATAGTAGTTTACCATTGAAAATACCTTATAATATAACGTAATATGCTGTGTATCATTGAAAATACCTTATAATATATCGTAATTTGTAGTGTATCAATGAAAATACCTTCACATATAACGTAATATGCAGTGTATCATTGAAAATACCTTATAATATCACGTAATATGCAGTGTATCATTGAAAATACCTTATAATATAACGTAATATGCAGGGTATCATTGAAAATACCTTATAATATATCGTAATTTGTAGTGTATCAATGAAAATACCTTCACATATAACGTAATATGCAGTGTATCATTGAAAATACCTTATAATATATAGTAGTTTATCATTGAAAATACCTTATAATATAATGTAATATGCTGTGTATCAATGAAAATACCTTATAATATATCGTAATTTGTATTGTATCATTGAAAATACCTTATAGTATAACGTAATATGCAGTGCATCATTGAAAATACCTTATAATATCACGTAATATGCAGGGTATCATTGAAAATACCTTATAATATATCGTAATTTGTAGTGTATCAATGAAAATACCTTCTCATATAACGTAATATGCAGTGTATCATTGAAAATACCTTATAATATATCGTAATTTGTAGTGTATCATTGAAAATACCTTAGAATATATGGTAATTCTTGTCTATCAATGAAAATACCTTATAATATAACGTAATATGCAGTGTATCATTGAAAATACCTTATAATATATAGTAGTTTATCATTGAAAGTACCTTATAATATAACGTAATATGCAGTGTATCATTGAAAATACCTTATAATATATCGTAATTTGTAGTATATCATTGAAAATACCTTATAATATAACGTAATATGCAGTGTATCATTGAAAATACCTTATAATATAACGTAATATGCAGTGCATCATTGGAAATACGTTATAATATATCGTAATTTTTTAGTGTATCATTGAAAATAAATAATAATATAACGTAATATGCAGGGTATCATTGAAAATACCTTATAATATATCGTAATTTGTAGTGTATCAATGAAAATACCTTCTCATATAACGTAATATGCAGTGTATCATTGAAAATACCTTATAATATATCGTAATTTGTAGTGTATCTTTGAAAATACCTTATAATATAACGTAATATGCAGTGTATCGTTGAAAATACCTTATAATATATAGCAGTTTATCATTGAAAATACCTTTTAATATAACTTAATATGCAGTGTATCATTGAAAATACCTTATGATATAACGTAATATGCAGTGTATCATTGAAAATACCTTAGAATATATGGTAATTCTAGTCTATCAATGAAAATACCTTATAATATAACGTAATATGCAGTGTATCATTGAAAATACCTTATAATATATCGTAATTTGTAGTGTATCATTGAAAATACCTTATAATATAACGTAATATGCAGTGTATCATTGAAAATACCTTATAATATAACGTAATATGCAGTGTATCATTGAAAATACCTTCCCATATAACGTAATATGCAGTGTATCATTGAAAATACCTTATAACATATAGTAGTTTACCATTGAAAATACCTTATAATATAACGTAATATGCTGTGTATCATTGAAAATACCTTATAATATAATGTAATATGCTGTGTATCATTGAAAATACCTTATAATATATCGTAATTTGTATTGTATCATTGAAAATACCTTATAGTATAACGTAATATGCAGTGCATCATTGAAAATACCTTATAATATATCGTAATTTGTATTGTATCATTGAAAATACCTTATAGTATAACGTAATATGCAGTGCATCATTGAAAATACCTTATAATATCACGTAATATGCAGTGTATCATTCAAAATACCTTATAATATATCGTAATTTGTAGTGTATCAATGAAAATACCTTCTCATATAACGTAATATGCAGTGTATCATTGAAAATACCTTATAATATATCGTAATTTGTAGTATATCATTGAAAATACCTTATAATATAACGTAATATGCAGTGTATCATTGAAAATACCTTATAATATAACGTAATATGCAGTGTATCATTGAAAATACCTTATAATATATCGTAATTTGTAGTGTATCATTGAAAATACCTTAGAATATATGGTAATTCTTGTCTATCAATGAAAATACCTTATAATATAACGTAATATGCAGTGTATCATTGAAAATACCTTATAATATATAGTAGTTTATCATTGAAAGTACCTTATAATATAACGTAATATGCAGTGTATCATTGAAAATACCTTGTAATATATCGTAATTTGTAGTATATCATTGAAAATACCTTATAATATAACGTAATATGCAGTGTATCATTGAAAATACCTTATAATATAACGTAATATGCAGTGCATCATTGGAAATACGTTATAATATATCGTAATTTTTTAGTGTGTCATTGAAAATAAATAATAATATAACGTAATATGCAGGGTATCATTGAAAATACCTTATAATATATCGTAATTTGTAGTGTATCAATGAAAATACCTTCTCATATAACGTAATATGCAGTGTATCATTGAAAATACCTTATAATATATCGTAATTTGTAGTGTATCTTTGAAAATACCTTATAATATAACGTAATATGCAGTGTATCGTTGAAAATACCTTATAATATATAGCAGTTTATCATTGAAAATACCTTTTAATATAACTTAATATGCAGTGTATCATTGAAAATACCTTATGATATAACGTAATATGCAGTGTATCATTGAAAATACCTTAGAATATATGGTAATTCTAGTCTATCAATGAAAATACCTTATAATATAACGTAATATGCAGTGTATCATTGAAAATACCTTATAATATATCGTAATTTGTAGTGTATCATTGAAAATACCTTATAATATAACGTAATATGCAGTGTATCATTGAAAATACCTTATAATATAACGTAATATGCAGTGTATCATTGAAAGTACCTTCCCATATAACGTAATATGCAGTGTATCATTGAAAATACCTTATAACATATACTAGTTTACTATTGAAAATACCTTATAATATAACGTAATATGCTGTGTATCATTGAAAATACCTTATAATATAATGTAATATGCTGTGTATCATTGAAAATACCTTATAATATATCGTAATTTGTATTGTATCATTGAAAATACCTTATAGTATAACGTAATATGCAGTGTATCATTGAAAATACCTTATAATATATAGCAGTTTATCATTGAAAATACCTTTTAATATAACGTAATATGCAGTGCATCATTGAAAATACCTTATAATATATCGTAATTTGTATTGTATCATTGAAAATACCTTATAGTATAACGTAATATGCAGTGTATCATTGAAAATACCTTATAATATATAGCAGTTTATCATTGAAAATACCTTTTAATATAACTTAATATGCAGTGTATCATTGAAAATACCTTATGATATAACGTAATATGCAGTGTATCATTGAAAATACCTTAGAATATATGGTAATTCTAGTCTATCAATGAAAATACCTTATAATATAACGTAATATGCCGGGTATCATTGAAAATACCTTATAATATATCGTAATTTGTAGTGTATCAATGAAAATACCTTCTCATATAACGTAATATGCAGTGTATCATTGAAAATACCTTATAATATATCGTAATTTGTAGTGTATCTTTGAAAATACCTTATAATATAACGTAATATGCAGTGTATCATTGAAAATACCTTATAATATATAGCAGTTTATCATTGAAAATACCTTTTAATATAACTTAATATGCAGTGTATCATTGAAAATACCTTATGATATAACGTAATATGCAGTGTATCATTGAAAATACCTTAAAATATATGGTACTTCTAGTCTATCAATGAAAATACCTTATAATATAACGTAATATGCAGTGTATCATTGAAAATACCTTATAATATATCGTAATTTGTAGTGTATCATTGAAAATACCTTATAATATAACGTAATATGCAGTGTATCATTGAAAATACCTTATAATATAACGTAATATGCAGTGTATCATTGAAAATACCTTCCCATATAACGTAATATGCAGTGTATCATTGAAAATACCTTATAACATATAGTAGTTTACCATTGAAAATACCTTATAATATAACGTAATATGCTGTGTATCATTGAAAATACCTTATAATATAATGTAATATGCTGTGTATCATTGAAAATACCTTATAATATATCGTAATTTGTATTGTATCATTGAAAATACCTTATAGTATAACGTAATATGCAGTGCATCATTGAAAATACCTTATAATATATCGTAATTTGTATTGTATCATTGAAAATACCTTATAGTATAACGTAATAAGCAGGGTATCATTGAAAATACCTTATAATATATCGTAATTTGTAGTGTATCATTGAAAATAACTTAGAATATATGGTAATTCTAGTCTATCAATGAAAATACCTTATAATATAACGTAATATGCAGTGTATCATTGAAAATACCTTATAATATATAGTAGTTTATCATTGAAAATACCTTATAATATAACGCAATATGCAGTGTATCATTGAAAATACCTTATAATATAACGTAATATGCAGGGTATCATTGAAAATACCTTATAATATATCGTAATTTGTAGTGTATCAATGAAAATACCTTCTCATATAACGTAATATGCAGTGTATCATTGAAAATACCTTATAATATATAGTAGTTTATCATTGAAAATACCTTATAATATAATGTAATATGCTGAGTATCATTGAAAATACCTTAGAATATATGGTAATTCTTGTCTATCAATGAAAATACCTTATAATATAACGTAATATGCAGTGTATCATTGAAAATACCTTATAATATATAGTAGTTTACCATTGAAAATACCTTATAATATAACGTAATATGCTGTGTATCATTGAAAATACCTTATAATATAATGTAATATGCTGTGTATCATTGAAAATACCTTATAATATATCGTAATTTGTATTGTATCATTGAAAATACCTTATAGTATAACGTAATATGCAGTGGATCATTGAAAATACCTTATAATATCACGTAATATGCAGTGTATCATTAAAAATACCTTATAATATAACGTAATATGCTGGGTATCATTGAAAATACCTTATAATATATCGTAATTTGTAGTGTATCATTGAAAATACCTTAGAATATATGGTAATTCTTGTCTATCAATGAAAATACCTTATAATATAACGTAATATGCAGTGTATCATTGAAAATACCTTATAATATATAGTAGTTTATCATTGAAAGTACCTTATAATATAACGTAATATGCAGTGTATCATTGAAAATACCTTATAATATATCGTAATTTGTAGTATATCATTGAAAATACCTTATAATATAACGTAATATGCAGTGTATCATTGAAAATACCTTATAATATAACGTAATATGCAGTGCATCATTGGAAATACGTTATAATATATCGTAATTTTTTAGTGTGTCATTGAAAATAAATAATAATATAACGTAATATGCAGTGTATCATTGAAAATACCTTATAATATAACGTAATATGCAGTGTATCATTGAAAATACCTTATAATATAACGTAATATGCAGTGTATCATTGAAAATACCTTATAATAAATCGTAATTTGTAGTGTATCATTGAAAATAACTTAGAATATATGGTAATTCTAGTCTATCATTGAAAATACCTTATAATATAACGTAATATGCAGTGTATCATTGAAAATACCTTATAATATATCGTAATATGCAGTCTACCATTGAAAATACATTATAAAATAATGTAATATGTAGTCTGTCATTGAAAATACCTTATAATATAACGCAATATGCAGTGTATCATTGAAAATACCTTATAATATATCGTAATATGCAGTGTATCATTGAAAATACCTTACAATGTTACGTAATATGCAGTCTACCATTGAAAATACCTTAGAATATATGGTAATTCTAGTCTATCAATGAAAATACCTTATAATATAACGTAATATGCAGTGTATCATTGAAAATACCTTATAATATATAGTAGTTTATCATTGAAAATACCTTATAATATAATGTAATATGCTGAGTATCATTGAAAATACCTTAGAATATATGGTAATTCTTGTCTATCAATGAAAATACCTTATAATATAACGTAATATGCAGTGTATCATTGAAAATACCTTATAATATATAGTAGTTTACCATTGAAAATACCTTATAATATAACGTAATATGCTGTGTATCATTGAAAATACCTTATAATATAATGTAATATGCTGTGTATCATTGAAAATACCTTATAATATATCGTAATTTGTATTGTATCATTGAAAATACCTTATAGTATAACGTAATATGCAGTGCATCATTGAAAATACCTTATAATATAACGTAATATGCAGTGTATCATTGAAAATACCTTAGAATATATGGTAATTCTTGTCTATCAATGAAAATACCTTATAATATAACGTAATATGCAGTGTATCAATGAAAATACCTTATAATATAACGTAATATGCAGTGTATCATTCAAAATACCTTATAATATATCGTAATTTGTAGTGTATCAATGAAAATACCTTCTCATATAACGTAATATGCATTGTATCATTGAAAATACCTTATAATATATCGTAATTTGTAGTGTATCATTGAAAATACCTTAGAATATATGGTAATTCTTGTCTATCAATGAAAATACCTTATAATATGACGTAATATGCAGTGTATCATTGAAAATACCTTATAATATATAGTAGTTTATCATTGAAAGTACCTTATAATATAACGTAATATGCAGTGTATCATTGAAAATACATTCCCATATAACGTAATATGCAGTGTATCATTGAAAATACCTTATAACATATAGTAGTTTATCATTGAAAATACCTTATAATATAACGTAATATGCTGTGTATCATTGAAAATACCTTATAATATCACGTAATATGCAGTGTATCATTGAAAATACCTTATAATATAACGTAATATGCAGGGTATCATTGAAAATACCTTATAATATATCGTAATTTGTAGTGTATCAATGAAAATACCTTCTCATATAACGTAATATGCAGTGTATCATTGAAAATACCTTATAATATATAGTAGTTTATCATTGAAAATACCTTATAATATAATGTAATATGCTGAGTATCATTGAAAATACCTTAGAATATATGGTAATTCTTGTCTATCAATGAAAATACCTTATAATATAACGTAATATGCAGTGTATCATTGAAAATACCTTATAATATATAGTAGTTTACCATTGAAAATACCTTATAATATAACGTAATATGCTGTGTATCATTGAAAATACCTTATAATATAATGTAATATGCTGTGTATCATTGAAAATACCTTATAATATATCGTAATTTGTATTGTATCATTGAAAATACCTTATAGTATAACGTAATATGCAGTGGATCATTGAAAATACCTTATAATATCACGTAATATGCAGTGTATCATTAAAAATACCTTATAATATAACGTAATATGCTGGGTATCATTGAAAATACCTTATAATATATCGTAATTTGTAGTGTATCATTGAAAATACCTTAGAATATATGGTAATTCTTGTCTATCAATGAAAATACCTTATAATATAACGTAATATGCAGTGTATCATTGAAAATACCTTATAATATATAGTA
Source organism: Lasioglossum lativentre (assembly GCA_916610255.1). Classification (NCBI taxonomy): domain Eukaryota; kingdom Metazoa; phylum Arthropoda; class Insecta; order Hymenoptera; family Halictidae; genus Lasioglossum; species Lasioglossum lativentre. Next base: position 207,652 of record CAKAJI010000341.1, read on the forward strand.
GTTTATCATTGAAAGTACCTTATAATATAACGTAATATGCAGTGTATCATTGAAAATACCTTATAATATATCGTAATTTGTAGTATATCATTGAAAATACCTTATAATATAACGTAATATGCAGTGTATCATTGAAAATACCTTATAATATAACGTAATATGCAGTGCATCATTGGAAATACGTTATAATATATCGTAATTTTTTAGTGTGTCATTGAAAATAAATAATAATATAACGTAATATGCAGTGTATCATTGAAAATACCTTATAATATAACGTAATATGCAGTGTATCATTGAAAATACCTTATAATATAACGTAATATGCAGGGTATCATTGAAAATACCTTATAATAAATCGTAATTTGTAGTGTATCATTGAAAATAACTTAGAATATATGGTAATTCTAGTCTATCATTGAAAATACCTTATAATATAACGTAATATGCAGTGTATCGTTGAAAATACCTTATAATATATCGTAATATGCAGTCTACCATTGAAAATACATTATAAAATAATGTAATATGTAGTCTGTCATTGAAAATACCTTATAATATAACGCAATATGCAGTGTATCATTGAAAATACCTTATAATATATCGTAATATGCAGTGTATCATTGAAAATACCTTATAATATTACGTAATATGCAGTCTACCATTGAAAATACCTTAGAATATATGGTAATTCTAGTCTATCAATGAAAATACCTTATAATATAACGTAATATGCAGTGTATCATTGAAAATACCTTATAATATATAGTAGTTTATCATTGAAAATACCTTATAATATAATGTAATATGCTGTGTATCATTGAAAATACCTTAGAATATATGGTAATTCTTGTCTATCAATGAAAATACCTTATAATATAACGTAATATGCAGTGTATCATTGAAAATACCTTATAATATATAGTAGTTTACCATTGAAAATACCTTATAATATAACGTAATATGCTGTGTATCATTGAAAATACCTTATAATATAATGTAATATGCTGTGTATCATTGAAAATACCTTATAATATATCGTAATTTGTATTGTATCATTGAAAATACCTTATAGTATAACGTAATATGCAGTGCATCATTGAAAATACCTTATAATATAACGTAATATGCAGTGTATCATTGAAAATACCTTAGAATATATGGTAATTCTTGTCTATCAATGAAAATACCTTATAATATAACGTAATATGCAGTGTATCAATGAAAATACCTTATAATATCACGTAATATGCAGTGTATCATTCAAAATACCTTATAATATATCGTAATTTGTAGTGTATCAATGAAAATACCTTCTCATATAACGTAATATGCATTGTATCATTGAAAATACCTTATAATATATCGTAATTTGTAGTGTATCATTGAAAATACCTTAGAATATATGGTAATTCTTGTCTATCAATGAAAATACCTTATAATATGACGTAATATGCAGTGTATCATTGAAAATACCTTATAATATATAGTAGTTTATCATTGAAAATACCTTATAATATAACGTAATATGCAGTGTATCATTGAAAATACATTCCCATATAACGTAATATGCAGTGTATCATTGAAAATACCTTATAACATATAGTAGTTTACCATTGAAAATACCTTATAATATAACGTAATATGCTGTGTATCATTGAAAATACCTTATAATATCACGTAATATGCAGTGTATCATTGAAAATACCTTATAATATAACGTAATATGCAGGGTATCATTGAAAATACCTTATAATATATCGTAATTTGTAGTGTATCAATGAAAATACCTTCACATATAACGTAATATGCAGTGTATCATTGAAAATACCTTATAATATCACGTAATATGCAGTGTATCATTGAAAATACCTTATAATATAACGTAATATGCAGGGTATCATTGAAAATACCTTATAATATATCGTAATTTGTAGTGTATCAATGAAAATACCTTCACATATAACGTAATATGCAGTGTATCATTGAATATACCTTATAATATATAGTAGTTTATCATTGAAAATACCTTATAATATAATGTAATATGCTGTGTATCAATGAAAATACCTTATAATATATCGTAATTTGTATTGTATCATTGAAAATACCTTATAGTATAACGTAATATGCAGTGCATCATTGAAAATACCTTATAATATAACGTAATATGCAGTGTATCATTGAAAATACCTTATAATATATCGTAATTTGTAGTGTATCAATGAAAATACCTTCTCATATTACGTTATATGCAGTGTATCATTGAAAATACCTTATAATATATCGTAATTTGTAGTGTATCATTGAAAATACCTTAGAATATATGGTAATTCTTGTCTATCAATGAAAATACCTTATAATATAACGTAATATGCAGTGTATCATTGAAAATACCTTATAATATATAGTAGTTTATCATTGAAAGTACCTTATAATATAACGTAATATGCAGTGTATCATTGAAAATACCTTATAATATATCGTAATTTGTAGTATATCATTGAAAATACCTTATAATATAACGTAATATGCAGTGTATCATTGAAAATACCTTATAATATAACGTAATATGCAGTGCATCATTGGAAATACGTTATAATATATCGTAATTTTTTAGTGTGTCATTGAAAATAAATAATAATATAACGTAATATGCAGTGTATCATTGAAAATACCTTATAATATATAGTAGTTTATCATTGAAAATACCTTATAATATAATGTAATATGCTGTGTATCAATGAAAATACCTTATAATATATCGTAATTTGTATTGTATCATTGAAAATACCTTATAGTATAACGTAATATGCAGTGCATCATTGAAAATACCTTATAATATCACGTAATATGCAGGGTATCATTGAAAATACCTTATAATATATCGTAATTTGTAGTGTATCAATGAAAATACCTTCTCATATAACGTAATATGCAGTGTATCATTGAAAATACCTTATAATATATCGTAATTTGTAGTGTATCTTTGAAAATACCTTATAATATAACGTAATATGCAGTGTATCATTGAAAATACCTTATAATATATAGCAGTTTATCATTGAAAATACCTTTTAATATAACTTAATATGCAGTGTATCATTGAAAATACCTTATGATATAACGTAATATGCAGTGTATCATTGAAAATACCTTAGAATATATGGTAATTCTAGTCTATCAATGAAAATACCTTATAATATAACGTAATATGCAGTGTATCATTGAAAATACCTTATAATATATCGTAATTTGTAGTGTATCATTGAAAATACCTTATAATATAACGTAATATGCAGTGTATCATTGAAAATACCTTATAATATAACGTAATATGCAGTGTATCATTGAAAATACCTTCCCATATAACGTAATATGCAGTGTATCATTGAAAATACCTTATAACATATACTAGTTTACTATTGAAAATACCTTATAATATAACGTAATATGCTGTGTATCATTGAAAATACCTTATAATATAATGTAATATGCTGTGTATCATTGAAAATACCTTATAATATATCGTAATTTGTATTGTATCATTGAAAATACCTTATAGTATAACGTAATATGCAGTGTATCATTGAAAATACCTTATAATATATAGCAGTTTATCATTGAAAATACCTTTTAATATAACGTAATATGCAGTGCATCATTGAAAATACCTTATAATATATCGTAATTTGTATTGTATCATTGAAAATACCTTATAGTATAACGTAATATGCAGTGTATCATTGAAAATACCTTATAATATATAGCAGTTTATCATTGAAAATACCTTTTAATATAACTTAATATGCAGTGTATCATTGAAAATACCTTATGATATAACGTAATATGCAGTGTATCATTGAAAATACCTTAGAATATATGGTAATTCTAGTCTATCAATGAAAATACCTTATAATATAACGTAATATGCCGGGTATCATTGAAAATACCTTATAATATATCGTAATTTGTAGTGTATCAATGAAAATACCTTCTCATATAACGTAATATGCAGTGTATCATTGAAAATACCTTATAATATATCGTAATTTGTAGTGTATCATTGAAAATACCTTATAATATAACGTAATATGCAGTGTATCATTGAAAATACCTTATAATATATAGCAGTTTATCATTGAAAATACCTTTTAATATAACTTAATATGCAGTGTATCATTGAAAATACCTTATGATATAACGTAATATGCAGTGTATCATTGAAAATACCTTAAAATATATGGTACTTCTAGTCTATCAATGAAAATACCTTATAATATAACGTAATATGCAGTGTATCATTGAAAATACCTTATAATATAACGTAATATGCAGTGCATCATTGGAAATACGTTATAATATATCGTAATTTTTTAGTGTGTCATTGAAAATAAATAATAATATAACGTAATATGCAGTGTATCATTGAAAATACCTTAGAATATATGGTAATTCTTGTCTATCAATGAAAATACCTTATAATATAAAGTAATATGCAGTGCATCATTGAAAATACCTTATAATATAACGTAATATGCAGTGTATCATTGAAAATACCTTATAATATAACGTAATATGCAGTGTTTCATTGAAAATACCTTATAATATAACGTAATATGCAGGGTATCATTGAAAATACCTTATAATATATCGTAATTTGTAGTGTATCATTGAAAATAACTTAGAATATATGGTAATTCTAGTCTATCAATGAAAATACCTTATAATATAACGTAATATGCAGTGTATCATTGAAAATACCTTATAATATATAGTAGTTTATCATTGAAAATACCTTATAATATAACGCAATATGCAGTGTATCATTGAAAATACCTTATAATATAACGTAATATGCAGGGTATCATTGAAAATACCTTATAATATATCGTAATTTGTAGTGTATCAATGAAAATACCTTCTCATATAACGTAATATGCAGTGTATCATTGAAAATACCTTATAATATATAGTAGTTTATCATTGAAAATACCTTATAATATAATGTAATATGCTGAGTATCATTGAAAATACCTTAGAATATATGGTAATTCTTGTCTATCAATGAAAATACCTTATAATATAACGTAATATGCAGTGTATCATTGAAAATACCTTATAATATATAGTAGTTTACCATTGAAAATACCTTATAATATAACGTAATATGCAGTGTATCATTGAAAATACCTTATAATATAATGTAATATGCTGTGTATCATTGAAAATACCTTATAATATATCGTAATTTGTATTGTATCATTGAAAATACCTTATAGTATAACGTAATATGCAGTGGATCATTGAAAATACCTTATAATATCACGTAATATGCAGTGTATCATTAAAAATACCTTATAATATAACGTAATATGCTGGGTATCATTGAAAATACCTTATAATATATCGTAATTTGTAGTGTATCATTGAAAATACCTTAGAATATATGGTAATTCTTGTCTATCAATGAAAATACCTTATAATATAACGTAATATGCAGTGTATCATTGAAAATACCTTATAATATATAGTAGTTTATCATTGAAAGTACCTTATAATATAACGTAATATGCAGTGTATCATTGAAAATACCTTATAATATATCGTAATTTGTAGTATATCATTGAAAATACCTTATAATATAACGTAATATGCAGTGTATCATTGAAAATACCTTATAATATAACGTAATATGCAGTGCATCATTGGAAATACGTTATAATATATCGTAATTTTTTAGTGTGTCATTGAAAATAAATAATAATATAACGTAATATGCAGTGTATCATTGAAAATACCTTAGAATATATGGTAATTCTAGTCTATCAATGAAAATACCTTATAATATAACGTAATATGCCGGGTATCATTGAAAATACCTTATAATATATCGTAATTTGTAGTGTATCAATGAAAATACCTTCTCATATAACGTAATATGCAGTGTATCATTGAAAATACCTTATAATATATCGTAATTTGTAGTGTATCTTTGAAAATACCTTATAATATAACGTAATATGCAGTGTATCATTGAAAATACCTTATAATATATAGCAGTTTATCATTGAAAATACCTTTTAATATAACTTAATATGCAGTGTATCATTGAAAATACCTTATGATATAACGTAATATGCAGTGTATCATTGAAAATACCTTAAAATATATGGTACTTCTAGTCTATCAATGAAAATACCTTATAATATAACGTAATATGCAGTGTATCATTGAAAATACCTTATAATATAACGTAATATGCAGTGCATCATTGGAAATTCGTTATAATATATCGTAATTTTTTAGTGTGTCATTGAAAATAAATAATAATATAACGTAATATGCAGTGTATCATTGAAAATACCTTAGAATATATGGTAATTCTTGTCTATCAATGAAAATACCTTATAATATAACGTAATATGCAGTGCATCATTGAAAATACCTTATAATATAACGTAATATGCAGTGTATCATTGAAAATACCTTATAATATAACGTAATATGCAGTGTATCATTGAAAATACCTTATAATATAACGTAATATGCAGGGTATCATTGAAAATACCTTATAATATATCGTAATTTGTAGTGTATCATTGAAAATAACTTAGAATATATGGTAATTCTAGTCTATCAATGAAAATACCTTATAATATAACGTAATATGCAGTGTATCATTGAAAATACCTTATAATATATAGTAGTTTATCATTGAAAATACCTTATAATATAACGCAATATGCAGTGTATCATTGAAAATACCTTATAATATAACGTAATATGCAGGGTATCATTGAAAATACCTTATAATATATCGTAATTTGTAGTGTATCAATGAAAATACCTTCTCATATAACGTAATATGCAGTGTATCATTGAAAATACCTTATAATATATAGTAGTTTATCATTGAAAATACCTTATAATATAACGTAATATGCTGAGTATCATTGAAAATACCTTAGAATATATGGTAATTCTTGTCTATCAATGAAAATACCTTATAATATAACGTAATATGCAGTGTATCATTGAAAATACCTTATAATATATAGTAGTTTACCATTGAAAATACCTTATAATATAACGTAATATGCAGTGTATCATTGAAAATACCTTATAATATAATGTAATATGCTGTGTATCATTGAAAATACCTTATAATATATCGTAATTTGTATTGTATCATTGAAAATACCTTATAGTATAACGTAATATGCAGTGGATCATTGAAAATACCTTATAATATCACGTAATATGCAGTGTATCATTAAAAATACCTTATAATATAACGTAATATGCTGGGTATCATTGAAAATACCTTATAATATATCGTAATTTGTAGTGTATCATTGAAAATACCTTAGAATATATGGTAATTCTTGTCTATCAATGAAAATACCTTATAATATAACGTAATATGCAGTGTATCATTGAAAATACCTTATAATATATAGTAGTTTATCATTGAAAGTACCTTATAATATAACGTAATATGCAGTGTATCATTGAAAATACCTTATAATATATCGTAATTTGTAGTATATCATTGAAAATACCTTATAATATAACGTAATATGCAGTGTATCATTGAAAATACCTTATAATATAACGTAATATGCAGTGCATCATTGGAAATACGTTATAATATATCGTAATTTTTTAGTGTGTCATTGAAAATACCTTATAATATAACGTAATATGCAGTGTATCATTGAAAATACCTTATAATATAACGTAATATGCAGTGTTTCATTGAAAATACCTTATAATATAACGTAATATGCAGGGTATCATTGAAAATACCTTATAATATATCGTAATTTGTAGTGTATCATTGAAAATAACTTAGAATATATGGTAATTCTAGTCTATCAATGAAAATACCTTATAATATAACGTAATATGCAGTGTATCATTGAAAATACCTTATAATATATAGTAGTTTATCATTGAAAATACCTTATAATATAACGCAATATGCAGTGTATCATTGAAAATACCTTATAATATAACGTAATATGCAGGGTATCATTGAAAATACCTTATAATATATCGTAATTTGTAGTGTATCAATGAAAATACCTTCTCATATAACGTAATATGCAGTGTATCATTGAAAATACCTTATAATATATAGTAGTTTATCATTGAAAATACCTTATAATATAATGTAATATGCTGAGTATAATTGAAAATACCTTAGAATATATGGTAATTCTTGTCTATCAATGAAAATACCTTATAATATAACGTAATATGCAGTGTATCATTGAAAATACCTTATAATATATAGTAGTTTACCATTGAAAATACCTTATAATATAACGTAATATGCTGTGTATCATTGAAAATACCTTATAATATAATGTAATATGCTGTGTATCATTGAAAATACCTTATAATATATCGTAATTTGTATTGTATCATTGAAAATACCTTATAGTATAACGTAATATGCAGTGGATCATTGAAAATACCTTATAATATCACGTAATATGCAGTGTATCATTAAAAATACCTTATAATATAACGTAATATGCTGGGTATCATGGAAAATACCTTATAATATATCGTAATTTGTAGTGTATCATTGAAAATACCTTAGAATATATGGTAATTCTTGTCTATCAATGAAAATACCTTATAATATAACGTAATATGCAGTGTATCATTGAAAATACCTTATAATATATAGTAGTTTATCATTGAAAGTACCTTATAATATAACGTAATATGCAGTGTATCATTGAAAATACCTTATAATATATCGTAATTTGTAGTATATCATTGAAAATACCTTATAATATAACGTAATATGCAGTGTATCATTGAAAATACCTTATAATATAACGTAATATGCAGTGCATCATTGGAAATACGTTATAATATATCGTAATTTTTTAGTGTGTCATTGAAAATAAATAATAATATAACGTAATATGCAGTGTATCATTGAAAATACCTTAGAATATATGGTAATTCTTGTCTATCAATGAAAATACCTTATAATATAAAGTAATATGCAGTGCATCATTGAAAATACCTTATAATATAACGTAATATGCAGTGTATCATTGAAAATACCTTATAATATAACGTAATATGCAGTGTATCATTGAAAATACCTTATAATATAACGTAATATGCAGGGTATCATTGAAAATACCTTATAATATATCGTAATTTGTAGTGTATCATTGAAAATAACTTAGAATATATGGTAATTCTAGTCTATCATTGAAAATACCTTATAATATAACGTAATATGCAGTGTATCGTTGAAAATACCTTATAATATATCGTAATATGCAGTCTACCATTGAAAATACATTATAAAATAATGTAATATGTAGTCTGTCATTGAAAATACCTTATAATATAACGCAATATGCAGTGTATCATTGAAAATACCTTATAATATATCGTAATATGCAGTGTATCATTGAAAATACGTTATAATGTTACGTAATATGCAGTCTACCATTGAAAATACCTTAGAATATATGGTAATTCTAGTCTATCAATGAAAATACCTTATAATATAACGTAATATGCAGTGTATCATTGAAAATACCTTATAATATATAGTAGTTTATCATTGAAAATACCTTATAATATAATGTAATATGCTGAGTATCATTGAAAATACCTTAGAATATATGGTAATTCTTGTCTATCAATGAAAATACCTTATAATATAACGTAATATGCAGTGTATCATTGAAAATACCTTATAATATATAGTAGTTTACCATTGAAAATACCTTATAATATAACGTAATGTGCTGTGTATCATTGAAAATACCTTATAATATAATGTAATATGCTGTGTATCATTGAAAATACCTTATAATATATCGTAATTTGTATTGTATCATTGAAAATACCTTATAGTATAACGTAATATGCAGTGCATCATTGAAAATACCTTATAATATAACGTAATATGCAGTGTATCATTGAAAATACCTTATAATATAACGTAATATGCAGTGCATCATTGGAAATACGTTATAATATATCGTAATTTTTTAGTGTATCATTGAAAATACCTAATAATATAACGTAATATGCAGTGTATCATTGAAAATACCTTAGAATATATGGTAATTCTTGTCTATCAATGAAAATACCTTATAATATAACGTAATATGCAGTGTATCATTGAAAATACCTTATAATATATAGTAGTTTATCATTGAAAATACCTTATAATATAACGCAATATGCAGTGTATCATTGAAAATACCTTATAATATAACGTAATATGCAGTGTATCATTGAAAATACCTTATAACATATAGTAGTTTATCATTGAAAATACATTATAATATAATGTAATATGCTGTGTATCATTGTAAATACCTTATAATATATCGTAATTTGTATTGTATCATTGAAAATACCTTATAGTATAACGTAATATGCAGTGCATCATTGAAAATACCTTAGAATATATGGTAATTCTTGTCTATCAATGAAAATACCTTATAATATCACGTAATATGCAGTGTATCATTCAAAATACCTTATAATATATCGTAATTTGTAGTGTATCAATGAAAATACCTTCTCATATAACGTAATATGCAGTGTATCATTGAAAATACCTTATAATATATCGTAATTTGTAGTGTATCATTGAAAATACCTTAGAATATATGGTAATTCTTGTCTATCAATGAAAATACCTTATAATATGACGTAATATGCAGTGTATCATTGAAAATACCTTATAATATATAGTAGTTTATCATTGAAAGTACCTTATAATATAACGTAATATGCAGTGTATCATTGAAAATACCTTATAATATATCGTAATTTGTAGTATATCATTGAAAATACCTTATAATATAACGTAATATGCAGTGTATCATTGAAAATACCTTATAATATAACGTAATATGCAGTGCATCATTGGAAATACGTTATAATATATCGTAATTTTTTAGTGTGTCATTGAAAATAAATAATAATATAACGTAATATGCAGTGTATCATTGAAAATACCTTAGAATATATGGTAATTCTTGTCTATCAATGAAAATACCTTATAATATAAAGTAATATGCAGTGCATCATTGAAAATACCTTATAATATAACGTAATATGCAGTGTATCATTGAAAATACCTTATAATATAACGTAATATGCAGGGTATCATTGAAAATACCTTATAATATATCGTAATATGCAGTCTACCATTGAAAATACATTATAAAATAATGTAATATGTAGTCTGTCATTGAAAATACCTTATAATATAACGCAATATGCAGTGTATCATTGAAAATACCTTATAATATATCGTAATATGCAGTGTATCATTGAAAATACGTTATAATGTTACGTAATATGCAGTCTACCATTGAAAATACCTTAGAATATATGGTAATTCTAGTCTATCAATGAAAATACCTTATAATATAACGTAATATGCAGTGTATCATTGAAAATACCTTATAATATATAGTAGTTTATCATTGAAAATACCTTATAATATAATGTAATATGCTGAGTATCATTGAAAATACCTTAGAATATATGGTAATTCTTGTCTATCAATGAAAATACCTTATAATATAACGTAATATGCAGTGTATCATTGAAAATACCTTATAATATATAGTAGTTTACCATTGAAAATACCTTATAATATAACGTAATATGCTGTGTATCATTGAAAATACCTTATAATATAATGTAATATGCTGTGTATCATTGAAAATACCTTATAATATATCGTAATTTGTATTGTATCATTGAAAATACCTTATAGTATAACGTAATATGCAGTGTATCATTGAAAATACCTTAGAATATATGGTAATTCTTGTCTATCAATGAAAATACCTTATAATATAAAGTAATATGCAGTGCATCATTGAAAATACCTTATAATATAACGTAATATGCAGTGTATCATTGAAAATACCTTATAATATAACGTAATATGCAGTGTATCATTGAAAATACCTTATAATATATAGTAGTTTATCATTGAAAATACCTTATAATATAACGCAATATGCAGTGTATCATTGAAAATACCTTATAATATAACGTAATATGCAGGGTATCATTGAAAATACCTTATAATATATCGTAATTTGTAGTGTATCAATGAAAATACCTTCTCATATAACGTAATATGCAGTGTATCATTGAAAATACCTTATAATATATAGTAGTTTATCATTGAAAATACCTTATAATATAATGTAATATGCTGAGTATCATTGAAAATACCTTAGAATATATGGTAATTCTTGTCTATCAATGAAAATACCTTATAATATAACGTAATATGCAGTGTATCATTGAAAATACCTTATAATATATAGTAGTTTATCATTGAAAGTACCTTATAATATAACGTAATATGCAGGGTATCATTGAAAATACCTTATAATATATCGTAAGTTGTAGTGTATCTTTGAAATTACCTTACAATATAACGTAAAATGCAGTGTATCATTGAAAATACCTTATAATATAACGTAATATGCAGTGTATCATTGAAAATACCTTATAATATATCGTAATATGCAGTCTACCATTGAAAATACATTTTAAAATAATGTAATACGTAGTCTGTCATTGAAAATACCTTATAATATAACGCAATATGCAGTGTATCATTGAAAATACCTTGTAATATAACGTAATATGCAGTGCTTCATTGGAAATACGTTATAATATATCGTAATTTTTTAGTGTATCATTGAAAATACCTAATAATATAACGTTATATGCAGTGTATCATTGAAAATGCCTTAGAATATATGGTAATTCATGTCTATCAATGAAAATACCTTATAATATAAAGTAATATGCAGTGTATCATTGAAAATACCTTATAATATAACGTAATATGCAGTGTATCATTGAAAATACCTTATAATATATCGTAATATACAGTATACCATTGAAAATACTTATAATATAACGTAATATGCAGTGTATCATTGAAAATACCTTATAATATATAGTAGTTTATCATTGAAAATACCTTATAATATAACGTAATATGCTGTGTATCATTGAAAATACCTTATAATATAACGTAATATGCAGTGTATCATTGAAAATACCATATAATATATCGTAATATACAGTATACCATTGAAAATACTTATAATATAACGTAATATGCAGTGTATCATTGAAAATACCTTATAATATATAGTAGTTTATCATTGAAAATACCTTATAATATAACGTAATATGCTGTGTATCATTGAAAATACCTTATAATATATCGTAATTTGTAGTGTATCAATGAAAATACCTTATAATATATCGTAATTTGTAGTGTATCATTGAAAATACCTTAGAATATATGGTAATGCTAGTCTTTCAATGAAAATACCTTATAATATAACGTAATATGCAGTGTATCATTGAAAATACCTTTTGATATAACGTAATATGCAGGGTATCATTGAAAATACCTTATAATATATCGTAATTTGTAGTGTATCATTGAAAATACCTTTTGATATAACGTAATATGCAGGGTATCATTGAAAATACATTATAAAATAATGTAATATGTAGTCTGTCATTGAAAATACCTTATAATATATCGCAATATGCAGTGTATCATTGAAAATACCATATAATATATCGTAATATGCAGTGTATCATTGAAAATACCTTATAATGTTATGTAATATGCAGTCTACCATTGAAAATACCTTAGAATATATGGTAATTCGAGTCTATCAATGAAAATACCTTATAATATAACCTAATATGCAGGGTATCATTGAAAATACCTTATAATATATCGTAATTTGTAGTGTATCAATGAAAATACCTTCTCATATAACGTAATATGCAGTGTATCATTGAAAATACCTTATAATATATCGTAATTTGTAGTGTATCTTTGAAAATACCTTATAATATAACGTAATATGCAGTGTATCATTGAAAATACCTTATAATATATAGCAGTTTATCATTGAAAATACCTTTTAATATAACTTAATATGCAGTGTATCATTGAAAATACCTTATGATATAACGTAATATGCAGTGTATCATTGAAAATACCTTAGAATATATGGTAATTCTAGTCTATCAATGAAAATACCTTATAATATAACGTAATATGCAGTGTATCATTGAAAATACCTTATAATATATCGTAATTTGTAGTGTATCATTGAAAATACCTTATAATATAACGTAATATGCAGTGTATCATTGAAAATACCTTATAATATCACGTAATATGCAGTGTATCATTGAAAATACCTTCCCATTGTGACGTTCGTCACCACAGTCCGTCCTGCTCTTGCAAGCCCAGGCCGTTCCTGTGGTATATTTTTAAGGGGCCTGCCCCTCATTCATACGCCACTATTTCAAATCTCACAAGAATAAAGTTTCAAGGGACCGTTTCCCTATTGATACGGTCCGTTCCAGTCTAGTGAACCTACTACGTCGCAACCCCCACCAGAAGTCGAAATCATCGAGACAGCGGATCAAATCGATTATTAGTAGTCGACAGTTCGAACCGACAACACCATTCCTGCACCTGAATTATCTCACGAAATACGATAAAGACATAGTCTGAGAACAGAATTATTTCACGAAATACGATAAGGACATAGTCTGAGAACAGAATTATTTCACGAAATACGATAATAACATAGTCTGAGAACTGAATTATTTCACGAAATACGATAAAGGACATAGTCTCAGAACAGAATTATTTCACGAAATACGATAAGGACATAGTCTCAGAACAGAATTATTTCACAAAATACGATAAAGGACTTAGACGCAGGAACGTCGATCCACCTCCAGTGATCCACTACCCCTTCCACTGGAACAACTTGACATGTGATTGGGACTACCCCCTTCCACCAACGTTGGACTATAAGGGAAGCAGCTGGACACCTACGAAGTCAGTTGAACTCAGGAATCAGTCGAAAGCAGTTGAACTCAGGGATCAGTCGAAACCAGTTGAATTCAGGAATCAGTCGAAAGCAGTTGAAGTCAGAAGTCAGTCGAAGTCAGTCGAAGTCAGGAGTCAGTCGAAGTCAGGAGTCAGTCGAAGTCACGAGTCAGCTGAAGTCTGAAGTCAGAATTCTCCGGTGCACCATCCAGTGCAACGACTGTTCGCGTTCACTTTCCTCAATCCAACCTTTTAACCATTTACCTACTTCCATCATTCTCGACGATGAAACCGAGAGCACTTTGAACTATTTGTAGTTCTGGAACTCAAACTGAGAGGATACACCACCTCCTTCCTAATCCCCTTATACGTCGATATTGCTGCGTGCGGACCAGCACAGAATAAATTCATTTGCGTGTGCGAACGTGCGTGTATCAAGAACCTTAGTCGTGAGAGGAGTCGCCAACCACTTTTTCACCCCTGTCCTATACCTACACGTTCGAGCACGGCGGACTGGATCTAGCCTCTCGAGCTCCCCCACTACCACATTCCTGGCGGACTGGGTCCAGCCGTTTGTGCGTCCTTCAATTTCCCTCGAACTAGGCGGACTGGGTCTAGCCGTTCGAGTTCCCTCACCTACCACAATCTTGGCGGACTAGGTCTAGCCGTTTGTGAAGTCTCCAATTTTCCTCGAACTAGGCGGACTGGGTCCAGCCGTTCGACCTACCGTACCCACCCACAATCTTGGCGGACTTGGTCCAGCCGTTTGCGTGTGCGTACTCCAATTCACGGCCCAGGCGGACTAGGTCCAGCCGACCGGGGATCCCATCCCGACATTCTCTCTCTGACGACGGAACGACGTAACTCGTCCTACGTCGCAACGAACCGTAAACATCGAAATAAATTCGCACGCGTAAAAACGTAACGTCTTCGCGGACCCCGCGTGAGACGTAACAAATTGGTGACAGCTCGGTGGGATTTGAATTGCTCAACGAAGCACCCACAATTGCCGCAATTCATATAATTTTCCGCTCACACGATGTCTCAGCATTCAGAGCGAAGCAACAGCGTACTAGAGGAACCGATTCTTCCTGTCGAGGATCCAACGAGGGAGATTACCCTGTTGGAACAATTTAAAGAGATGCTACTCAAGCACCAAGAACTACTCGCCAAGCACAATGTACCTGTTCCAGTTCCCGAGGTCAAACTTGAACCTGCGTCGAATCTCACTGTCATCGAGGGGATGGCTAAACAATTAAGAAAGATGCAGTCAATTATCGAAAAACTGGGAGGCCCAGCAAACTCCCACGTATCCGATCACACCTCGACGTCTGAAACCCCGAACCCACTGCATAAAATCGTGGAAAAGACGGATTATTATTCATCCCGCGAGTATGGACGAATTACACTGAAAGACGCAGTAGAAACCGTTCCCCACTTCGATGGAGGTAACATCACAGTCTTTCAATTCGCACGAGCATGCAAGCGGGCTCGCGAACTGCTACCCGCCAAAGCGGAACCAAATCTAGCAAAACTCCTGCGCAACAGACTCAAGGGACATGCGGCCCTGGCTGTCGAAGATCAAACACATAATTCCGTAGACGAGCTAATAAACCGGCTAAGATACGTCTTCGCCCCCTCGAAAACTCCTAACCATTACCGCGGCGAACTAGCGAACATCATAAAAGAGCCCAGAGAACACATCCTCGACTACATAACGCGAGCCAAAGACTTGAATTCCGCTATTGTCGACGGCG
Organism: Lasioglossum lativentre; assembly: GCA_916610255.1. NCBI lineage: Eukaryota > Metazoa > Arthropoda > Insecta > Hymenoptera > Halictidae > Lasioglossum > Lasioglossum lativentre. Next base: position 224,329 of record CAKAJI010000341.1, read on the forward strand.
AAAGGGAGCGTTATGGAAGTTTGACCGACAAACATGTCAGCGATATAGACGACCTTACTCTGGACTCCTTCCTGGACGGGTTACCTCCCGACATGAGAACCCGAATCCGACACGAAGGCTGTTTCGGCTTAGCCGAAACCTTCGATTCCGCAATCCAGATAACTAAAGAAATGGAAAGAGATGAGCGAAGATTTTCGACGACTCCACGAACGTCACAGCTCACATGTCAAATTTGTCTAAGGCCGGGGCATGAGGCCCGTACCTGCCGCAACCATGGACAATACCGCGGTCCCTCCCAGGATGCTCGAGGTCAAATCACTCGTTGGCCAGATCCGCCACGTCGCGCCGCCAACAACGACGCGACCAGCACACCTACAAGTCGTCTAATGGATCTAAAGATCTGTACATACTGCAAAATCCCGGGCCACCTAATCTCCGAGTGTAGGAAACGAGCCTACAATAATCAACGGTTCCAGGGAAACGAGAACCGCCCACGAGAACCCCCGAGCGCGCCTCGTGGAGCACCCCCACAGCAGACGCGCTCCGCACTTCCGATAATCGCGGAACGAGAAGACCAGGACAAGCACGAATGTGTACAGTCCAATTAAAACCGGCTCGACTCGTACCTGCAGTCATGCTACATTCTGTCGACCTAAACGAAGCGACAGAAGCTATGGTCGACACAGGATCGGAAATCAATATAATCAAACAAAAATCATTGGTCGAACCCGAGTTAATCAATACCCAAGAAAGGGTGATTATTACAGGTATTACCAACCACACCATCACCACCCTTGGCACGTTCGAATTGAACATTTTCAATCACAAGGTGATATTTCATGTCGTCACCGACGATCTACCAATTCCCCAAAATAGCATAATTGGCTCAGAATTTTTTCGAAACCAATCCGTCGACATTGTCTATTCGGAAAGTTGCCTCCGTTTCCACGGTACCACCATACCATTCCTTAATCGTGAACCGATCACGCTACCTGCTAGATCGAAAACGGTCATCCCCATACACATCCTGAATCCAAATCTTGGCGAAGGCTACGTGCCGCGTCAAAACCTCGGCGAAGGAGTCCATTTAGGACACGCCATAATTAAATCAAAGCAAGGAAAAGCTTATCTCCCCGCAGTCAATACAACCAATCAAAGTATTGTACTGCAAGAACCCAACATCGAACTCGAGGAGTTCGAAGAACCCTCACTAATTCCTCTTTCGCATACCCCTTCTATTTCTCCCACCACAGTGCACCCACCTACTAAATCTTTACTAAATCCAGGTGCGCTGTGCGTCCAATCTCAACCCCCTCCAAAAGCATGCGAATCCAATTCTACACTCCCATCTCGCATGTCGGAGTCCCCTTCTAAAGAATCCAAGCCGATTCTACCTACCCCCCAAACCTGCGAAAAGGAATCCTCTGAGGCCACTTCGAATTCTAATTCATTATTCCCTTGCCATCATATTCGTCAACATGCGAAACCTCTAATATCCCCCGATACAAATCCCCGTGGAAACGACCGTATAACCGCAATCATGCAACATCTAAATACGGAGCACTTGAACCCCGAAGAAAGAAACAGTGTCGGAAATCTTGTTGATCAATACAACACGATATTTCATTTACCCGAAAGCCAACTCGGCCACACCGACGCAATAACGCATCGAATTACGACAACAGATGATCGTCCTATAAACGTGAAACAATATCGTTTCCCACCAATTCACAAAGAGGAGATTAACAAACAAGTAAACGAACTGCTCGACAACGATATCATACAACCATCGATATCTCCCTACAATTCTCCTATCTGGATCGTCCCCAAAAAACCAGGACCAGATGGGCAAAAGAAATGGCGAATGGTAATCGATTACCGATTATTAAATGCCAAAACGATACCAGACGCCTACCCGTTGCCCAACATTACTGATATATTGGATCAGCTGGGCGGCGCCAAATATTTTTCCGTCTTCGACCTAGCGTCAGGATTCCACCAGATCCCAATGGACAAATCTGACACACAAAAGACGGCATTCTCTACTCCTTACGGGCATTACGAATTTAAACGAATGCCATTCGGCCTAAGAAACGCACCAGCTACTTTCCAGCGATTAATGGATCACGTTCTTTCTGGACTTCAAGGAATAGAAATGTTCGTATATTTAGACGACATTGTCATATACGCAAGTTCCGTCAGGGAACACGAAATAAAATTCCGGAAATTAGCTGGAAAATTGCAAAAAGCCAACCTCAAGCTACAGCCAGAAAAATGCGAGTTCTTACGAAAAGAAGTGGCATATTTGGGCCACATCATTACCGAGAATGGAGTCCGACCTGACCCAAAGAAAATAGAGGCAGTGGCAAAGTTTCCTACACCAAACAACCCAAGAAAGATCAAGAGTTTCCTCGGTCTCGCCGGATATTATAGGAAATTTATACCAAATTTTTCAAAAATCGCCAGACCTTTAACAAATCTGTTGAAAAAACAGATAAAATTTTCTTGGGGTCATAAAGAACAGGAATCGTTTGAATATTTACGACAACAATTGACCACTCAACCAATTTTACAATTCCCGGACTTCACAAAACAATTCCACGTCACAACAGACGCATCTTGTAACGCCATCGGTGGAGTTCTAAGCCAGACCGTTGAAAACAAAGAGTTACCAATATCTTATGCATCAAGAACATTGAATAATGCAGAGGAAAATTATTCGACGATAGAGAAAGAACTATTGGCCATTGTATATTGCGTGGGACACTTCAGGCCCTACCTGTATGGCAAAACCTTTAGTCTGTATACGGATCACAAACCACTGGTATGGTTACACAACGTTAAAGATCCTACATCCCGCTTAGTTAGATGGAGATTAAAACTAGCGGAGTACGACTATGAAATTCGCTACCAACCAGGGAAGACCAATTACATTGCAGATGCACTGTCACGAATAAACCACGCAAAAATACTGCCTATAAGAGCCCGATCAACTAGCGACAGTGACCCAGACGAAGACTTGCCTGTCGCGAAAAGACACAAACGCGCCGCATCACGTACGGTTCCGCAAGAACCGGCAACGCCATCAAACCAGTCAACAAATCCATCGGAATCAAATAGTTCCACACCGGAAACACTCACCCCCGAACGGATAGCAGATGATAGCGATTACTTGCCGTCTCAGACTTCGTTCACAGAGCCATTAACGCATCTGAACGAAGTACAACCGATAGATATATCGGACGACCACTCAGACACAGCCTCTGAAAATAGCTCCTCAGAGGAGGAAAACGAAACAACACCCGTAATAACGCCTGGTAACGAATTCGGCTTCCAAATCATCGAATCCAACGATCCCCTTACCTTGATCCACGATAATCACGTGTTCCTCGTTACTACAAGAGGAGAACCCTGTGACGAAGGATCAAAAGAACTCCAACGAGGCAATATTCTACCACAGGGCATGAAACTGACCCTGGGAAGAGCAAGGGTATTCGAAAACAGAAACAGACAACTGATAGCCCTAGCGATACAGGAAAGAGTTGTGATGCAACCGGATCCAGCGATCCTAGAAGAATGCATATCGTCCCTACGAGATGTTATATGCGAAATGGGTCTCCAAACGATCTGCATCGCGAAACAACCAATGCTCGGAACAGAACCCTGGAATACAGTATTGGAATTACTAAAAACCTACCTCTCAGAACTCAACGTTACAATAACAGTAACATCGCAATCTGTCAGAATCCCTGAAGAAACGGAAAAACAGGCTATCATCGCAGAAAACCACTGCTCCGCTATAGCCGGCCACAAGGGAGTCACTAAGACATATGGTCGGATACGACAACAATACTTCTGGAAAAATATGAAAAAGGAAATACAAACCTTCATCCAGAATTGCCTAGAATGTCAAAGGAAAAAACTCGTACGCGTGAAAACGCGTCAACCGATGATAATAACAGACACGCCCGGGTCGGCATTCGATAAAGTAAGCATGGACGTCGTTGGACCCCTTCCGTCCACTAGAAAAGGAAATTCATACATCCTTACCATTCAAGACCTACTCACGAAATTTTCCTTAGCAATTCCGTTACCTAACGTAAAATCCGCCCAAATTGCGGACGCTTTCATAAAAGAGTTCATTTGTCGCTACGGAACTCCCCGAGCGATCCTTACCGATCAAGGAACCAATTTCGTAGGCACTTTCATTAAAACAATAACCAAAAGATTTAAAATCCAACACTTCAAATCCACGTCATTTCACCCACAAACTAACGGTTCCATAGAAAGATCGCATCACGTACTTGCAGAATATTTAAAAATGTACGTAACGGCCAACAAAGAATGGGACGAATGGACCAACCTCGCTTCCTTCTCCTATAATACCAGTATCCACGAAGGAACACGATACACACCACATCAATTGGTCTTCGGCAAAGTTGCTAGAACCCCAACCACGGAAAGTAGAACAAGTAATACGGGAATAATCACTTACAATGATTATCTCAGTAATCTAAACCGCATCATTACCGAAACACAAAGGTTAGCGCGTTCCAACCTACAGAAAGCGAAAGAAAAATCGAAGGAACAGTACGATAAACGAATCCACTCATACGACTTCCAAGTGGGCGAATCCATCTTCGTACTAAAACAACCAAAAAAAGGAAAATTCGACGATAATTATACGGGACCACACACGATATTGGAAGTATACCCAAATAAAAACCTGAAAATCACGTGGAGAAGGGGTACCAAAATCATCCATTCGAATACAGCAAGACCGTCACGCCTCCAAGACACAGTCGGTTTAACTTGAAAAAGGAGAGAGGGAAAATCCCCCCCCCCCCCTAATCTACACAATATAATCGAGATCAACGACGAAAATCGATCATTCGTACAGCAACCATGTGTCTACACAGTCAACGTCGTACATCCACGGAAGAGAAGCGATTTGAATACTTAGATCAATTCGCTAGATTCAAGTGCTACACCGGCACACTATACATAAACAGTAAAAACGAGGAAATGTGTGAAAGTTGTGTAAAATTAGAACCGAAGCAAGGAATCACAACACACAGGGTTCTGCACCATATACACGATATCGGAATGGCGAACAAATGCTCGAAATGCTCGGGAGAGGTATTGACACCAACACAGCTGATCGAATGTATTCATTGCTCCGTCAAACTAATGGAAGCGGCAACGCCATTTATATTTGCACGAACACCATTTATATTCCGAATAACACCACAAAGCGAAAGAAATCATAATAATACAGGATAACCCCCTTCCCCACCATTCCCCCTGGTCACCCAGAATCTCTACCCCTCCCCCCCCCAAAAAAAAACCTTCCCCTCACCCGCCAAAGTGACCCACACAAAAAACCCTCCCCCCCCCCCCCTCAAAAAGAAAAAAACCTTCCCCTCACCCACCAAATTACCCCCACCCTTCACCTTTTTTTGTACCCATTGCTTCCCCCTCTTCTCACTATTACCCCCCCCCCCTCACAAAACTAAACATCCTATATAAACAATGGTAATCGCCAAATCTGCATAGTCGATCATTATGGAGCAAACTAAAAATTTCAAGAAAACCCACCGCGCTGGAAGGAAGATACAGTATCGCAGAATCTTACGTTGGCTGTACGAGGACACATCGTCCACCGGGCACCTGAGAAATTTCGGGATCCCAGACGATCCCAACGAGTGGCTGCCCAAACCACGGGAACAACCCCGGATCACGAAGATCACAAAAATGCCGGAGGGCTACGAGTGGGACCCGGTAAAATTCCGCGTACGGGTCAAAATGACACTTCAGGCGCAGCCACCACCACCACCAGCCGCACAAACTGCGAGGGGCCACCCAGAGGTGGAAATAGTCACGCTGGAGTAGGCCCTCCACCCAGCTAAAAGAGAAGCCATTATTTTCATTTCTACTTTTATTTTACACTTTTTATCCTCCCCGCATAACTGCAGTAGCGTTATTTAACTTCACCCTTTTATTATTACTATTAGTATTATTATCATTATTATTACTACTACTATTATTACTACGACTACTATTACTACTACTACCATTATTATTATTATTATTATTATTATCATCATTATTACTACTACTACTACTACTACTACTACTACTACTACTACTACTACTACTACTACTACGAGCCACAAGTGCAAACAAATGTTCATTTAATTTATTTTTATTTTTATTTTCTTGGCAATCCCCATTTTTCGGACACACGCCACATACAATTATTATTTTCTATTTTGGCATCCGACTCAACACGAACTATATATTTTGTTTTACTCTTATTTCCCACCTTCCCTCCACTTTCAAAAAAAAAAAAGTGTAAAATTTATTTTTCTACGAAAAAGGAAATTTTTCCTTTTTTTTCCCCCGAGGGGTGACGTGTGACGTTCGTCACCACAGTCCGTCCTGCTCTTGCAAGCCCAGGCCGTTCCTGTGGTATATTTTTAAGGGGCCTGCCCCTCATTCATACGCCACTATTTCAAATCTCACAAGAATAAAGTTTCAAGGGACCGTTTCCCTATTGATACGGTCCGTTCCAGTCTAGTGAACCTACTACGTCGCAACCCCCACCAGAAGTCGAAATCATCGAGACAGCGGATCAAATCGATTATTAGTAGTCGACAGTTCGAACCGACAACACCATTCCTGCACCTGAATTATCTCACGAAATACGATAAAGACATAGTCTGAGAACAGAATTATTTCACGAAATACGATAAGGACATAGTCTCAGAACAGAATTATTTCACAAAATACGATAAAGGACTTAGACGCAGGAACGTCGATCCACCTCCAGTGATCCACTACCCCTTCCACTGGAACAACTTGACATGTGATTGGGACTACCCCCTTCCACCAACGTTGGACTATAAGGGAAGCAGCTGGACACCTACGAAGTCAGTTGAACTCAGGAATCAGTCGAAAGCAGTTGAACTCAGGGATCAGTCGAAACCAGTTGAATTCAGGAATCAGTCGAAAGCAGTTGAAGTCAGAAGTCAGTCGAAGTCAGTCGAAGTCAGGAGTCAGTCGAAGTCAGGAGTCAGTCGAAGTCACGAGTCAGCTGAAGTCTGAAGTCAGAATTCTCCGGTGCACCATCCAGTGCAACGACTGTTCGCGTTCACTTTCCTCAATCCAACCTTTTAACCATTTACCTACTTCCATCATTCTCGATGATGAAACCGAGAGCACTTTGAACTATTTGTAGTTCTGGAACTCAAACTGAGAGGATACACCACCTCCTTCCTAATCCCCTTATACGTCGATATTGCTGCGTGCGGACCAGCACAGAATAAATTCATTTGCGTGTGCGAACGTGCGTGTATCAAGAACCTTAGTCGTGAGAGGAGTCGCCAACCACTTTTTCACCCCTGTCCTATACCTACACGTTCGAGCACGGCGGACTGGATCTAGCCTCTCGAGCTCCCCCACTACCACATTCCTGGCGGACTGGGTCCAGCCGTTTGTGCGTCCTTCAATTTCCCTCGAACTAGGCGGACTGGGTCTAGCCGTTCGAGTTCCCTCACCTACCACAATCTTGGCGGACTAGGTCTAGCCGTTTGTGAAGTCTCCAATTTTCCTCGAACTAGGCGGACTGGGTCCAGCCGTTCGACCTACCGTACCCACCCACAATCTTGGCGGACTTGGTCCAGCCGTTTGCGTGTGCGTACTCCAATTCACGGCCCAGGCGGACTAGGTCCAGCCGACCGGGGATCCCATCCCGACATTCTCTCTCTGACGACGGAACGACGTAACTCGTCCTACGTCGCAACGAACCGTAAACATCGAAATAAATTCGCACGCGTAAAAACGTAACGTCTTCGCGGACCCCGCGTGAGACGTAACACCATATAACGTAATATGCAGTGTATCATTGAAAATACCTTATAACATATAGTAGTTTACCATTGAAAATACCTTATAATATAACGTAATATGCTGTGTATCATTGAAAATACCTTATAATATATCGTAATTTGTAGTGTATCAATGAAAATACCTTCACATATAACGTAATATGCAGTGTATCATTGAAAATACCTTATAATATAACGTAATATGCAGTGTATCATTGAAAATACCTTATAATATAACGTAATATGCAGGGTATCATTGAAAATACCTTATAATATATCGTAATTTGTAGTGTATCAATGAAAATACCTTCACATATAACGTAATATGCAGTGTATCATTGAATATACCTTATAATATATAGTAGTTTATCATTGAAAATACCTTATAATATAATGTAATATGCTGTGTATCAATGAAAATACCTTATAATATATCGTAATTTGTATTGTATCATTGAAAATACCTTATAGTATAACGTAATATGCAGTGCATCATTGAAAATACCTTATAATATCACGTAATATGCAGGGTATCATTGAAAATACCTTATAATATATCGTAATTTGTAGTGTATCAATGAAAATACCTTCTCATATAACGTAATATGCAGTGTATCATTGAAAATACCTTATAATATATCGTAATTTGTAGTGTATCATTGAAAATACCTTAGAATATATGGTAATTCTTGTCTATCAATGAAAATACCTTATAATATAACGTAATATGCAGTGTATCATTGAAAATACCTTATAATATATAGTAGTTTATCATTGAAAGTACCTTATAATATAACGTAATATGCAGTGTATCATTGAAAATACCTTATAATATATCGTAATTTGTAGTATATCATTGAAAATACCTTATAATATAACGTAATATGCAGTGTATCATTGAAAATACCTTATAATATAACGTAATATGCAGTGCATCATTGGAAATACGTTATAATATATCGTAATTTTTTAGTGTGTCATTGAAAATAAATAATAATATAACGTAATATGCAGGGTATCATTGAAAATACCTTATAATATATCGTAATTTGTAGTGTATCAATGAAAATACCTTCTCATATAACGTAATATGCAGTGTATCATTGAAAATACCTTATAATATATCGTAATTTGTAGTGTATCTTTGAAAATACCTTATAATATAACGTAATATGCAGTGTATCATTGAAAATACCTTATAATATATAGCAGTTTATCATTGAAAATACCTTTTAATATAACTTAATATGCAGTGTATCATTGAAAATACCTTATGATATAACGTAATATGCAGTGTATCATTGAAAATACCTTAGAATATATGGTAATTCTAGTCTATCAATGAAAATACCTTATAATATAACGTAATATGCAGTGTATCATTGAAAATACCTTATAATATATCGTAATTTGTAGTGTATCATTGAAAATACCTTATAATATAACGTAATATGCAGTGTATCATTGAAAATACCTTATAATATAACGTAATATGCAGTGTATCATTGAAAATACCTTCCCATATAACGTAATATGCAGTGTATCATTGAAAATACCTTATATCATATACTAGTTTACTATTGAAAATACCTTATAATATAACGTAATATGCTGTGTATCATTGAAAATACCTTATAATATAATGTAATATGCTGTGTATCATTGAAAATACCTTATAATATATCGTAATTTGTATTGTATCATTGAAAATACCTTATAGTATAACGTAATATGCAGTGTATCATTGAAAATACCTTATAATATATAGCAGTTTATCATTGAAAATACCTTTTAATATAACGTAATATGCAGTGCATCATTGAAAATACCTTATAATATATCGTAATTTGTATTGTATCATTGAAAATACCTTATAGTATAACGTAATATGCAGTGTATCATTGAAAATACCTTATAATATATAGCAGTTTATCATTGAAAATACCTTTTAATATAACTTAATATGCAGTGTATCATTGAAAATACCTTATGATATAACGTAATATGCAGTGTATCATTGAAAATACCTTAGAATATATGGTAATTCTAGTCTATCAATGAAAATACCTTATAATATAACGTAATATGCCGGGTATCATTGAAAATACCTTATAATATATCGTAATTTGTAGTGTATCAATGAAAATACCTTCTCATATAACGTAATATGCAGTGTATCATTGAAAATACCTTATAATATATCGTAATTTGTAGTGTATCTTTGAAAATACCTTATAATATAACGTAATATGCAGTGTATCATTGAAAATACCTTATAATATATAGCAGTTTATCATTGAAAATACCTTTTAATATAACTTAATATGCAGTGTATCATTGAAAATACCTTATGATATAACGTAATATGCAGTGTATCATTGAAAATACCTTAAAATATATGGTACTTCTAGTCTATCAATGAAAATACCTTATAATATAACGTAATATGCAGTGTATCATTGAAAATACCTTATAATATATCGTAATTTGTAGTGTATCATTGAAAATACCTTATAATATAACGTAATATGCAGTGTATCATTGAAAATACCTTATAATATAACGTAATATGCAGTGTATCATTGAAAATACCTTCCCATATAACGTAATATGCAGTGTATCATTGAAAATACCTTATAACATATAGTAGTTTACCATTGAAAATACCTTATAATATAACGTAATATGCTGTGTATCATTGAAAATACCTTATAATATAATGTAATATGCTGTGTATCATTGAAAATACCTTATAATATATCGTAATTTGTATTGTATCATTGAAAATACCTTATAGTATAACGTAATATGCAGTGCATCATTGAAAATACCTTATAATATATCGTAATTTGTATTGTATCATTGAAAATACCTTATAGTATAACGTAATATGCAGTGCATCATTGAAAATACCTTATAATATCACGTAATATGCAGTGTATCATTGAAAATACCTTATAATATATCGTAATTTGTAGTGTATCAATGAAAATACCTTCTCATATAACGTAATATGCAGTGTATCATTGAAAATACCTTATAATATATCGTAATTTGTAGTATATCATTGAAAATACCTTATAATATAACGTAATATGCAGTGTATCATTGAAAATACCTTATAATATAACGTAATATGCAGTGCATCATTGGAAATTCGTTATAATATATCGTAATTTTTTAGTGTGTCATTGAAAATAAATAATAATATAACGTAATATGCAGTGTATCATTGAAAATACCTTAGAATATATGGTAATTCTTGTCTATCAATGAAAATACCTTATAATATAAAGTAATATGCAGTGCATCATTGAAAATACCTTATAATATAACGTAATATGCAGTGTATCATTGAAAATACCTTATAATATAACGTAATATGCAGTGTTTCATTGAAAATACCTTATAATATAACGTAATATGCAGGGTATCATTGAAAATACCTTATAATATATCGTAATTTGTAGTGTATCATTGAAAATAACTTAGAATATATGGTAATTCTAGTCTATCAATGAAAATACCTTATAATATAACGTAATATGCAGTGTATCATTGAAAATACCTTATAATATATAGTAGTTTATCATTGAAAATACCTTATAATATAACGCAATATGCAGTGTATCATTGAAAATACCTTATAATATAACGTAATATGCAGGGTATCATTGAAAATACCTTATAATATATCGTAATTTGTAGTGTATCAATGAAAATACCTTCTCATATAACGTAATATGCAGTGTATCATTGAAAATACCTTATAATATATAGTAGTTTATCATTGAAAATACCTTATAATATAATGTAATATGCTGAGTATCATTGAAAATACCTTAGAATATATGGTAATTCTTGTCTATCAATGAAAATACCTTATAATATAACGTAATATGCAGTGTATCATTGAAAATACCTTATAATATATAGTAGTTTACCATTGAAAATACCTTATAATATAACGTAATATGCTGTGTATCATTGAAAATACCTTATAATATAATGTAATATGCTGTGTATCATTGAAAATACCTTATAATATATCGTAATTTGTATTGTATCATTGAAAATACCTTATAGTATAACGTAATATGCAGTGGATCATTGAAAATACCTTATAATATCACGTAATATGCAGTGTATCATTAAAAATACCTTATAATATAACGTAATATGCTGGGTATCATTGAAAATACCTTATAATATATCGTAATTTGTAGTGTATCATTGAAAATACCTTAGAATATATGGTAATTCTTGTCTATCAATGAAAATACCTTATAATATAACGTAATATGCAGTGTATCATTGAAAATACCTTATAATATATAGTAGTTTATCATTGAAAGTACCTTATAATATAACGTAATATGCAGTGTATCATTGAAAATACCTTATAATATATCGTAATTTGTAGTATATCATTGAAAATACCTTATAATATAACGTAATATGCAGTGTATCATTGAAAATACCTTATAATATAACGTAATATGCAGTGCATCATTGGAAATACGTTATAATATATCGTAATTTTTTAGTGTGTCATTGAAAATAAATAATAATATAACGTAATATGCAGTGTATCATTGAAAATACCTTAGAATATATGGTAATTCTTGTCTATCAATGAAAATACCTTATAATATAAAGTAATATGCAGTGCATCATTGAAAATACCTTATAATATAACGTAATATGCAGTGTATCATTGAAAATACCTTATAATATAACGTAATATGCAGTGTTTCATTGAAAAAACCTTATAATATAACGTAATATGCAGGGTATCATTGAAAATACCTTATAATATATCGTAATTTGTAGTGTATCATTGAAAATAACTTAGAATATATGGTAATTCTAGTCTATCATTGAAAATACCTTATAATATAACGTAATATGCAGTGTATCGTTGAAAATACCTTATAATATATCGTAATATGCAGTCTACCATTGAAAATACATTATAAAATAATGTAATATGTAGTCTGTCATTGAAAATACCTTATAATATAACGCAATATGCAGTGTATCATTGAAAATACCTTATAATATATCGTAATATGCAGTGTATCATTGAAAATACCTTATAATGTTACGTAATATGCAGTCTACCATTGAAAATACCTTAGAATATATGGTAATTCTAGTCTATCAATGAAAATACCTTATAATATAACGTAATATGCAGTGTATCATTGAAAATACCTTATAATATATAGTAGTTTATCATTGAAAATACCTTATAATATAATGTAATATGCTGAGTATCATTGAAAATACCTTAGAATATATGGTAATTCTTGTCTATCAATGAAAATACCTTATAATATAACGTAATATGCAGTGTATCATTGAAAATACCTTATAACATATAGTAGTTTACCATTGAAAATACCTTATAATATAACGTAATATGCTGTGTATCATTGAAAATACCTTATAATATAATGTAATATGCTGTGTATCATTGAAAATACCTTATAATATATCGTAATTTGTATTGTATCATTGAAAATACCTTATAGTATAACGTAATATGCAGTGCATCATTGAAAATACCTTATAATATAACGTAATATGCAGTGTATCATTGAAAATACCTTAGAATATATGGTAATTCTTGTCTATCAATGAAAATACCTTATAATATAACGTAATATGCAGTGTATCAATGAAAATACCTTATAATATCACGTAATATGCAGTGTATCATTCAAAATACCTTATAATATATCGTAATTTGTAGTGTATCAATGAAAATACCTTCTCATATAACGTAATATGCAGTGTATCATTGAAAATACCTTATAATATATCGTAATTTGTAGTGTATCATTGAAAATACCTTAGAATATATGGTAATTCTTGTCTATCAATGAAAATACCTTATAATATGACGTAATATGCAGTGTATCATTGAAAATACCTTATAATATATAGTAGTTTATCATTGAAAGTACCTTATAATATAACGTAATATGCAGTGTATCATTGAAAATACATTCCCATATAACGTAATATGCAGTGTATCATTGAAAATACCTTATAACATATAGTAGTTTACCATTGAAAATACCTTATAATATAACGTAATATGCTGTGTATCATTGAAAATACCTTATAATATCACGTAATATGCAGTGTATCATTGAAAATACCTTATAATATAACGTAATATGCAGGGTATCATTGAAAATACCTTATAATATATCGTAATTTGTAGTGTATCAATGGAAATACCTTCACATATAACGTAATATGCAGTGTATCATTGAAAATACCTTATAATATCACGTAATATGCAGTGTATCATTGAAAATACCTTATAATATAACGTAATATGCAGGGTATCATTGAAAATACCTTATAATATATCGTAATTTGTAGTGTATCAATGAAAATACCTTCACATATAACGTAATATGCAGTGTATCATTGAATATACCTTATAATATATAGTAGTTTATCATTGAAAATACCTTATAATATAATGTAATATGCTGTGTATCAATGAAAATACCTTATAATATATCGTAATTTGTATTGTATCATTGAAAATACCTTATAGTATAACGTAATATGCAGTGCATCATTGAAAATACCTTATAATATCACGTAATATGCAGGGTATCATTGAAAATACCTTATAATATATCGTAATTTGTAGTGTATCAATGAAAATACCTTCTCATATAACGTAATATGCAGTGTATCATTGAAAATACCTTATAATATATCGTAATTTGTAGTGTATCATTGAAAATACCTTAGAATATATGGTAATTCTTGTCTATCAATGAAAATACCTTATAATATAACGTAATATGCAGTGTATCATTGAAAATACCTTATAATATATAGTAGTTTATCATTGAAAGTACCTTATAATATAACGTAATATGCAGTGTATCATTGAAAATACCTTATAATATATCGTAATTTGTAGTGTATCATTGAAAATACCTTATAATATAACGTAATATGCAGTGTATCATTGAAAATACCTTATAATATAACGTAATATGCAGTGCATCATTGGAAATACGTTATAATATATCGTAATTTTTTAGTGTGTCATTGAAAATAAATAATAATATAACGTAATATGCAGTGTATCATTGAAAATACCTTATAATATATAGTAGTTTATCATTGAAAATACCTTATAATATAATGTAATATGCTGTGTATCAATGAAAATACCTTATAATATATCGTAATTTGTATTGTATCATTGAAAATACCTTATAGTATAACGTAATATGCAGTGCATCATTGAAAATACCTTATAATATCACGTAATATGCAGGGTATCATTGAAAATACCTTATAATATATCGTAATTTGTAGTGTATCAATGAAAATACCTTCTCATATAACGTAATATGCAGTGTATCATTGAAAATACCTTATAATATATCGTAATTTGTAGTGTATCTTTGAAAATACCTTATAATATAACGTAATATGCAGTGTATCATTGAAAATACCTTATAATATATAGCAGTTTATCATTGAAAATACCTTTTAATATAACTTAATATGCAGTGTATCATTGAAAATACCTTATGATATAACGTAATATGCAGTGTATCATTGAAAATACCTTAAAATATATGGTACTTCTAGTCTATCAATGAAAATACCTTATAATATAACGTAATATGCAGTGTATCATTGAAAATACCTTATAATATATCGTAATTTGTAGTGTATCATTGAAAATACCTTATAATATAACGTAATATGCAGTGTATCATTGAAAATACCTTATAATATAACGTAATATGCAGTGTATCATTGAAAATACCTTCCCATATAACGTAATATGCAGTGTATCATTGAAAATACCTTATAACATATAGTAGTTTACCATTGAAAATACCTTATAATATAACGTAATATGCTGTGTATCATTGAAAATACCTTATAATATAATGTAATATGCTGTGTATCATTGAAAATACCTTATAATATATCGTAATTTGTATTGTATCATTGAAAATACCTTATAGTATAACGTAATATGCAGTGCATCATTGAAAATACCTTATAATATATCGTAATTTGTATTGTATCATTGAAAATACCTTATAGTATAACGTAATATGCAGTATATCATTGAAAATACCTTATAATATAACGTAATATGCAGTGTATCATTGAAAATACCTTATAATATAACGTAATATGCAGTGCATCATTGGAAATTCGTTATAATATATCGTAATTTTTTAGTGTGTCATTGAAAATAAATAATAATATAACGTAATATGCAGTGTATCATTGAAAATACCTTAGAATATATGGTAATTCTTGTCTATCAATGAAAATACCTTATAATATAAAGTAATATGCAGTGCATCATTGAAAATACCTTATAATATAACGTAATATGCAGTGTATCATTGAAAATACCTTATAATATAACGTAATATGCAGTGTTTCATTGAAAATACCTTATAATATGGCGTAATATGCAGTGTATCATTGAAAATACCTTATAATAGATCATAATTTGTAGTGTATCATTGAAAATAACTTAGAATATATGGTAATTCTAGTCTATCAATGAAAATACCTTATAATATAACGTAATATGCAGTGTATCATTGAAAATACCTTATAATATATAGTAGTTTATCATTGAAAATACCTTATAATATAACGCAATATGCAGTTTATCATTGAAAATACCTTAGCGTAATATGCAGGGTATCATTGAAAATACCTTATAATATATCGTAATTTGTAGTGTATCAATGAAAATACCTTCTCATATAACGTAATATGCAGTGTATCATTGAAAATACCTTATAACATATAGTAGTTTATCATTGAAAATACCTTATAATATAATGTAATATGCTGAGTATCATTGAAAATACCTTAGAATATATGGTAATTCTTGTCTATCAATGAAAATACCTTATAATATAACGTAATATGCAGTGTATCATTGAAAATACCTTATAATATATAGTAGTTTACCATTGAAAATACCTTATAATATAACGTAATATGCTGTGTATCATTGAAAATACCTTATAATATAATGTAATATGCTGTGTATCATTGAAAATACCTTATAATATATCGTAATTTGTATTGTATCATTGAAAATACCTTATAGTATAACGTAATATGCAGTGGATCATTGAAAATACCTTATAATATCACGTAATATGCAGTGTATCATTAAAAATACCTTATAATATAACGTAATATGCTGGGTATCATTGAAAATACCTTATAATATATCGTAATTTGTAGTGTATCATTGAAAATACCTTAGAATATATGGTAATTCTTGTCTATCAATGAAAATACCTTATAATATAACGTAATATGCAGTGTATCATTGAAAATACCTTATAATATATAGTAGTTTATCATTGAAAATACCTTATAATATAACGTAATATGCTGTGTATCATTGAAAATACCTTATAATATAATGTAATATGCTGTGTATCATTGAAAATACCTTATAATATATCGTAATTTGTATTGTATCATTGAAAATACCTTATAGTATAACGTAATATGCAGTGCATCATTGAAAATACCTTATAATATAACGTAATATGCAGTGTATCATTGAAAATACCTTATAATATAACGTAATATGCAGTGTTTCATTGAAAATACCTTATAATATAACGTAATATGCAGGGTATCATTGAAAATACCTTATAATATATCGTAATTTGTAGTGTATCATTGAAAATAACTTAGAATATATGGTAATTCTAGTCTATCAATGAAAATACCTTATAATATAACGTAATATGCAGTGTATCATTGAAAATACCTTATAATATATAGTAGTTTATCATTGAAAATACCTTATAATATAACGCAATATGCAGTGTATCATTGAAAATACCTTATAATATAACGTAATATGCAGGGTATCATTGAAAATACCTTATAATATATCGTAATTTTGTAGTGTATCATTGAAAATAACTTAGAATATATGGTAATTCTAGTCTATCATTGAAAATACCTTATAATATAACGTAATATGCAGTGTATCGTTGAAAATACCTTATAATATATCGTAATATGCAGTCTACCATTGAAAATACATTATAAAATAATGTAATATGTAGTCTGTCATTGAAAATACCTTATAATATAACGCAATATGCAGTGTATCATTGAAAATACCTTATAATATATCGTAATATGCAGTGTATCATTGAAAATACCTTATAATGTTACGTAATATGCAGTCTACCATTGAAAATACCTTAGAATATATGGTAATTCTAGTCTATCAATGAAAATACCTTATAATATAACGTAATATGCAGTGTATCATTGAAAATACCTTATAATATATAGTAGTTTATCATTGAAAATACCTTATAATATAATGTAATATGCTGAGTATCATTGAAAATACCTTAGAATATATGGTAATTCTTGTCTATCAATGAAAATACCTTATAATATAACGTAATATGCAGTGTATCATTGAAAATACCTTATAATATATAGTAGTTTACCATTGAAAATACCTTATAATATAACGTAATATGCTGTGTATCATTGAAAATACCTTATAATATAATGTAATATGCTGTGTATCATTGAAAATACCTTATAATATATCGTAATTTGTATTGTATCATTGAAAATACCTTATAGTATAACGTAATATGCAGTGCATCATTGAAAATACCTTATAATATAACGTAATATGCAGTGTATCATTGAAAATACCTTATAATATAACGTAATATGCAGTGCATCATTGGAAATACGTTATAATATATCGTAATTTTTTAGTGTATCATTGAAAATACCTAATAATATAACGTAATATGCAGTGTATCATTGAAAATACCTTAGAATATATGGTAATTCTTGTCTATCAATGAAAATACCTTATAATATAACGTAATATGCAGTGTATCATTGAAAATACCTTATAATATATAGTAGTTTATCATTGACAATACCTTATAATATAACGCAATATGCAGTGTATCATTGAAAATACCTTATAATATAACGTAATATGCAGTGTATCATTGAAAATACCTTATAACATATAGTAGTTTATCATTGAAAATACATTATAATATAATGTAATATGCTGTGTATCATTGTAAATACCTTATAATATATCGTAATTTGTATTGTATCATTGAAAATACCTTATAGTATAACGTAATATGCAGTGCATCATTGAAAATACCTTAGAATATATGGTAATTCTTGTCTATCAATGAAAATACCTTATAATATCACGTAATATGCAGTGTATCATTCAAAATACCTTATAATATATCGTAATTTGTAGTGTATCAATGAAAATACCTTCTCATATAACGTAATATGCAGTGTATCATTGAAAATACCTTATAATATATCGTAATTTGTAGTGTATCATTGAAAATACCTTAGAATATATGGTAATTCTTGTCTATCAATGAAAATACCTTATAATATGACGTAATATGCAGTGTATCATTGAAAATACCTTATAATATATAGTAGTTTATCATTGAAAGTACCTTATAATATAACGTAATATGCAGTGTATCATTGAAAATACCTTATAATATATCGTAATTTGTAGTATATCATTGAAAATACCTTATAATATAACGTAATATGCAGTGTATCATTGAAAATACCTTATAATATAACGTAATATGCAGTGCATCATTGGAAATACGTTATAATATATCGTAATTTTTTAGTGTGTCATTGAAAATAAATAATAATATAACGTAATATGCAGTGTATCATTGAAAATACCTTAGAATATATGGTAATTCTTGTCTATCAATGAAAATACCTTATAATATAAAGTAATATGCAGTGCATCATTGAAAATACCTTATAAAATAACGTAATATGCAGTGTATCATTGAAAATACCTTATAATATAACGTAATATGCAGGGTATCATTGAAAATACCTTATAATATATCGTAATATGCAGTCTACCATTGAAAATACATTATAAAATAATGTAATATGTAGTCTGTCATTGAAAATACCTTATAATATAACGCAATATGCAGTGTATCATTGAAAATACCTTATAATATATCGTAATATGCAGTGTATCATTGAAAATACGTTATAATGTTACGTAATATGCAGTCTACCATTGAAAATACCTTAGAATATATGGTAATTCTAGTCTATCAATGAAAATACCTTATAATATAACGTAATATGCAGTGTATCATTGAAAATACCTTATAATATATAGTAGTTTATCATTGAAAATACCTTATAATATAATGTAATATGCTGAGTATCATTGAAAATACCTTAGAATATATGGTAATTCTTGTCTATCAATGAAAATACCTTATAATATAACGTAATATGCAGTGTATCATTGAAAATACCTTATAATATATAGTAGTTTACCATTGAAAATACCTTATAATATAACGTAATATGCTGTGTATCATTGAAAATACCTTATAATATAATGTAATATGCTGTGTATCATTGAAAATACCTTATAATATATCGTAATTTGTATTGTATCATTGAAAATACCTTATAGTATAACGTAATATGCAGTGCATCATTGAAAATACCTTATAATATAACGTAATATGCAGTGTATCATTGAAAATACCTTATAATATAACGTAATATGCAGTGCATCATTGGAAATACGTTATAATATATCGTAATTTTTTAGTGTGTCATTGAAAATAAATAATAATATAACGTAATATGCAGTGTATCATTGAAAATACCTTAGAATATATGGTAATTCTTGTCTATCAATGAAAATACCTTATAATATAACGTAATATGCAGTGTATCATTGAAAATACCTTATAATATATAGTAGTTTATCATTGACAATACCTTATAATATAACGCAATATGCAGTGTATCATTGAAAATACCTTATAATATAACGTAATATGCAGTGTATCATTGAAAATACCTTATAACATATAGTAGTTTATCATTGAAAATACATTATAATATAATGTAATATGCTGTGTATCATTGTAAATACCTTATAATATATCGTAATTTGTATTGTATCATTGAAAATACCTTATAGTATAACGTAATATGCAGTGCATCATTGAAAATACCTTAGAATATATGGTAATTCTTGACTATCAATGAAAATACCTTATAATATCACGTAATATGCAGTGTATCATTCAAAATACCTTATAATATATCGTAATTTGTAGTATATCATTGAAAATACCTTATAATATAACGTAATATGCAGTGTATCATTGAAAATACCTTATAATATAACGTAATATGCAGTGCATCATTGGAAATACGTTATAATATATCGTAATTTTTTAGTGTGTCATTGAAAATAAATAATAATATAACGTAATATGCAGTGTATCATTGAAAATACCTTAGAATATATGGTAATTCTTGTCTATCAATGAAAATACCTTATAATATAAAGTAATATGCAGTGCATCATTGAAAATACCTTATAATATAACGTAATATGCAGTGTATCATTGAAAATACCTTATAATATAACGTAATATGCAGTGTTTCATTGAAAATACCTTATAATATAACGTAATATGCAGGGTATCATTGAAAATACCTTATAATATATCGTAATTTGTAGTGTATCATTGAAAATAACTTAGAATATATGGTAATTCTAGTCTATCATTGAAAATACCTTATAATATAACGTAATATGCAGTGTATCGTTGAAAATACCTTATAATATATCGTAATATGCAGTCTACCATTGAAAATACATTATAAAATAATGTAATATGTAGTCTGTCATTGAAAATACCTTATAATATAACGCAATATGCAGTGTATCATTGAAAATACCTTATAATATAACGTAATATGCAGTGCATCATTGGAAATACGTTATAATATATCGTAATTTTTTAGTGTGTCATTGAAAATAAATAATAATATAACGTAATATGCAGTGTATCATTGAAAATACCTTAGAATATATGGTAATTCTTGTCTATCAATGAAAATACCTTATAATATAAAGTAATATGCAGTGCATCATAGAAAATACCTTATAATATAACTTAATATGCAGGGTATCATTGAAAATACTTATAATATAACGTAATATGCAGTGTATCATTGAAAATACCTTATAATATAACGTAATATGCTGTGTATCATTGAAAATACCTTATAATATATGGTAATGCTAGTCTATCAATGAAAATACCTTATAATATAACGTAATATGCAGTGTATCATTGAAAATACCTATTGATATAACGTAATATGCAGGGTATCATTGAAAATACCTTATAATATATCGTAATTTGTAGTGAATCATTGAAAATACCTTAGAATATATGGTAATTCTAGTCTATCAATGAAAATACCTTATAATATAACGTAATATGCAGTGTATCATTGAAAATACCTTATAATATAACTTAATATGCAGGGTATCATTGAAAATACCTTATAATATATCGTAATTTGTAGTGTATCATTGAAAATACCTTAGAATATATGGTAATTCTTGTCTATCAATGAAAATACCTTATAATATAACGTAATATGCAGTGTATCATTGAAAATACCTTATAATATATAGTAGTTTATCATTGAAAGTACCTTATAATATAACGTAATATGCAGGGTATCATTGAAAATACCTTATAATAAATCGTAATTTGTAGTGTATCATTGAAAATACCTTATAATATAACGTAATATGCAGTGTATCATTGAAAATACCTTATAATATATAGTAGTTTATCAATGAAAATACCTTATAATATAACTTAATATGCAGTGTATCATTGAAAATACCTTATGATATACCGTAATATGCAGTGTATCATTGAAAATACCTTATAATATAACGTAATATGCAGTGTATCATTGAAAATACCTTATAATATAAAGTAATATGCAGTGCTTCATTGGAAATACGTTATAATATATCGTAATTTTTTAGTGTATCATTGAAAATACCTAATAATATAACATTATATGCAGTGTATCATTGAAAATACCTTAGAATATATGGTAATTCTTGTCTATCAATGAAAATACCTTATAATATAAAGTAATATGCAGTGCATCATTGAAAATACCTTATAATATAACGTAATATGCAGTGTATCATTGAAAATACCTTATAATATAACGTAATATGCAGTGTATCATTGAAAATACCTTATAATATTACGTAATATGCAGTGTATCATTGAAAATACCTTATAATATATCGTAATATACAGTATACCATTGTAAATACTTATAATATAACGTAATATGCAGTGTATCATTGAAAATACCTTATAATATATAGTAGTTTATCATTGAAAGTACCTTATAATATAACTTAATATGCAGTGTATCATTGAAAATACCTTATAATATAACGTAATATGCAGTGTATCATTGAAAATACCTTTTGATATAACGTAATATGCAGGGTATCATTGAAAATACCTTATAATATATCGTAATTTGTAGTGTATCATTGAAAATACCTTAGAATATATGGTAATTCCAGTCTATCATTGAAAATACCTTATAATATATCGTAATTTGTAGAGTTTCATTGAAAATACCTTATAATATAACGTAATATGCAGGGTATCATTGAAAATACCTTATAATATATCGTAATTTGTAGTGTATCAATGAAAATACCTTCTCATATAACGTAATATGCAGTGTATCATTGAAAATACCTTATAATATATAGTAGTTTATCATTCAAAATACCTTATAATATATCGTAATTTGTAGTGTATCAATGAAAATACCTTCTCATATAACGTAATATGCAGTGTATCATTGAAAATACCTTATAATATAACGTAATATGCAGTGTATCATTGAAAATACCTTATAATATAACGTAATATGCA
Source organism: Lasioglossum lativentre (assembly GCA_916610255.1). Classification (NCBI taxonomy): domain Eukaryota; kingdom Metazoa; phylum Arthropoda; class Insecta; order Hymenoptera; family Halictidae; genus Lasioglossum; species Lasioglossum lativentre. The sequence goes on from CAKAJI010000341.1 coordinate 248,105, forward strand.
GTGCATCATTGGAAATACGTTATAATATATCGTAACTTTTTAGTGTGTCATTGAAAATAAATAATAATATAACGTAATATGCAGTGTATCATTGAAAATACCTTAGAATATATGGTAATTCTAGTCTATCATTGAAAATACCTTATAATATAACGTAATATGCAGTGTATCGTTGAAAATACCTTATAATATATCGTAATATGCAGTCTACCATTGAAAATACATTATAAAATAATGTAATATGTAGTCTGTCATTGAAAATACCTTATAATATAACGCAATATGCAGTGTATCATTGAAAATACCTTATAATATATCGTAATATGCAGTGTATCATTGAAAATACGTTATAATGTTACGTAATATGCAGTCTACCATTGAAAATACCTTAGAATATATGGTAATTCTAGTCTATCAATGAAAATACCTTATAATATAACGTAATATGCAGTGTATCATTGAAAATACCTTATAATATATAGTAGTTTATCATTGAAAATACCTTATAATATAACGCAATATGCAGTGTATCATTGAAAATACCTTATAATATAACGTAATATGCAGGGTATCATTGAAAATACCTTATAATATATCGTAATTTGTAGTGTATCAATGAAAATACCTTCTCATATAACGTAATATGCAGTGTATCATTGAAAATACCTTATAATATATAGTAGTTTATCATTGAAAATACCTTATAATATAATGTAATATGCTGAGTATCATTGAAAATACCTTAGAATATATGGTAATTCTTGTCTATCAATGAAAATACCTTATAATATAACGTAATATGCAGTGTATCATTGAAAATACCTTATAATATATCGTAATATGCAGTGTATCATTGAAAATACGTTATAATGTTACGTAATATGCAGTCTACCATTGAAAATACCTTAGAATATATGGTAATTCTAGTCTATCAATGAAAATACCTTATAATATAACGTAATATGCAGTGTATCATTGAAAATACCTTATAATATATAGTAGTTTATCATTGAAAATACCTTATAATATAACGTAATATGCAGTGTATCATTGAAAATACCTTATAATATAACGTAATATGCAGGGTATCATTGAAAATACCTTATAATATATCGTAATTTGTAGTGTATCAATGAAAATACCTTCTCATATAACGTAATATGCAGTGTATCATTGAAAATACCTTATAATATATAGTAGTTTATCATTGAAAATACCTTATAATATAATGTAATATGCTGAGTATCATTGAAAATACCTTAGAATATATGGTAATTCTTGTCTATCAATGAAAATACCTTATAATATAACGTAATATGCAGTGTATCATTGAAAATACCTTATAATATATAGTAGTTTATCATTGAAAGTACCTTATAATATAACGTAATATGCAGGGTATCATTGAAAATACCTTATAATATATCGTAAGTTGTAGTGTATCATTGAAAATACCTTATAATATAACGTAATATGCAGTGTATCATTGAAAATACCTTATAATATAACGTAATATGCAGTGCATCATTGGAAATACGTTATAATATATCGTAATTTTTTAGTGTATCATTGAAAATACCTAATAATATATAGTAGTTTATCATTGAAAATACCTTATAATACAACGCAATATGCAGTGTATCATTGAAAATACCTTATAATATAACGTAATATGCAGTGTATCATTGAAAATACCTTATAACATATAGTAGTTTATCATTGAAAATACCTTATAATATAACGTAATATGCTGTGTATCATTGAAAATACCTTATAATATATCGTAATTTGTATTGTATCATTGAAAATACCTTATAGTATAACGTAATATGCAGTGCATCATTGAAAATACCTTATAATATCACGTAATATGCAGTGTATCATTGAAAATACCTTCTAATATAACGTAATATGCAGGGTATCATTGAAAATACCTTATAATATATCGTAATTTGTAGTGTATCAATGAAAATACCTTCTCATATAACGTAATATGCAGTGTATCATTGAAAATACCTTATAATATATGGTAATTTGTAGTGTATCAATGAAAATACCTTATAATATAACGTAATATGCAGTGCTTCATTGGAAATACATTATAATATATCGTAATTTTTTAGTGTATCATTGAAAATACCTAATAATATAAAGTAATATGCAGTGCATCATTGAAAATACCTTATAATATAACGTAATATGCAGTGTATCATTGTAAATACCTTATAATATATCGTAATATACAGTATACCATTGAAAATACTTATAATATAACGTAATATGCAGTGTATCATTGAAAATACCTTATAATATATAGTAGTTTATCATTGAAAATACCTTATAATATAACGTAATATGCTGTGTATCATTGAAAATACCTTAGAATATATGGTAATTCTAGTCTATCAATGAAAATACCTTATAATATAACGTAATATGCAGTGTATCATTGAAAATACCTTATAATATATCGTAATTTGTAGAGTTTCATTGAAAATACCTTATAATATAACGTAATATGCAGTGTATCATTGAAAATACCTTATAATATATAGTAGTTTATCATTGAAAATACCTTATAATATAACGCAATATGCAGTGTATCATTGAAAATACCTTATAATATAACGTAATAGGCAGTGTATCATTGAAAATACCTTATAACATATAGTAGTTTATCATTGAAAATACCTTATAATATAACGTAATATGCTGTGTATCATTGAAAATACCTTATAATATAACGTAATATGCAGGGTATCATTGAAAATACCTTATAATATATCGTAATTTGTAGTGTATCAATGAAAATACCTTCTCATATAACGTAATATGCAGTGTATCATTGAAAATACCTTATAATATATAGTAGTTTATCATTGAAAATACCTTATAATATAATGTAATATGCTGAGTATCATTGAAAATACCTTAGAATATATGGTAATTCTTGTCTATCAATGAAAATACCTTATAATATAACGTAATATGCAGTGTATCATTGAAAATACCTTATAATATATAGTAGTTTATCATTGAAAGTACCTTATAATATAACGTAATATGCAGGGTATCATTGAAAATACCTTATAATATATCGTAAGTTGTAGTGTATCATTGAAAATACCTTATAATATAACGTAATATGCAGTGTATCATTGAAAATACCTTATAATATAACGTAATATGCAGTGCATCATTGGAAATACGTTATAATATATCGTAATTTTTTAGTGTATCATTGAAAATACCTAATAATATATAGTAGTTTTTCATTGAAAATACCTTATAATACAACGCAATATGCAGTGTATCATTGAAAATACCTTATAATATAACGTAATATGCAGTGTATCATTGAAAATACCTTATAACATATAGTAGTTTATCATTGAAAATACCTTATAATATAACGTAATATGCTGTGTATCATTGAAAATACCTTATAATATATCGTAATTTGTATTGTATCATTGAAAATACCTTATAGTATAACGTAATATGCAGTGCATCATTGAAAATACCTTATAATATAACGTAATATGCAGTGTATCATTGAAAATACCTTCTAATATAACGTAATATGCAGGGTATCATTGAAAATACCTTATAATATATCGTAATTTGTAGTGTATCAATGAAAATACCTTCTCATATAACGTAATATGCAGTGTATCATTGAAAATACCTTATAATATATGGTAATTTGTAGTGTATCAATGAAAATACCTTATAATATAACGTAATATGCAGTGCTTCATTGGAAATACGTTATAATATATCGTAATTTTTTAGTGTATCATTGAAAATACCTAATAATATAAAGTAATATGCAGTGTATCATTGAAAATACCTTATAATATAACGTAATATGCAGTGTATCATTGAAAATACCTTATAATATATCGTAATATACAGTATACCATTGAAAATACTTATAATATAACGTAATATGCAGTGTATCATTGAAAATACCTTATAATATATAGTAGTTTATCATTGAAAATACCTTATAATATAACGTAATATGCTGTGTATCATTGAAAATACCTTAGAATATATGGTAATTCTAGTCTATCAATGAAAATACCTTATAATATAACGTAATATGCAGTGTATCATTGAAAATACCTTATAATATATCGTAATTTGTAGAGTTTCATTGAAAATACCTTATAATATAACGTAATATGCAGTGTATCATTGAAAATACCTTATAATATATAGTAGTTTATCATTGAAAATACCTTATAATATAACGCAATATGCAGTGTATCATTGAAAATACCTTATAATATAACGTAATAGGCAGTGTATCATTGAAAATACCTTATAACATATAGTAGTTTATCATTGAAAATACCTTATAATATAACGTAATATGCTGTGTATCATTGAAAATACCTTATAATATATCGTAATTTGTAGTGTATCAATGAAAATACCTTCTCATATAACGTAATATGCAGTGTATCATTGAAAATACCTTATAATATATCGTAATTTGTAGTGTATCTTTGAAAATACCTTATAATATAACGTAATATGCAGTGTATCATTGAAAATACCTTATAATATAACTTAATTTGTAGTGTATCAATGAAAATACCTTCTCATATAACGTAATATGCAGTGTATCATTGAAAATACCTTATAATATATGGTAATTTGTAGTGTATCAATGAAAATACCTTATAATATAACGTAATATGCAGTGCTTCATTGGAAATACGTTATAATATATCGTAATTTTTTAGTGTATCATTGAAAATACCTAATAATATAAAGTAATATGCAGTGCATCATTGAAAATACCTTATAATATAACGTAATATGCAGTGTATCATTGTAAATACCTTATAATATATCGTAATATACAGTATACCATTGAAAATACTTATAATATAACGTAATATGCAGTGTATCATTGAAAATACCTTATAATATATAGTAGTTTATCATTGAAAATACCTTATAATATAACGTAATATGCTGTGTATCTTTGAAAATACCTTAGAATATATGGTAATTCTAGTCTATCAATGAAAATACCTTATAATATATCGTAATTTGTAGAGTTTCATTGAAAATACCTTATAATATATCGTAATTTGTAGAGTTTCATTGAAAATACCTTATAATATATAGTAGTTTATCATTGAAAATACCTTATAATATAACGCAATATGCAGTGTATCATTGAAAATACCTTATAATATAACGTAATAGGCAGTGTATCATTGAAAATACCTTATAACATATAGTAGTTTATCATTGAAAATACCTTATAATATAACGTAATATGCTGTGTATCATTGAAAATACCTTATAATATATCGTAATTTGTAGTGTATCAATGAAAATACCTTCTCATATAACGTAATATGCAGTGTATCATTGAAAATACCTTATAATATATCGTAATTTGTAGTGTATCTTTGAAAATACCTTATAATATAACGTAATATGCAGTGTATCATAGAAAATACCTTATAATATAACTTAATTTGTAGTGTATCAATGAAAATACCTTCTCATATAACGTAATATGCAGTGTATCATTGAAAATACCTTATAATATATGGTAATTTGTAGTGTATCAATGAAAATACCTTATAATATAACGTAATATGCAGTGCTTCATTGGAAATACGTTATAATATATCGTAATTTTTTAGTGTATCATTGAAAATACCTAATAATATAAAGTAATATGCAGTGCATCATTGAAAATACCTTATAATATAACGTAATATGCAGTGTATCATTGTAAATACCTTATAATATATCGTAATATACAGTATACCATTGAAAATACTTATAATATAACGTAATATGCAGTGTATCATTGAAAATACCTTATAATATATAGTAGTTTATCATTGAAAATACCTTATAATATAACGTAATATGCTGTGTATCATTGAAAATACCTTAGAATATATGGTAATTCTAGTCTATCAATGAAAATACCTTATAATATAACGTAATATGCAGTGTATCATTGAAAATACCTTATAATATATCGTAATTTGTAGAGTTTCATTGAAAATACCTTATAATATAACGTAATATGCAGTGTATCATTGAAAATACCTTATAATATATAGTAGTTTATCATTGAAAATACCTTATAATATAACGCAATATGCAGTGTATCATTGAAAATACCTTATAATATAACGTAATAGGCAGTGTATCATTGAAAATACCTTATAACATATAGTAGTTTATCATTGAAAATACCTTATAATATAACGTAATATGCTGTGTATCATTGAAAATACCTTATAATATATCGTAATTTGTAGTGTATCAATGAAAATACCTTCTCATATAACGTAATATGCAGTGTATCATTGAAAATACCTTATAATATATCGTAATTTGTAGTGTATCTTTGAAAATACCTTATAATATAACGTAATATGCAGTGTATCATAGAAAATACCTTATAATATAACTTAATTTGTAGTGTATCAATGAAAATACCTTCTCATATAACGTAATATGCAGTGTATCATTGAAAATACCTTATAATATATGGTAATTTGTAGTGTATCAATGAAAATACCTTATAATATAACGTAATATGCAGTGCTTCATTGGAAATACGTTATAATATATCGTAATTTTTTAGTGTATCATTGAAAATACCTAATAATATAAAGTAATATGCAGTGCATCATTGAAAATACCTTATAATATAACGTAATATGCAGTGTATCATTGTAAATACCTTATAATATATCGTAATATACAGTATACCATTGAAAATACTTATAATATAACGTAATATGCAGTGTATCATTGAAAATACCTTATAATATATAGTAGTTTATCATTGAAAATACCTTATAATATAACGTAATATGCTGTGTATCATTGAAAATACCTTAGAATATATGGTAATGCTAGTCTATCAATGAAAATACCTTATAATATAACGTAATATGCAGTGTATCATTGAAAATACCTTATAATATATCGTAATTTGTAGAGTTTCATTGAAAATACCTTATAATATAACGTAATATGCAGTGTATCATTGAAAATACCTTATAATATATAGTAGTTTATCATTGAAAATACCTTATAATATAACGCAATATGCAGTGTATCATTGAAAATACCTTATAATATAACGTAATAGGCAGTGTATCATTGAAAATACCTTATAACATATAGTAGTTTATCATTGAAAATACCTTATAATATAACGTAATATGCTGTGTATCATTGAAAATACCTTATAATATATCGTAATTTGTAGTGTATCAATGAAAATACCTTCTCATATAACGTAATATGCAGTGTATCATTGAAAATACCTTATAATATATCGTAATTTGTAGTGTATCTTTGAAAATACCTTATAATATAACGTAATATGCAGTGTATCATAGAAAATACCTTATAATATAACTTAATATGCAGGGTATCATTGAAAATACCTTATAATATATCGTAATTTGTAGTGTATCATTGAAAATACCTTAGAATATATGGTAATTCTTGTCTATCAATGAAAATACCTTATAATATAACGTAATATGCAGTGTATCATTGAAAATACCTTATAATATATAGTAGTTTATCATTGAAAGTACCTTATAATATAACGTAATATGCAGGGTATCATTGAAAATACCTTATAATATATCGTAATTTGTAGTGTATCATTGAAAATACCTTATAATATAACGTAATATGCAGTGTATCATTGAAAATACCTTATAATATATAGTAGTTTATCATTGAAAATACCTTATAATATAACTTAATATGCAGTGTATCATTGAAAATACCTTATGATATACCGTAATATGCAGTGTATCATTGAAAATACCTTATAATATAACGTAATATGCAGTGTATCATTGAAAATACCTTATAATATAACGTAATATGCAGTGTATCATTGAAAATACCTTCCCATATAACGTAATATGCAGTGTATCATTGAAAATACCTTATAACATATAGTAGTTTATCATTGAAAATACCTTATAATATAACGTAATATGCTGTGTATCATTGAAAATACCTTATAATATAATGTAATATGCTGTGTATCATTGAAAATACCTTATAATATATCGTAATTTGTATTGTATCATTGAAAATACCTTATAGTATAACGTAATATGCAGTGCGTCATTGAAAATACCTTATAATATCACGTAATATGCAGTGTATCATTGAAAATACCTTATAATATATAGTAGTTTATCATTGAAAATACCTTATAATATAACGCAATATGCAGTGTATCATTGAAAATACCTTATAATATAACGTAATATGCAGTGTATCATTGAAAATACCTTATAATATAACGTAATATGCAGTGTATCATTGAAAATACCTTATAATATATCGTAATATACAGTATACCATTGAAAATACTTATAATATAACGTAATATGCAGTGTATCATTGAAAATACCTTATAATATAACGTAATATGCAGTGTATCATTGAAAATACCTTATAATATAACGTAATATGCAGTGTATCATTGAAAATACCTTATAATATATCGTAATATACAGTATACCATTGAAAATACTTATAATATAACGTAATATGCAGTGTATCATTGAAAATACCTTATAATATATAGTAGTTTATCATTGAAAATACCTTATAATATAACGTAATATGCTGTGTATCATTGAAAATACCTTAGAATATATGGTAATTCTAGTCTATCAATGAAAATACCTTATAATATAACGTAATATGCAGTGTATCATTGAAAATACCTTATAATATATCGTAATTTGTAGAGTTTCATTGAAAATACCTTATAATATAACGTAATACGCAGTGTATCATTGAAAATACCTTATAATATATAGTAGTTTATCATTGAAAATACCTTATAATATAACGCAATATGCAGTGTATCATTGAAAATACCTTATAATATAACGTAATAGGCAGTGTATCATTGAAAATACCTTATAACATATAGTAGTTTATCATTGAAAATACCTTATAATATAACGTAATATGCTGTGTATCATTGAAAATACCTTATAATATATCGTAATTTGTAGTGTATCAATGAAAATACCTTCTCATATAACGTAATATGCAGTGTATCATTGAAAATACCTTATAATATATCGTAATTTGTAGTGTATCTTTGAAAATACCTTATAATATAACGTAATATGCAGTGTATCATAGAAAATACCTTATAATATAACTTAATATGCAGGGTATCATTGAAAATACCTTATAATATATCGTAATTTGTAGTGTATCATTGAAAATACCTTAGAATATATGGTAATTCTTGTCTATCAATGAAAATACCTTATAATATAACGTAATATGCAGTGTATCATTGAAAATACCTTATAATATATAGTAGTTTATCATTGAAAGTACCTTATAATATAACGTAATATGCAGGGTATCATTGAAAATACCTTATAATAAATCGTAATTTGTAGTGTATCATTGAAAATACCTTATAATATAACGTAATATGCAGTGTATCATTGAAAATACCTTATAATATATAGTAGTTTATCAATGAAAATACCTTATAATATAACTTAATATGCAGTGTATCATTGAAAATACCTTATGATATACCGTAATATGCAGTGTATCATTGAAAATACCTTATAATATAACGTAATATGCAGTGTATCATTGAAAATACCTTATAATATAACGTAATATGCAGTGTATCATTGAAAATACCTTCCCATATAACGTAATATGCAGTGTATCATTGAAAATACCTTATAACATATAGTAGTTTATCATTGAAAATACCTTATAATATAACGTAATATGCTGTGTATCATTGAAAATACCTTATAATATAATGTAATATGCTGTGTATCATTGAAAATACCTTATAATATATCGTAATTTGTATTGTATCATTGAAAATACCTTATAGTATATCGTAATATGCAGTGCGTCATTGAAAATACCTTATAATATCACGTAATATGCAGTGTATCATTGAAAATACCTTATAATATAACGTAATATGCAGGGTATCATTGAAAATACCTTATAATATATCGTAATTTGTAGTGTATCAATGAAAATACCTTCTCATATAACGTAATATGCAGTGTATCATTGAAAATACCTTATAATATATCGTAATTTGTAGTGTATCTTTGAAAATACCATATAATATAACGTAATATGCAGTGTATCATAGAAAATACCTTATAATATAACTTAATATGCAGGGTATCATTGAAAATACTTATAATATAACGTAATATGCAGTGTATCATTGAAAATACCTTATAATATAACGTAATATGCTGTGTATCATTGAAAATACCTTATAATATATCGTAATTTGTAGTGTATCAATGAAAATACCTTATAATATATCGTAATTTGTAGTGTATCATTGAAAATACCTTAGAATATATGGTAATGCTAGTCTATCAATGAAAATACCTTATAATATAACGTAATATGCAGTGTATCATTGAAAATACCTATTGATATAACGTAATATGCAGGGTATCATTGGAAATACCTTATAATATATCGTAATTTGTAGTGAATCATTGAAAATACCTTAGAATATATGGTAATTCTAGTCTATCAATGAAAATACCTTATAATATAACGTAATATGCAGTGTATCATTGAAAATACCTTATAATATAACTTAATATGCAGGGTATCATTGAAAATACCTTATAATATATCGTAATTTGTAGTGTATCATTGAAAATACCTTGTAACCGTGTCGGTCACATATAGATGCTCCCGTGTATCGATAATAAATATCGATCCCACCACGGCGATCCACGATATCGTGCACGGTCCTTGTCTTAACAAAGGACAGCGAGATCGCCCCACTAATTAGGTATGCGTACGCATCGATCCCCACTTTCGATAGCGATCGAAGGAGGTCGATGCGGATCGCGGATAGATCACTCTACGTCTGGAAGCGATCTAATAATCACGCGTCCGCGAAGTGTTCCGTTCGACGAAACTCGGCGCGTATTCGGGAGGCCAAACCGGCCTGTTGGAATCGACAAACCGACGATCCAACCTCGGTACGTGCGCGCCTCAAACCGAGGAGTCGCGATTGCAAACCGCGTCGTGGCACAGTCAAAAGAACGTGTAATTCACAATACGGTAATAACGTAACCGCGTAGTAGTCACTGCGTAACGTAAATTTGTAAAAGAATCCGAATTCTGTAACTTGCCATGAGCATGCCGCGTGTTACGCAGTGAAAGTACGAGCGTAAGAAAGAGCGACGCGTCGGTTTGGAAGTAAACACAAGCGCGCCGTTCTCAGAAACTGAGCGTAAATTCGCCGAACGGAACGGATTTTTTCCTTCATAAAGGCTTCTGTCGAGCTAGACCTATTAAAATTTAGACGATTATACACTCACAAATTCGTTTGGGCAATCGAGATTCCACTCGGATCACCTCTGTGTGCCCCGCTGGTGTCTCGTTATTGTTTCCTCTCGCCTTTGTGAGCGGATCGCAGTTTAATTATATTTATCGGTCGCGTCAAATAAATTCAAGACTGATACGGGTATACACTCACAAATTCGTTAGGGCAATCGAGATTCCACTCGGATCACCTCTGTGTGCCCCGCTGGTGTCTCGTTATTGTTTCCTCTCGCTTTTGTGAGCGGATCGCAGTTTAATTATATTTACCGGTCGCGTCAAATAGATTCAAGATTTATACGAGTATACACTCACAAATTCGTTAGGGCAATCGAGATTCCACTCGGATCACCGCTGTGTGCCCCGCTGGTGTCTCGTTATTGCTTCCTCTCGCCTTTGTGAGTAGTTACATATAGACAAACTCGCGAATATTGGTTGAGTAAATACTCTCACGAATCCGTTAGGGCAATCGAGCCTCCACTCGGATCACCTCTGTGTGCCCCGCTGGTGTCTCGTTATTGCTTCCTCTCGTTTTTTGTGAGCGAATCGCGGATAGGCAATAACTACGTCCATCCGAGTTTCGGCCGGACCGGTTAATGTTACTGTTTATGCGATCGCAACCCAAATCCGCGAATTGCTGTAGTATAAATACTCTCACAACTCCGTTAGGGCAATTGAGATTCCACTCGGATCACCTCTGGGTGCCCCGCTGGTGTCTCATCATTGTTACCTATCGCCCTTGTGAGCGGATTAGAACGCGAACATCGATCGGGAGAACTTCACGAATAGGCAATACCCACGTCCATCCGGAATTCCGGCCGGACCGGTTGTTGTTACTATTTCCGTGAATCACATCACGAAATCCGTAAGCGTAGTCATTATACCCTCACAATTTCGTTTGGCAATCGAGATCTCATTCGGATCACCTAAGTGTGCCCTGCTGGTGTCTCGTTATTGTACCACTCGCTATTGTGAGGCATAGGCAATAGGCGTAAGCTGCTACCATCCAGAGAAATCTGGCCGGACCAGTACACGTTACTATTTTGCCTCGGTTCGATTTGGCAAACTGACTAAACACGATCACGGTCACTCTATCGAAACCGGAGGTTACTCTAAGTCCACTTACGTGCTGAGGAGTACCTCTTAGGTGGAGCGGAGGGACTGGGGTTTGGTGAGTGTCGATATCGGTGCGTATCATCTGGAAACAGCCGAGCGCACGGGTAGTAAGACCGGCCAGTTTGTTCTTCGCGTGCGATAAACGTATAATAAAATAAATTTAAAATCTAATAAAATAAAATATAAGGAAACAACGTGATTCAAGGGACGGTCAATTGTGACCGTTATGATTTAAAGGGTGATAAGGACGCACAGTGCATAAGATTTCGCGAACCGGACGTGGAGCAAAACATATTCCGCCGCGGATAACTTAAATTAAATTGTAAGAGCCGGTGCTCCGGTTTGACAAGGTTAGCAAATTTCGTTAGAGACCGTGTCTCGATTTTGTAAATTTGTCACAGATTCATAACGAGAGTATCTTACCTTTTTTTTTTTTTCCGTTATTACACTCAAGTACTCTGACTTTCGCCTAATCTCACCGCCGTCCATTCCTGGAGGCACGGATCTCCACTTATCGCATCCGGAAATATTTAGCACATTTAATGTGGATAGACGAAAGTAACAACATAAACGATGTAAAGAAAATAACGGTTAAATAATTGGCGCCCAACGTGGGGCGGTTTGATTTAGGCGAACTGAGTGTAGAGTGTAAATTATGAGTAAAACTCGGGCTCGGAAACTAGCGGACAATCTTAAGGCATTTGATAACGCGACCGCAGCGAGTATGAAGGCAAATAGCTCGCGAGTCATGCGGACACCCCCATCAGGGACTCCCAGTGGTTCTAAGGGAAGTACCCCAAAGGGCGATATCGAAATGTCTCAACCGGTTGATAATCCCATTCAGACTCCGGGGTCAAGTGCCGTGCACGATACGGAACAATTAGTTACTGTCATTCGGGAGTTGCAGGCCGAAATTAACAATTTAAAGGGTCAAGTAGACCAATTGAAAACTAGGTTAGATACCCAAATAGGGAATGACGAGTTGTACGAACGTGTCACCGAACATAAAATTGAGATGCGTGACTGGCGACGCAGTATTGAAGAACAAATAGAGCGTGAAAGAATTAAAAACGAAGAACAAACCGCGGAAATTCGCAGAGAGGCAAGGGAAGAGCGTGACCATCTCCGCGCACGATTACAGACACGTGGGGAAGATGGAATCGGTGATCGAACTGGTCCCAGTGGCCGGATCAATGATCAAGCAAACATCCGACGAGAACCAACAGAGTTAAACGCGACACAACGACTGTTACGCGATTCTCTCGGGTCAAGATGGACGCACGACGATTCCGTTCGCTTCGACGCCACCCTGGCAAACGTAGCGCGCCCGTTCAGAGTAAAGCCGCAAATGCCGACGTTCGAAGGCAAAAATACGGAAAGGCCACCCAAATATCTACGAGAGATGAAAAGATTCGTAGAAGCAACCCGCCTCCCGGAAGACGAGATGAAATTCATCATTACGCAATCCCTAAAGGGAAATGCCGGTGAATGGTGGGACATTGTCTGTGACCAGGTCTCGACATGGCCCCAATTCTCGAGGGCCCTTTTAGACCGATTTTGGAGTTCAGCAATACAAAGAAAGGTCCGCGACAATCTGAACGTTGGCGTACACCGTCCGGAGGCAGGAGCGTCTCGAGTGGCCTACGCGATGAGGCTAATCGGGACAGCACGCGATCTACTCCCGCGACCGACGGACGAGGAGATCGTTCATACTCTGGCACGACATTTCACGCAATCAGTTGACGACTGCGTACTCGGACAAAACATACGCACAATAGATGCATTTCTTGCGCTCCTGGAACGCTTTGATAACGGGGGAACCGTCAATCGACAGAGGCACGAGGAACGTCCCAACTACACTAGGGACTGGAATACCCGTACCACCCAGGAGCGAACAGCCCAGCAGACAACAAACGCTTCACGCCAACCTGCAGCAAATTCTACACTAGCACGACCAAACATGGAATCTCGTATGAACAAGGAATATCAACGCCCGACGAATGAGTATCAACGGGCTAATGCCGAGTACCAAAGACCGAAATACGAAAATTCTCGCCCCTGGCAAGACTACCGTAGACAACAAGATCGACCACGAGAAGGGGGAAATGACCGAATTCGAACGGCCCACCTCGAAGAGGAAACGCCAGAGGACGGGCAGGAAGACGTAGAACCTGAAATAAACACGGGAAACGATTAAGGAGAGCCTCGGGAGTACGTCTGAGTAACTTCCCCCCTCAGACAGGAGGTACCTCCGCAGAGCAACCCGGGGAAGAAATTCGGTTGCCAATAAGTTCAATATTTCCAGATATCCGTCGGGAATTATTGGAGGAACCAAACTCACCACTACCGGCCAAAGGAGTCGATCGCTGCCCTGAAGTACAGCTAAAAATCGAGGGCATCCCCGTAAGGGCTCTCGTGGACACAGGCAGTACGGTCACGGCAATTTCAGAAACGTGGTACTGCACGCATCAAGCGCTATTAAACAAGTGTCCAACACTTCCAGTGACGGGGACATTTATTATTGGAGCCACTGGAAGTAAATCTGCTCGATTGAAAAGGCAAATCTGGGTAAGACTCAGCTACAATAGCCAGATCATCGAAACAACGGCAGTGGTAGTACCAGGATTGATATGTGAAGTCATCCTTGGCGTGGATATTCTACGACGCACCAAAGCCACGGTAGACTTCGAACAAGAGGCACTTTCATTAAAAACAATAGATGGTCAGATTACAATCAAAATGACCAAAGAAGCGAGTGCTGAAGCAACCATACGATGGCTGAACGAGAACGTAAAAAACGATGCAACGCCATCATGTTTACAAGAGGAGAAAATTAAGGCTCTCCTAGAATCGATGCCGGCGACCCAGGCACAGAAGGTAGCGCTGGAAAAGGTCATCAATACGTTCCCAGAGGTGTGGAGGGACGAAATTGGACGGGTCGCATGTTATGAACATCACCTACACATGAAATCGACCGTTCCATATTGGAGTAGAACCTATCCAACACCATTAAAGTACATTGAAGCTGCGGATGCAGAAATACAAAGAATGTTGAATAATGACATCATCCGCCCAAGCACAAGCCCATACATAAACCCAGTGGTGCCAGTACTGAAGAAGAATGGCTCGATAAGATTATGCCTGGACGCAAGAAAATTAAATGAATTCCTCGTCGAAGACCACGAGATGTCGGAAACACCTGATGCCATTTTCCAACGCTTCAAGAAGGTAGACTTTCTTACAAGCCTGGATCTAACAAACAGTTTTTGGCAAGTCCCACTCACGCAAACATCACGAAAGTACACGGCATTCATGTACCGGGGAAGGTGCTACGAGTATGTGGTAACTCCATTCGGATTAAAAACAAGCAGCGCGAGTTTGGTAAGGGCGCTACGGCAAGTCCTACAAGGAATGGAAGGATTTATCGTTAACTTCATAGACGATATCCTCTGTTTCTCTTCAACGTTCGAAGAACACCTCGAACATCTCAGGGCGCTGCTGAAACGGCTACGGTCACATAACCTCACCATCAACATAGAAAAATGTAAATTTATGAGGCGGGAGATAAAGTTCCTCGGACACGTGCTGTCCGCGGAAGGGATACGACAAGATCCGGAGAAGCTGGCCGCAATTAGAGAATTTCCGCCGCCTAAAAATATAAAACAGCTACGCGGATTCCTTGGCCTCGTGAATTACTATAGCAAATTTACTAACAAGCAAGCTGAAACGACCACTCCATTACTAGCATTGCTAAAAAAAGGAAACCGGTGGACGTGGAACGACACCCTGCAAAAGTCGTTCAATGAAGTCAAAGACGCATTTTGCAAGGAGGTTGTGTTGCAGTACGCGAATCCAAGCGAAACGTTCTTCTTATCAACGGATGCGAGCTTTTCCGCGCTCGGGGCAGTCGTCGAACAACACGACACGCAAGGCGTGCTGAGACCAATTGCCTTTGCAAGTAGAACATTACATGGTCCAGAATTGGCGTACTTTACCACAGAAAAGGAACTGCTGGCAATAGTATGGGCGTTAGGAAAATTCCGAACGTACCTATACGGGGTTAAAATAATACTTTTAACCGACCACAAAGCCATAACATTCCTAATGAGCAGCAAGCTACTCAGTCAACGTCTGACAAGATGGATATTATCCATACAGGATTACCAGATCGAAATCCAGTACAGACCGGGAAATGAAAATATTCCGGCTGACGTCATGAGTCGCATCGACAATTCGTACAACTCGCCTGTCGGGAACACAATAGAAAGGGAAACACGCGTACCAATCTTAACGGCTCTTGCGCGAACAATGTCACCAACGCTAGCAAAAGCCCTTAAACAGCTTTCCGAATGGCAGAAGAGCGACAAAGAATTATCTAATATAATAAAAAATTACGTTGAACCAAGTAGTATTAGCGCAAATCGATATCGCCTACGGGAAGGCACGCTGTACCATATAGATAAAGACGGGAGAGAACGGGCAGTTATACCTGCACAATTACGCGATATCTTAATAAAAGAGGTACACGAAATGTATACACACCTCGGTGGAGACAAGACCGTAAAACTCATATCAGAGGACTTTTACGTGTCAAAGCTACACCGACGTGTACGAAAGTTAATATCTATATGCGACACATGCCAACGTGTAAAATGTCCCACGCATGCGGCACATGCCGAAATGCAAAGTATAATACCAAAAAGTCCACTGGAGGTGTTGTCCGTTGATTATTATGGCCCGCTGCCTACGTCAAGGGGGGGAGTGAAGTATATTCTCGTTATTGAAGAACTGTTTACAAAATTCGTAAAGCTATACCCATTGCGAAATGCGACTACCCCCGTAACACTCGCGCGCATTTTCAAACGATTCATCCCACTGTATGGAAAGCCGAAAAAGATCATCACAGACCATGGAACTCAATTTACTTCAAAAAAATGGGTGCAAGCCCTGCAGGAGGAAGGGATCCACCACATCCTGTCGTCGATTAGACATCCGCAAAGCAATCCGGTTGAAAGAGTAAATCGGGAAATCGGACGGATTTTGCGTACACTCGCATCGGAGGCACATGCTTCATGGGCCAAATGGATCAATGTAATAGAAACATGCTGTAATGAAGTAGTGCATGATAGCACAGGCTTCACACCAGCAGAATTACTGTTACAAGAGAAACCCGTGCGACCATGGACAAAATGGTTTAAACATACATGGGCGCAAGAACGAAGGAATGACGGACAACATGAAACAAAACTACAACTCGCATTCCAGCAAATGACAAGGAAAGCTCGAAAGAGGTGCGAGCGAGCCAACACGGGTAAACGAAATGTGAAATACCAAATCGGCGACCGAGTGCTGGTGAAAACAAATCCAGTGTCGAACGCCGCGGATCGCCAAATAGCCAAATTCTTCCATTTGTATGAAGGACCATACGTGTTGACACAAAAAAAAGGGCCATACACGTACCTCCTAACAAAACCCCACTCCGGAGACATTCGAGGAACATTCCATACCTCGTGTCTTCGTCCTTATTACGAAGAAACAAAGGACCAAGATGTAAACAACGGGTCTATGCGGCATAACACCTAGGACACCGAGAAAGGGGTTTCTCGGAAAATACCAAATACTACTAGTATATAAGGCTGCGATACGCGAGGCTGGAACACTTAGTTTCCGACCACAAACTGAAACAGTGCTCAAAGTTCAAAAGTTTAGAAGTTATATACTCGCCAACGTAGAATGGCAAACGCAAAAAAAGTCGACGTGGGCACGCAGGCGTACGCGACCTGGGCCATGGTGAATCGGGCGACCCAAACGGGCATCGACATCAGATACCATGAAATGCCGCCACCGCTATTAGCAACGATCAAGGCGGGACCATGGAGGCCGGCAAGTAACCAGAGCCGGCGATACAGCCACGGTACGGCTACACAAACCCGTGTCAAAAGGACGCACGTCCAGTCACAAACGCCACAGCGAGGGCTTGCGCCAGATGTAAGCCCCAATAAAAAGCCGGAAAAACAAAAAAACCTCACGGCCAGTCAGGTTGGGCACATCCCGGAGTTTGAACCGGACGAAGATGGCCTCCTGGATATTTCTTGGGACGTAATTGAAGAACCCATGGAACTAAAAAACAGGCAGGTGACGAAAAACACTGAGCGGAGAGACCCACCAATCAGTGAGCAAAATAATCCAGAGGACCCGCTTAGCCTGGTAACCTTAACGGATAGTCTAATCGAAAAACTCTTGGGCCCACAGGAGAACGATGAAGAGGAAGGAACCAGCGTAGAGGGTACAACCCCGTAAAAAAAAAAAAAAAAAAAAAAAAAAAAAAAAAAAAAAAAAAAAAAAAAAAAAAAAAAAAAAAAAAACAAAAGTGTTCAAATTGTGCAAATGAGTTGCTTAGTTTAGTTATTTAAACAAAAAGACAATCGTTTAGTTTAGTTATAAAAAAAAAAAAAAAAAAAAAAAAAAAAAAAAAAAAAAAAAAAAAATAGAATCGTTTAGTTTAGTTCATTTAAACAAAATAGAATTGTTTACGTTAGCTTATTTAAACAAAACAGAATCGTTCAGTTCAATTAGTAGTTACGCAAAGCAGAAAGTTAATTTCGTTATTTCTAAAGTGAATCGTTTAGTTTAGACTATTGGTTGCACCACCAAAGAGTGATCGATGATTATTGTTTATCGTGACCATGTGGTCCCTGCATAGATTCCAGATGCATTTGTGCATCCGCTTACGAACCACAAATGCACCTGTAATCTGAAAGGGAAGGGGGGAGTATATGTAACCGTGTCGGTCACATATAGATGCTCCCGTGTATCGATAATAAATATCGATCCCACCACGGCGATCCACGATATCGTGCACGGTCCTTGTCTTAACAAAGGACAGCGAGATCGCCCCACTAATTAGGTATGCGTACGCATCGATCCCCACTTTCGATAGCGATCGAAGGAGGTCGATGCGGATCGCGGATAGATCACTCTACGTCTGGAAGCGATCTAATAATCACGCGTCCGCGAAGTGTTCCGTTCGACGAAACTCGGCGCGTATTCGGGAGGCCAAACCGGCCTGTTGGAATCGACAAACCGACGATCCAACCTCGGTACGTGCGCGCCTCAAACCGAGGAGTCGCGATTGCAAACCGCGTCGTGGCACAGTCAAAAGAACGTGTAATTCACAATACGGTAATAACGTAACCGCGTAGTAGTCACTGCGTAACGTAAATTTGTAAAAGAATCCGAATTCTGTAACTTGCCATGAGCATGCCGCGTGTTACGCAGTGAAAGTACGAGCGTAAGAAAGAGCGACGCGTCGGTTTGGAAGTAAACACAAGCGCGCCGTTCTCAGAAACTGAGCGTAAATTCGCCGAACGGAACGGATTTTTCCTTCATAAAGGCTTCTGTCGAGCTAGACCTATTAAAATTTAGACGATTATACACTCACAAATTCGTTTGGGCAATCGAGATTCCACTCGGATCACCTCTGTGTGCCCCGCTGGTGTCTCGTTATTGTTTCCTCTCGCCTTTGTGAGCGGATCGCAGTTTAATTATATTTATCGGTCGCGTCAAATAAATTCAAGACTGATACGGGTATACACTCACAAATTCGTTAGGGCAATCGAGATTCCACTCGGATCACCTCTGTGTGCCCCGCTGGTGTCTCGTTATTGTTTCCTCTCGCTTTTGTGAGCGGATCGCAGTTTAATTATATTTACCGGTCGCGTCAAATAGATTCAAGATTTATACGAGTATACACTCACAAATTCGTTAGGGCAATCGAGATTCCACTCGGATCACCGCTGTGTGCCCCGCTGGTGTCTCGTTATTGCTTCCTCTCGCCTTTGTGAGTAGTTACATATAGACAAACTCGCGAATATTGGTTGAGTAAATACTCTCACGAATCCGTTAGGGCAATCGAGCCTCCACTCGGATCACCTCTGTGTGCCCCGCTGGTGTCTCGTTATTGCTTCCTCTCGTTTTTTGTGAGCGAATCGCGGATAGGCA
Organism: Lasioglossum lativentre; assembly: GCA_916610255.1. Lineage (NCBI taxonomy): Eukaryota > Metazoa > Arthropoda > Insecta > Hymenoptera > Halictidae > Lasioglossum > Lasioglossum lativentre. The sequence goes on from CAKAJI010000341.1 coordinate 268,628, forward strand.
ATAACTACGTCCATCCGAGTTTCGGCCGGACCGGTTAATGTTACTGTTTATGCGATCGCAACCCAAATCCGCGAATTGCTGTAGTATAAATACTCTCACAACTCCGTTAGGGCAATTGAGATTCCACTCGGATCACCTCTGGGTGCCCCGCTGGTGTCTCATCATTGTTACCTATCGCCCTTGTGAGCGGATTAGAACGCGAACATCGATCGGGAGAACTTCACGAATAGGCAATACCCACGTCCATCCGGAATTCCGGCCGGACCGGTTGTTGTTACTATTTCCGTGAATCACATCACGAAATCCGTAAGCGTAGTCATTATACCCTCACAATTTCGTTTGGCAATCGAGATCTCATTCGGATCACCTAAGTGTGCCCTGCTGGTGTCTCGTTATTGTACCACTCGCTATTGTGAGGCATAGGCAATAGGCGTAAGCTGCTACCATCCAGAGAAATCTGGCCGGACCAGTACACGTTACTATTTTGCCTCGGTTCGATTTGGCAAACTGACTAAACACGATCACGGTCACTCTATCGAAACCGGAGGTTACTCTAAGTCCACTTACGTGCTGAGGAGTACCTCTTAGGTGGAGCGGAGGGACTGGGGTTTGGTGAGTGTCGATATCGGTGCGTATCATCTGGAAACAGCCGAGCGCACGGGTAGTAAGACCGGCCAGTTTGTTCTTCGCGTGCGATAAACGTATAATAAAATAAATTTAAAATCTAATAAAATAAAATATAAGGAAACAACGTGATTCAAGGGACGGTCAATTGTGACCGTTATGATTTAAAGGGTGATAAGGACGCACAGTGCATAAGATTTCGCGAACCGGACGTGGAGCAAAACATATTCCGCCGCGGATAACTTAAATTAAATTGTAAGAGCCGGTGCTCCGGTTTGACAAGGTTAGCAAATTTCGTTAGAGACCGTGTCTCGATTTTGTAAATTTGTCACAGATTCATAACGAGAGTATCTTACCTTTTTTTTTTTTTCCGTTATTACACTCAAGTACTCTGACTTTCGCCTAATCTCACCGCCGTCCATTCCTGGAGGCACGGATCTCCACTTATCGCATCCGGAAATATTTAGCACATTTAATGTGGATAGACGAAAGTAACAACATAAACGATGTAAAGAAAATAACGGTTAAAACCTTAGAATATATGGTAATTCTTGTCTATCAATGAAAATACCTTATAATATAACGTAATATGCAGTGTATCATTGAAAATACCTTATAATATATAGTAGTTTATCATTGAAAGTACCTTATAATATAACGTAATATGCAGGGTATCATTGAAAATACCTTATAATAAATCGTAATTTGTAGTGTATCATTGAAAATACCTTATAATATAACGTAATATGCAGTGTATCATTGAAAATACCTTATAATATATAGTAGTTTATCAATGAAAATACCTTATAATATAACTTAATATGCAGTGTATCATTGAAAATACCTTATGATATACCGTAATATGCAGTGTATCATTGAAAATACCTTATAATATAACGTAATATGCAGTGTATCATTGAAAATACCTTATAATATAACGTAATATGCAGTGTATCATTGAAAATACCTTCCCATATAACGTAATATGCAGTGTATCATTGAAAATACCTTATAACATATAGTAGTTTATCATTGAAAATACCTTATAATATAACGTAATATGCAGTGTATCATTGAAAATACCTTATAATATAACTTAATATGCAGGGTATCATTGAAAATACCTTATAATATATCGTAATTTGTAGTGTATCATTGAAAATACCTTAGAATATATGGTAATTCTTGTCTATCAATGAAAATACCTTATAATATAACGTAATATGCAGTGTATCATTGAAAATACCTTATAATATATAGTAGTTTATCATTGAAAGTACCTTATAATATAACGTAATATGCAGGGTATCATTGAAAATACCTTATAATAAATCGTAATTTGTAGTGTATCATTGAAAATACCTTATAATATAACGTAATATGCAGTGTATCATTGAAAATACCTTATAATATATAGTAGTTTATCATTGAAAATACCTTATAATATAACTTAATATGCAGTGTATCATTGAAAATACCTTATGATATACCGTAATATGCAGTGTATCATTGAAAATACCTTATAATATAACGTAATATGCAGTGTATCATTGAAAATACCTTATAATATAACGTAATATGCAGTGTATCATTGAAAATACCTTCCCATATAACGTAATATGCAGTGTATCATTGAAAATACCTTATAACATATAGTAGTTTATCATTGAAAATACCTTATAATATAACGTAATATGCTGTGTATCATTGAAAATACCTTATAATATAACGTAATATGCAGTGTATCATTGAAAATACCTTATAATATATCGTAATTTGTATTGTATCATTGAAAATACCTTATAGTATAACGTAATATGCAGTGCGTCATTGAAAATACCTTATAATATCACGTAATATGCAGTGTATCATTGAAAATACCTTATAATATAACGTAATATGCAGTGTATCATTGAAAATACCTTATAATATATCGTAATTTGTAGTGTATCAATGAAAATACCTTCTCATATAACGTAATATGCAGTGTATCATTGAAAATACCTTATAATATATAGTAGTTTATCATTCAAAATACCTTATAATATATCGTAATTTGTAGTGTATCAATGAAAATACCTTCTCATATAACGTAATAGGCAGTGTATCATTGAAAATACCTTATAACATATAGTAGTTTATCATTGAAAATACCTTATAATATAACGTAATATGCTGTGTATCATTGAAAATACCTTATAATATATCGTAATTTGTAGTGTATCAATGAAAATACCTTCTCATATAACGTAATATGCAGTGTATCATTGAAAATACCTTATAATATATAGTAGTTTATCATTCAAAATACCTTATAATATATCGTAATTTGTAGTGTATCAATGAAAATACCTTCTCATATAACGTAATAGGCAGTGTATCATTGAAAATACCTTATAACATATAGTAGTTTATCATTGAAAATACCTTATAATATAACGTAATATGCTGTGTATCATTGAAAATACCTTATAATATATCGTAATTTGTAGTGTATCAATGAAAATACCTTCTCATATAACGTAATATGCAGTGTATCATTGAAAATACCTTATAATATATCGTAATTTGTAGTGTATCTTTGAAAATACCTTATAATATAACGTAATATGCAGTGTATCATAGAAAATACCTTATAATATAACTTAATATGCAGGGTATCATTGAAAATACCTTATAATATATCGTAATTTGTAGTGTATCATTGAAAATACCTTAGAATATATGGTAATTCTTGTCTATCAATGAAAATACCTTATAATATAACGTAATATGCAGTGTATCATTGAAAATACCTTATAATATATAGTAGTTTATCATTGAAAGTACCTTATAATATAACGTAATATGCAGGGTATCATTGAAAATACCTTATAATAAATCGTAATTTGTAGTGTATCATTGAAAATACCTTATAATATAACGTAATATGCAGTGTATCATTGAAAATACCTTATAATATATAGTAGTTTATCAATGAAAATACCTTATAATATAACTTAATATGCAGTGTATCATTGAAAATACCTTATGATATACCGTAATATGCAGTGTATCATTGAAAATACCTTATAATATAACGTAATATGCAGTGTATCATTGAAAATACCTTATAATATAACGTAATATGCAGTGTATCATTGAAAATACCTTCCCATATAACGTAATATGCAGTGTATCATTGAAAATACCTTATAACATATAGTAGTTTATCATTGAAAATACCTTATAATATAACGTAATATGCAGGGTATCATTGGAAATACCTTATAATATATCGTAATTTGTAGTGAATCATTGAAAATACCTTAGAATATATGGTAATTCTAGTCTATCAATGAAAATACCTTATAATATAACGTAATATGCAGTGTATCATTGAAAATACCTTATAATATAACTTAATATGCAGGGTATCATTGAAAATACCTTATAATATATCGTAATTTGTAGTGTATCATTGAAAATACCTTAGAATATATGGTAATTCTTGTCTATCAATGAAAATACCTTATAATATAACGTAATATGCAGTGTATCATTGAAAATACCTTATAATATATAGTAGTTTATCATTGAAAGTACCTTATAATATAACGTAATATGCAGGGTATCATTGAAAATACCTTATAATATATCGTAATTTGTAGTGTATCATTGAAAATACCTTATAATATAACGTAATTTGTATTGTATCATTGAAAATACCTTATAGTATAACGTAATATGCAGTGCGTCATTGAAAATACCTTATAATATCACGTAATATGCAGTGTATCATAGAAAATACCTTAGAATATAACTTAATATGCAGGGTATCATTGAAAATACTTATAATATAACGTAATATGCAGTGTATCATTGAAAATACCTTATAATATAACGTAATATGCTGTGTATCATTGAAAATACCTTATAATATATCGTAATTTGTAGTGTATCAATGAAAATACCTTATAATATATCGTAATTTGTAGTGTATCATTGAAAATACCTTAGAATATATGGTAATGCTAGTCTATCAATGAAAATACCTTATAATATAACGTAATATGCAGTGTATCATTGAAAATACCTATTGATATAACGTAATATGCAGGGTATCATTGGAAATACCTTATAATATATCGTAATTTGTAGTGAATCATTGAAAATACCTTAGAATATATGGTAATTCTAGTCTATCAATGAAAATACCTTATAATATAACGTAATATGCAGTGTATCATTGAAAATACCTTATAATATAACTTAATATGCAGGGTATCATTGAAAATACCTTATAATATCACGTAATATGCAGTGTATCATTGAAAATACCTTATAATATAACGTAATATGCAGGGTATCATTGAAAATACCTTATAATATATCGTAATTTGTAGTGTATCAATGAAAATACCTTCTCATATAACGTAATATGCAGTGTATCATTGAAAATACCTTATAATATATAGTAGTTTATCATTCAAAATACCTTATAATATATCGTAATTTGTAGTGTATCATTGAAAATACCTTAGAATATATGGTAATGCTAGTCTATCAATGAAAATACCTTATAATATAACGTAATATGCAGTGTATCATTGAAAATACCTATTGATATAACGTAATATGCAGGGTATCATTGGAAATACCTTATAATATATCGTAATTTGTAGTGAATCATTGAAAATACCTTAGAATATATGGTAATTCTAGTCTATCAATGAAAATACCTTATAATATAACGTAATATGCAGTGTATCATTGAAAATACCTTATAATATAACTTAATATGCAGGGTATCATTGAAAATACCTTATAATATATCGTAATTTGTAGTGTATCATTGAAAATACCTTAGAATATATGGTAATTCTTGTCTATCAATGAAAATACCTTATAATATAACGTAATATGCAGTGTATCATTGAAAATACCTTATAATATATAGTAGTTTATCATTGAAAGTACCTTATAATATAACGTAATATGCAGGGTATCATTGAAAATACCTTATAATATATCGTAATTTGTAGTGTATCATTGAAAATACCTTATAATATAACGTAATTTGTATTGTATCATTGAAAATACCTTATAGTATAACGTAATATGCAGTGCATCATTGAAAATACCTTATAATATCACGTAATATGCAGTGTATCATTGAAAATACCTTATAATATAACGTAATATGCAGTGTATCATTGAAAATACCTTATAATATATCGTAATTTGTAGTGTATCAATGAAAATACCTTCTCATATACCGTAATATGCAGTGTATCATTGAAAATACCTTATAATATATAGTAGTTTATCATTCAAAATACCTTATAATATATCGTAATTTGTAGTGTATCAATGAAAATACCTTCTCATATAACGTAATAGGCAGTGTATCATTGAAAATACCTTATAATATATAGTAGTTTATCATTGAAAATACCTTATAATATAACGTAATATGCTGTGTATCATTGAAAATACCTTATAATATATCGTAATTTGTAGTGTATCAATGAAAATACCTTCTCATATAACGTAATATGCAGTGTATCATTGAAAATACCTTATAATATATCGTAATTTGTAGTGTATCTTTGAAAATACCTTATAATATAACGTAATATGCAGTGTATCATAGAAAATACCTTATAATATAACTTAATATGCAGGGTATCATTGAAAATACCTTATAATATATCGTAATTTGTAGTGTATCATTGAAAATACCTTAGAATATATGGTAATTCTTGTCTATCAATGAAAATACCTTATAATATAACGTAATATGCAGTGTATCATTGAAAATACCTTATAATATATAGTAGTTTATCATTGAAAGTACCTTATAATATAACGTAATATGCAGGGTATCATTGAAAATACCTTATAATAAATCGTAATTTGTAGTGTATCATTGAAAATACCTTATAATATAACGTAATATGCAGTGTATCATTGAAAATACCTTATAATATATAGTAGTTTATCAATGAAAATACCTTATAATATAACTTAATATGCAGTGTATCATTGAAAATACCTTATAATATACCGTAATATGCAGTGTATCATTGAAAATACCTTATAATATAACGTAATATGCAGTGTATCATTGAAAATACCTTATAATATAACGTAATATGTAGTGTATCATTGAAAATACCTTAGAATATATGGTAATGCTAGTCTATCAATGAAAATACCTTATAATATAACGTAATATGCAGTGTATCATTGAAAATACCTATTGATATAACGTAATATGCAGGGTATCATTGGAAATACCTTATAATATATCGTAATTTGTAGTGAATCATTGAAAATACCTTAGAATATATGGTAATTCTAGTCTATCAATGAAAATACCTTCTCATATAACGTAATATGCAGTGTATCATTGAAAATACCTTATAATATAACTTAATATGCAGGGTATCATTGAAAATACCTTATAATATATCGTAATTTGTAGTGTATCATTGAAAATACCTTAGAATATATGGTAATTCTTGTCTATCAATGAAAATACCTTATAATATAACGTAATATGCAGTGTATCATTGAAAATACCTTATAATATATAGTAGTTTATCATTGAAAGTACCTTATAATATAACGTAATATGTAGGGTATCATTGAAAATACCTTATAATAAATCGTAATTTGTAGTGTATCATTGAAAATACCTTATAATATAACGTAATATGCAGTGTATCATTGAAAATACCTTATAATATATAGTAGTTTATCAATGAAAATACCTTATAATATAACTTAATATGCAGTGTATCATTGAAAATACCTTATGATATACCGTAATATGCAGTGTATCATTGAAAATACCTTATAATTTAACGTAATATGCAATATATCATTGAAAATACCTTATAATATAACGTAATATGCAGTGTATCATTGAAAATACCTTCCCATATAACGTAATATGCAGTGTATCATTGAAAATACCTTATAACATATAGTAGTTTATCATTGAAAATACCTTATAATATAACGTAATATGCTGTGTATCATTGAAAATACCTTATAATATAATGTAATATGCAGTGTATCATTGAAAATACCTTATAATATATCGTAATTTGTATTGTATCATTGAAAATACCTTATAGTATAACGTAATATGCAGTGCGTCATTGAAAATACCTTATAATATAACGTAATATGCAGTGTATCATTGAAAATACCTTATAATATAACGTAATATGCAGGGTATCATTGAAAATACCTTATAATATATAGTAGTTTATCATTGAAAGTACCTTATAATATAACGTAATATGCAGGGTATCATTGAAAATACCTTATAATATATCGTAATTTGTAGTGTATCATTGAAAATACCTTATAATATAACGTAATATGCAGTGTATCATTGAAAATACCTTATAATATATAGTAGTTTATCAATGAAAATACCTTATAATATAACTTAATATGCAGTGTATCATTGAAAATACCTTATGATATACCGTAATATGCAGTGTATCATTGAAAATACCTTATAATATAACGTAATATGCAGTGTATCATTGAAAATACCTTCCCATATAACGTAATATGCAGTGTATCATTGAAAATACCTTATAACATATAGTAGTTTATCATTGAAAATACCTTATAATATAACGTAATATGCAGGGTATCATTGGAAATACCTTATAATATATCGTAATTTGTAGTGAATCATTGAAAATACCTTAGAATATATGGTAATTCTAGTCTATCAATGAAAATACCTTATAATATATCGTAATTTGTAGTGTATCATTGAAAATACCTTAGAATATATGGTAATGCTAGTCTATCAATGAAAATACCTTATAATATAACGTAATATGCAGTGTATCATTGAAAATACCTATTGATATAACGTAATATGCAGGGTATCATTGGAAATACCTTATAATATATCGTAATTTGTAGTGAATCATTGAAAATACCTTAGAATATATGGTAATTCTAGTCTATCAATGAAAATACCTTATAATATAACGTAATATGCAGTGTATCATTGAAAATACCTTATAATATAACTTAATATGCAGGGTATCATTGAAAATACCTTATAATATATCGTAATTTGTAGTGTATCATTGAAAATACCTTAGAATATATGGTAATGCTAGTCTATCAATGAAAATACCTTATAATATAACGTAATATGCAGTGTATCATTGAAAATACCTATTGATATAACGTAATATGCAGGGTATCATTGAAAATACCTTATAATAAATCGTAATTTGTAGTGTATCATTGAAAATACCTTATAATATAACGTAATTTGTATTGTATCATTGAAAATACCTTATAGTATAACGTAATATGCAGTGCGTCATTGAAAATACCTTATAATATCACGTAATATGCAGTGTATCATTGAAAATACCTTATAATATAACGTAATATGCAGGGTATCATTGAAAATACCTTATAATATATCGTAATTTGTAGTGTATCAATGAAAATACCTTCTCATATACCGTAATATGCAGTGTATCATTGAAAATACCTTATAATATATAGTAGTTTATCATTCAAAATACCTTATAATATATCGTAATTTGTAGTGTATCAATGAAAATACCTTCTCATATAACGTAATATGCAGTGTATCATTGAAAATACCTTATAACATTTAGTAGTTTATCATTGAAAATACCTTATAATATAACGTAATATGCTGTGTATCATTGAAAATACCTTATAATATATCGTAATTTGTAGTGTATCAATGAAAATACCTTCTCATATAACGTAATATGCAGTGTATCATTGAAAATACCTTATAATATATCGTAATTTGTAGTGTATCTTTGAAAATACCTTATAATATAACGTAATATGCAGTGTATCATAGAAAATACCTTATAATATAACTTAATATTCAGGGTATCATTGAAAATACCTTATAATATATCGTAATTTGTAGTGTATCATTGAAAATACCTTAGAATATATGGTAATTCTTGTCTATCAATGAAAATACCTTATAATATAACGTAATATGCAGTGTATCATTGAAAATACCTTATAATATATAGTAGTTTATCATTGAAAGTACCTTATAATATAACGTAATATGCAGGGTATCATTGAAAATACCTTATAATAAATCGTAATTTGTAGTGTATCATTGAAAATACCTTATAATATAACGTAATATGCAGTGTATCATTGAAAATACCTTATAATATATAGTAGTTTATCAATGAAAATACCTTATAATATAACTTAATATGCAGTGTATCATTGAAAATACCTTATGATATACCGTAATATGCAGTGTATCATTGAAAATACCTTATAATATAACGTAATATGCAGTGTATCATTGAAAATACCTTATAATATAACGTAATATGTAGTGTATCATTGAAAATACCTTAGAATATATGGTAATGCTAGTCTATCAATGAAAATACCTTATAATATAACGTAATATGCAGTGTATCATTGAAAATACCTATTGATATAACGTAATATGCAGGGTATCATTGGAAATACCTTATAATATATCGTAATTTGTAGTGAATCATTGAAAATACCTTAGAATATATGGTAATTCTAGTCTATCAATGAAAATACCTTATAATATAACGTAATATGCAGTGTATCATTGAAAATACCTTATAATATAACTTAATATGCAGGGTATCATTGAAAATACCTTATAATATATCGTAATTTGTAGTGTATCATTGAAAATACCTTAGAATATATGGTAATTCTTGTCTATCAATGAAAATACCTTATAATATAACGTAATATGCAGTGTATCATTGAAAATACCTTATAATATATAGTAGTTTATCATTGAAAGTACCTTATAATATAACGTAATATGTAGGGTATCATTGAAAATACCTTATAATAAATCGTAATTTGTAGTGTATCATTGAAAATACCTTATAATATAACGTAATATGCAGTGTATCATTGAAAATACCTTATAATATATAGTAGTTTATCAATGAAAATACCTTATAATATAACTTAATATGCAGTGTATCATTGAAAATACCTTATGATATACCGTAATATGCAGTGTATCATTGAAAATACCTTATAATATAACGTAATATGCAGTGTATCATTGAAAATACCTTATAATATAACGTAATATGCAGTGTATCATTGAAAATACCTTCCCATATAACGTAATATGCAGTGTATCATTGAAAATACCTTATAACATATAGTAGTTTATCATTGAAAATACCTTATAATATAACGTAATATGCTGTGTATCATTGAAAATACCTTATAATATAATGTAATATGCTGTGTATCATTGAAAATACCTTATAATATATCGTAATTTGTATTGTATCATTGAAAATACCTTATAGTATAACGTAATATGCAGTGCGTCATTGAAAATACCTTATAATATCACGCAATATGCAGTGTATCATTGAAAATACCTTATAATATAACGTAATATGCAGGGTATCATTGAAAATACCTTATAATATATAGTAGTTTATCATTGAAAGTACCTTATAATATAACGTAATATGCAGGGTATCATTGAAAATACCTTATAATATATCGTAATTTGTAGTGTATCATTGAAAATACCTTATAATATAACGTAATATGCAGTGTATCATTGAAAATACCTTATAATATATAGTAGTTTATCATTGAAAATACCTTATAATATAACTTAATATGCAGTGTATCATTGAAAATACCTTATGATATACCGTAATATGCAGTGTATCATTGAAAATACCTTATAATATAACGTAATATGCAGTGTATCATTGAAAATACCTTATAATATAACGTAATATGCAGTGTATCATTGAAAATACCTTCCCATATAACGTAATATGCAGTGTATCATTGAAAATACCTTATAACATATAGTAGTTTATCATTGAAAATACCTTATAATATAACGTAATATGCAGGGTATCATTGGAAATACCTTATAATATATCGTAATTTGTTGTGAATCATTGAAAATACCTTAGAATATATGGTAATTCTAGTCTATCAATGAAAATACCTTATAATATAACGTAATATGCAGTGTATCATTGAAAATACCTTATAATATAACTTAATATGCAGGGTATCATTGAAAATACCTTATAATATATCGTAATTTGTAGTGTATCATTGAAAATACCTTAGAATATATGGTAATTCTTGTCTATCAATGAAAATACCTTATAATATAACGTAATATGCAGTGTATCATTGAAAATACCTTATAATATATAGTAGTTTATCATTGAAAGTACCTTATAATATAACGTAATATGCAGGGTATCATTGAAAATACCTTATAATATATCGTAATTTGTAGTGTATCATTGAAAATACCTTATAATATAACGTAATTTGTATTGTATCATTGAAAATACCTTATAGTATAACGTAATATGCAGTGCGTCATTGAAAATACCTTATAATATCACGTAATATGCAGTGTATCATAGAAAATACCTTAGAATATAACTTAATATGCAGGGTATCATTGAAAATACTTATAATATAACGTAATATGCAGTGTATCATTGAAAATACCTTATAATATAACGTAATATGCTGTGTATCATTGAAAATACCTTATAATATATCGTAATTTGTAGTGTATCATTGAAAATACCTTATAATATAACGTAATTTGTAGTGTATCATTGAAAATACCTTAGAATATATGGTAATGCTAGTCTATCAATGAAAATACCTTATAATATAACGTAATATGCAGTGTATCATTGAAAATACCTATTGATATAACGTAATATGCAGGGTATCATTGGAAATACCTTATAATATATCGTAATTTGTAGTGAATCATTGAAAATACCTTAGAATATATGGTAATTCTAGTCTATCAATGAAAATACCTTATAATATAACGTAATATGCAGTGTATCATTGAAAATACCTTATAATATAACTTAATATGCAGGGTATCATTGAAAATACCTTATAATATAACGTAATATGCAGTGTATCATTGAAAATACCTTATAATATAACGTAATATGCAGGGTATCATTGAAAATACCTTATAATATATCGTAATTTGTAGTGTATCAATGAAAATACCTTCTCATATAACGTAATATGCAGTGTATCATTGAAAATACCTTATAATATATAGTAGTTTATCATTCAAAATACCTTATAATATATCGTAATTTGTAGTGTATCATTGAAAATACCTTAGAATATATGGTAATGCTAGTCTATCAATGAAAATACCTTATAATATAACGTAATATGCAGTGTATCATTGAAAATACCTATTGATATAACGTAATATGCAGGGTATCATTGGAAATACCTTATAATATATCGTAATTTGTAGTGAATCATTGAAAATACCTTAGAATATATGGTAATTCTAGTCTATCAATGAAAATACCTTATAATATAACGTAATATTCAGTGTATCATTGAAAATACCTTATAATATAACTTAATATGCAGGGTATCATTGAAAATACCTTATAATATATCGTAATTTGTAGTGTATCATTGAAAATACCTTAGAATATATGGTAATTCTTGTCTATCAATGAAAATACCTTATAATATAACGTAATATGCAGTGTATCATTGAAAATACCTTATAATATATAGTAGTTTATCATTGAAAGTACCTTATAATATAACGTAATATGCAGGGTATCATTGAAAATACCTTATAATATATCGTAATTTGTAGTGTATCATTGAAAATACCTTATAATATAACGTAATTTGTATTGTATCATTGAAAATACCTTATAGTATAACGTAATATGCAGTGCGTCATTGAAAATACCTTATAATATCACGTAATATGCAGTGTATCATTGAAAATACCTTATAATATAACGTAATATGCAGGGTATCATTGAAAATACCTTATAATATATCGTAATTTGTAGTGTATCAATGAAAATACCTTCTCATATACCGTAATATGCAGTGTATCATTGAAAATACCTTATAATATATAGTAGTTTATCATTCAAAATACCTTATAATATATCGTAATTTGTAGCGTATCAATGAAAATACCTTCTCATATAACGTAATAGGCAGTGTATCATTGAAAATACCTTATAACATATAGTAGTTTATCATTGAAAATACCTTATAATATAACGTAATATGCTGTGTATCATTGAAAATACCTTATAATATATCGTAATTTGTAGTGTATCAATGAAAATACCTTCTCATATAACGTAATATGCAGTGTATCATTGAAAATACCTTATAATATATCGTAATTTGTAGTGTATCTTTGAAAATACCTTATAATATAACGTAATATGCAGTGTATCATAGAAAATACCTTATAATATAACTTAATATGCAGGGTATCATTGAAAATACCTTATAATATATCGTAATTTGTAGTGTATCATTGAAAATACCTTAGAATATATGGTAATTCTTGTCTATCAATGAAAATACCTTATAATATAACGTAATATGCAGTGTATCATTGAAAATACCTTATAATATATAGTAGTTTATCATTGAAAGTACCTTATAATATAACGTAATATGCAGGGTATCATTGAAAATACCTTATAATAAATCGTAATTTGTAGTGTATCATTGAAAATACCTTATAATATAACGTAATATGCAGTGTATCATTGAAAATACCTTATAATATATAGTAGTTTATCAATGAAAATACCTTATAATATAACGTAATATGCAGTGTATCATTGAAAATACCTTATGATATACCGTAATATGCAGTGTATCATTGAAAATACCTTATAATATAACGTAATATGCAGTGTATCATTGAAAATACCTTATAATATAACGTAATATGTAGTGTATCATTGAAAATACCTTAGAATATATGGTAATGCTAGTCTATCAATGAAAATACCTTATAATATAACGTAATATGCAGTGTATCATTGAAAATACCTATTGATATAACGTAATATGCAGGGTATCATTGGAAATACCTTATAATATATCGTAATTTGTAGTGAATCATTGAAAATACCTTAGAATATATGGTAATTCTAGTCTATCAATGAAAATACCTTATAATATAACGTAATATGCAGTGTATCATTGAAAATACCTTATAATATAACTTAATATGCAGGGTATCATTGAAAATACCTTATAATATATCGTAATTTGTAGTGTATCATTGAAAATACCTTAGAATATATGGTAATTCTTGTCTATCAATGAAAATTCCTTATAATATAACGTAATATGCAGTGTATCATTGAAAATACCTTATAATATATAGTAGTTTATCATTGAAAGTACCTTATAATATAACGTAATATGTAGGGTATCATTGAAAATACCTTATAATAAATCGTAATTTGTAGTGTATCATTGAAAATACCTTATAATATAACGTAATATGCAGTGTATCATTGAAAATACCTTATAATATATAGTAGTTTATCAATGAAAATACCTTATAATATAACTTAATATGCAGTGTATCATTGAAAATACCTTATGATATACCGTAATATGCAGTGTATCATTGAAAATACCTTATAATATAACGTAATATGCAGTGTATCATTGAAAATACCTTATAATATAACGTAATATGCAGTGTATCATTGAAAATACCTTCCCATATAACGTAATATGCAGTGTATCATTGAAAATACCTTATAACATATAGTAGTTTATCATTGAAAATACCTTATAATATAACGTAATATGCTGTGTATCATTGAAAATACCTTATAATATAATGTAATATGCTGTGTATCATTGAAAATACCTTATAATATATCGTAATTTGTATTGTATCATTGAAAATACCTTATAGTATAACGTAATATGCAGTGCGTCATTGAAAATACCTTATAATATCACGCAATATGCAGTGTATCATTGAAAATACCTTATAATATAACGTAATATGCAGGGTATCATTGAAAATACCTTATAATATATCGTAATTTGTAGTGTATCAATGAAAATACCTTCTCATATAACGTAATATGCAGTGTATCATTGAAAATAGCTTATAATATATAGTAGTTTATCATTCAAAATACCTTATAATATATCGTAATTTGTAGTGTATCAATGAAAATACCTTCTCATATAACGTAATATGCAGTGTATCATTGAAAATACCTTCTAATATAACGTAATATGCAGGGTATCATTGAAAATACCTTATAATATATCGTAATTTGTAGTGTATCAATGAAAATACCTTCTCATATAACGTAATATGCAGTGTATCATTGAAAATACCTTATAATATATCGTAATTTGTAGTGTATCTTTGAAAATACCATATAATATAACGTAATATGCAGTGTATCATAGAAAATACCTTATAATATAACTTAATATGCAGGGTATCATTGAAAATACTTATAATATAACGTAATATGCAGTGTATCATTGAAAATACCTTATAATATAACGTAATATGCTGTGTATCATTGAAAATACCTTATAATATATCGTAATTTGTAGTGTATCAATGAAAATACCTTATAATATATCGTAATTTGTAGTGTATCATTGAAAATACCTTAGAATATATGGTAATGCTAGTCTATCAATGAAAATACCTTATAATATAACGTAATATGCAGTGTATCATTGAAAATACCTATTGATATAACGTAATATGCAGGGTATCATTGAAAATACCTTATAATATATCGTAATTTGTAGTGAATCATTGAAAATACCTTAGAATATATGGTAATTCTAGTCTATCAATGAAAATACCTTATAATATAACGTAATATGCAGTGTATCATTGAAAATACCTTATAATATAACTTAATATGCAGGGTATCATTGAAAATACCTTATAATATATCGTAATTTGTAGTGTATCATTGAAAATACCTTAGAATATATGGTAATTCTAGTCTATCAATGAAAATACCTTATAATATAACGTAATATGCAGTGTATCATTGAAAATACCTTATAATATATAGTAGTTTATCATTGAAAGTACCTTATAATATAACGTAATATGCAGGGTATCATTGAAAATACCTTATAATAAATCGTAATTTGTAGTGTATCATTGAAAATACCTTATAATATAACGTAATATGCAGTGTATCATTGAAAATACCTTATAATATATAGTAGTTTATCAATGAAAATACCTTATAATATAACTTAATATGCAGTGTATCATTGAAAATACCTTATGATATACCGTAATATGCAGTGTATCATTGAAAATACCTTATAATATAACGTAATATGCAGTGTATCATTGAAAATACCTTATAATATAACGTAATATGCAGTGTATCATTGAAAATACCTTCCCATATAACGTAATATGCAGTGTATCATTGAAAATACCTTATAACATATAGTAGTTTATCATTGAAAATACCTTATAATATAACGTAATATGCTGTGTATCATTGAAAATACCTTATAATATAATGTAATATGCTGTGTATCATTGAAAATACCTTATAATATATCGTAATTTGTATTGTATCATTGAAAATACCTTATAGTATAACGTAATATGCAGTGCGTCATTGAAAATACCTTATAATATCACGCAATATGCAGTGTATCATTGAAAATACCTTATAATATAACGTAATATGCAGGGTATCATTGAAAATACCTTATAATATATCGTAATATGCAGTGTATCATTGAAAATACCTTCCCATATAACGTAATATGCAGTGTATCATTGAAAATACCTTATAACATATAGTAGTTTATCATTGAAAATACCTTATAATATATCGTAATTTGTAGTGTATCAATGAAAATACCTTCTCATATAACGTAATATGCAGTGTATCATTGAAAATACCTTATAATATAACGTAATATGCAGTGCTTCATTGGAAATACCTTATAATATATAGTAGTTTATCATTGAAAGTACCTTATAATATAACGTAATATGCAGGGTATCATTGAAAATACCTTATAATATATCGTAATTTGTAGTGTATCATTGAAAATACCTTATAATATAACGTAATATGCAGTGTATCATTGAAAATACCTTATAATATATAGTAGTTTATCAATGAAAATACCTTATAATATAACGTAATATGCAGTGTATCATTGAAAATACCTTATAATATAACTTAATATGCAGGGTATCATTGAAAATACCTTATAATATATCGTAATTTGTAGTGTATCATTGAAAATACCTTAGAATATATGGTAATTCTTGTCTATCAATGAAAATACCTTATAATATAACGTAATATGCAGTGTATCATTGAAAATACCTTATAATATATAGTAGTTTATCATTGAAAGTACCTTATAATATAACGTAATATGCAGGGTATCATTGAAAATACCTTATAATAAATCGTAATTTGTAGTGTATCATTGAAAATACCTTATAATATAACGTAATATGCAGTGTATCATTGAAAATACCTTATAATATATAGTAGTTTATCAATGAAAATACCTTATAATATAACTTAATATGCAGTGTATCATTGAAAATACCTTATGATATACCGTAATATGCAGTGTATCATTGAAAATACCTTATAATATAACGTAATATGCAGTGTATCATTGAAAATACCTTATAATATAACGTAATATGCTGTGTATCATTGAAAATACCTTATAATATATCGTAATTTGTAGTGTATCAATGAAAATACCTTATAATATATCGTAATTTGTAGTGTATCATTGAAAATACCTTAGAATATATGGTAATGCTAGTCTATCAATGAAAATACCTTATAATATAACGTAATATGCAGTGTATCATTGAAAATACCTATTGATATAACGTAATATGCAGGGTATCATTGAAAATACCTTATAATATATCGTAATTTGTAGTGAATCATTGAAAATACCTTAGAATATATGGTAATTCTAGTCTATCAATGAAAATACCTTATAATATAACGTAATATGCAGTGTATCATTGAAAATACCTTATAATATAACTTAATATGCAGGGTATCATTGAAAATACCTTATAATATATCGTAATTTGTAGTGTATCATTGAAAATACCTTAGAATATATGGTAATTCTTGTCTATCAATGAAAATACCTTATAATATAACGTAATATGCAGTGTATCATTGAAAATACCTTATAATATATAGTAGTTTATCATTGAAAGTACCTTATAATATAACGTAATATGCAGGGTATCATTGAAAATACCTTATAATAAATCGTAATTTGTAGTGTATCATTGAAAATACCTTATAATATAACGTAATATGCAGTGTATCATTGAAAATACCTTATAATATATAGTAGTTTATCAATGAAAATACCTTATAATATAACTTAATATGCAGTGTATCATTGAAAATACCTTATGATATACCGTAATATGCAGTGTATCATTGAAAATACCTTATAATATAACGTAATATGCAGTGTATCATTGAAAATACCTTATAATATAACGTAATATGCAGTGTATCATTGAAAATACCTTCCCATATAACGTAATATGCAGTGTATCATTGAAAATACCTTATAACATATAGTAGTTTATCATTGAAAATACCTTATAATATAACGTAATATGCTGTGTATCATTGAAAATACCTTATAATATAATGTAATATGCTGTGTATCATTGAAAATACCTTATAATATATCGTAATTTGTATTGTATCATTGAAAATACCTTATAGTATAACGTAATATGCAGTGCGTCATTGAAAATACCTTATAATATCACGCAATATGCAGTGTATCATTGAAAATACCTTATAATATAACGTAATATGCAGGGTATCATTGAAAATACCTTATAATATATCGTAATATGCAGTGTATCATTGAAAATACCTTCCCATATAACGTAATATGCAGTGTATCATTGAAAATACCTTATAACATATAGTAGTTTATCATTGAAAATACCTTATAATATATCGTAATTTGTAGTGTATCAATGAAAATACCTTCTCATATAACGTAATATGCAGTGTATCATTGAAAATACCTTATAATATAAAGTAATATGCAGTGCTTCATTGGAAATACCTTATAATATATAGTAGTTTATCATTGAAAGTACCTTATAATATAACGTAATATGCAGGGTATCATTGAAAATACCTTATAATATATCGTAATTTGTAGTGTATCATTGAAAATACCTTATAATATAACGTAATATGCAGTGTATCATTGAAAATACCTTATAATATATAGTAGTTTATCAATGAAAATACCTTATAATATAACGTAATATGCAGTGTATCATTGAAAATACCTTATAATATAACTTAATATGCAGGGTATCATTGAAAATACCTTATAATATATCGTAATTTGTAGTGTATCATTGAAAATACCTTAGAATATATGGTAATTCTTGTCTATCAATGAAAATACCTTATAATATAACGTAATATGCAGTGTATCATTGAAAATACCTTATAATATATAGTAGTTTATCATTGAAAGTACCTTATAATATAACGTAATATGCAGTGTATCATTGAAAATACCTTATAATATATCGTAATTTGTAGTGTATCATTGAAAATACCTTATAATATAACGTAATATGCAGTGTATCATTGAAAATACCTTATAATATATAGTAGTTTATCAATGAAAATACCTTATAATATAACTTAATATGCAGTGTATCATTGAAAATACCTTATGATATACCGTAATATGCAGTGTATCATTGAAAATACCTTATAATATAACGTAATATGCAGTGTATCATTGAAAATACCTTATAATATAACGTAATATGCAGTGTATCATTGAAAATACCTTCCCATATAACGTAATATGCAGTGTATCATTGAAAATACCTTATAACATATAGTAGTTTATCATTGAAAATACCTTATAATATAACGTAATATGCTGTGTATCATTGAAAATACCTTATAATATAATGTAATATGCTGTGTATCATTGAAAATACCTTATAATATATCGTAATTTGTATTGTATCATTGAAAATACCTTATAGTATAACGTAATATGCAGTGCATCATTGAAAATACCTTATAATATCACGTAATATGCAGTGTATCATTGAAAATACCTTATAATATAACGTAATATGCTGGGTATCATTGAAAATACCTTATAATATATCGTAATTTGTAGTGTATCAATGAAAATACCTTCTCATATATCGTAATATGCAGTGTATCATTGAAAATACCTTATAATATATCGTAATTTGTAGTGTATCTTTGAAAATACCTTATAATATAACGTAATATGCAGTGTATCATAGAAAATACCTTATAATATAACTTAATATGCAGGGTATCATTGAAAATACCTTATAATATATCGTAATTTGTAGTTTATCATTGAAAATACCTTAGAATATATGGTAATTCTTTTCTATCAATGAAAATACCTTATAATATAACGTAATATGCAGTGTATCATTGAAAATACCTTATAATATATAGTAGTTTATCATTGAAAGTACCTTATAATATAACGTAATATGCAGGGTATCATTGAAAATACCTTATAATATATCGTAATTTGTAGTGTATCATTGAAAATACCTTATAATATAACGTAATATGCAGTGTATCATTGAAAATACCTTATAATATAACGTAATATGCAGTGCATCATTGGAAATACGTTATAATATATCGTAATTTTTTAGTGTATCATTGAAAATACCTAATAATATAACGTAATATGCAGTGTATCATTGAAAATACCTTAGAATATATGGTAATTCTTGTCTATCAATGAAAATACCTTATAATATAACGTAATATGCAGTGTATCATTGAAAATACCTTATAATATATAGTAGTTTATCATTGAAAATACCTTATAATATAACGCAATATGCAGTGTATCATTGAAAATACCTTATAATATAACGTAATATGCAGTGTATCATTGAAAATACCTTATAACATATAGTAGTTTATCATTGAAAATACATTATAATATAATGTAATATGCTGTGTATCATTGAAAATACCTTATAATATATCGTAATTTGTATTGTATCATTGAAAATACCTTATAGTATAACGTAATATGCAGTGCATCATTGAAAATACCTTATAATATCACGTAATATGCAGTGTATCATTCAAAATACCTTATAATATATCGTAATTTGTAGTGTATCAATGAAAATACCTTCTCATATTACGTTATATGCAGTGTATCATTGAAAATACCTTATAATATATCGTAATTTGTAGTGTATCATTGAAAATACCTTAGAATATATGGTAATTCTTGTCTATCAATGAAAATACCTTATAATATAACGTAATATGCAGTGTATCATTGAAAATACCATATAATATATAGTAGTTTATCATTGAAAGTACCTTATAATATAACGTAATATGCAGTGTATCATTGAAAATACCTTATAATATAACGTAATATGCAGTGTATCATTGAAAATACCTTATAATATATAGTAGTTTATCATTGAAAGTACCTTATAATATAACTTAATATGCAGTGTATCATTGAAAATACCTTATAATATAACGTAATATGCAGTGTATCATTGAAAATACCTTTTGATATAACGTAATATGCAGGGTATCATTGAAAATACCTTATAATATATCGTAATTTGTAGTGTATCATTGAAAATACCTTAGAATATATGGTAATTCTAGTCTATCAATGAAAATACCTTATAATATAACGTAATATGCAGTGTATCATTGAAAATACCTTATAATATATCGTAATTTGTAGTGTATCATTGAAAATACCTTAGAATATATGGTAATTCTTGTCTATCAATGAAAATACCTTATAATATAACGTAATATGCAGTGTATCATTGAAAATACCTTATAATATATAGTAGTTTATCATTGAAAGTACCTTATAATATAACGTAATATGCAGGGTATCATTGAAAATACCTTAGAATATATAGTAGTTTATCATTGAAAGTACCTTATAATATAACGTAATATGCAGGGTATCATTGAAAATACCTTATAATATATCGTAATTTGTAGTGTATCATTGAAAATACCTTATAATATAACGTAATATGCAGTGTATCATTGAAAATACCTTATAATATAACGTAATATGCAGTGCATCATTGGAAATACGTTATAATATATCGTAATTTTTTAGTGTATCATTGAAAATACCTAATAATATATAGTAGTTTATCATTGAAAATACCTTATAATATAACGTAATATGCAGTGTATCATTGAAAATACCTTTTGATATAACGTAATATGCAGGGTATCATTGAAAATACCTTATAATATATCGTAATTTGTAGTGTATCATTGAAAATACCTTAGAATATATGGTAATTCTAGTCTATCAATGAAAATACCTTATAATATAACGTAATATGCAGTGTATCATTGAAAATACCTTATAATATATCGTAATATGCAGTGTATCATTGAAAATACCTTAGAATATATGGTAATTCTTGTCTATCAATGAAAATACCTTATAATATAACGTAATATGCAGTGTATCATTGAAAATACCTTATAATATATAGTAGTTTATCATTGACAATACCTTATAATATAACGCAATATGCAGTGTATCATTGAAAATACCTTATAATATAACGTAATATGCAGTGTATCATTGAAAATACCTTATAACATATAGTAGTTTATCATTGAAAATACATTATAATATAATGTAATATGCTGTGTATCATTGAAAATACCTTATAATATATCGTAATTTGTATTGTATCATTGAAAATACCTTATAGTATAACGTAATATGCAGTGCATCATTGAAAATACCTTATAATATCACGTAATATGCAGTGTATCATTCAAAATACCTTATAATATATCGTAATTTGTAGTGTATCAATGAAAATACCTTCTCATATAACGTAATATGCAGTGTATCATTGAAAATACCTTATAATATATCGTAATTTGTAGTGTATCATTGAAAATACCTTAGAATATATGGTAATTCTTGTCTATCAATGAAAATACCTTATAATATAACGTAATATGCAGTGTATCATTGAAAATACCTTATAATATATAGTAGTTTATCATTGAAAGTACCTTATAATATAACGTAATATGCAGTGTATCATTGAAAATACCTTATAATATAACGTAATATGCAGTGTATCATTGAAAATACCTTTTGATATAACGTAATATGCAGGGTATCATTGAAAATACCTTATAATATATCGTAATTTGTAGTGTATCATTGAAAATACCTTAGAATATATGGTAATTCTAGTCTATCAATGAAAATACCTTATAATATAACGTAATAAGCAGTGTATCATTGAAAATACCTTATAATATATCGTAATTTGTAGTGTATCATTGAAAATACCTTAGAATATATGGTAATTCTTGTCTATCAATGAAAATACCTTATAATATAACGTAATATGCAGTGTATCATTGAAAATACCTTATAATATATAGTAGTTTATCATTGAAAGTACCTTATAATATAACGTAATATGCAGGGTATCATTGAAAATACCTTATGATATAACGTAATATGCAGTGCATCATTGGAAATACGTTATAATATATCGTAATTTTTTAGTGTATCATTGAAAATACCTAATAATATAACGTAATATGCAGTGTATCATTGAAAATACCTTATAATATATAGTAGTTTATCATTGAAAGTACCTTATAATATAACGTAATATGCAGGGTATCATTGAAAATACCTTATAATATATCGTAATTTGTAGTGTATCATTGAAAATACCTTATAATATAACGTAATATGCAGTGTATCATTGAAAATACCTTATAATATAACGTAATATGCAGTGCATCATTGGAAATACGTTATAATATATCGTAATTTTTTAGTGTATCATTGAAAATACCTAATAATATAACGTAATATGCAGTGTATCATTGAAAATACCTTAGAATATATGGTAATTCTTGTCTATCAATGAAAATACCTTATAATATAACGTAATATGCAGTGTATCATTGAAAATACCTTATAATATATAGTAGTTTATCATTGAAAATACCTTATAATATAACGCAATATGCAGTGTATCATTGAAAATACCTTATAATATAACGTAATATGCAGTGTATCATTGAAAATACCTTATAACATATAGTAGTTTATCATTGAAAATACATTATAATATAATGTAATATGCTGTGTATCATTGAAAATACCTTATAATATATCGTAATTTGTATTGTATCATTGAAAATACCTTATAGTATAACGTAATATGCAGTGCATCATTGAAAATACCTTATAATATCACGTAATATGCAGTGTATCATTCAAAATACCTTATAATATATCGTAATTTGTAGTGTATCAATGAAAATACCTTCTCATATAACGTAATATGCAGTGTATCATTGAAAATACCTTATAATATATCGTAATTTGTAGTGTATCATTGAAAATACCTTAGAATATATGGTAATTCTTGTCTATCAATGAAAATACCTTATAATATAACGTAATATGCAGTGTATCATTGAAAATACCTTATAATATATAGTAGTTTATCATTGAAAGTACCTTATAATATAACGTAATATGCAGTGTATCATTGAAAATACCTTATAATATAACGTAATATGCAGTGTATCATTGAAAATACCTTTTGATATAACGTAATATGCAGGGTATCATTGAAAATACCTTATAATATATCGTAATTTGTAGTGTATCATTGAAAATACCTTAGAATATATGGTAATTCTAGTCTATCAATGAAAATACCTTATAATATAACGTAATAAGCAGTGTATCATTGAAAATACCTTATAATATATCGTAATTTGTAGTGTATCATTGAAAATACCTTAGAATATATGGTAATTCTAGTCTATCAATGAAAATACCTTATAATATAACGTAATATGCAGTGTATCATTGAAAATACCTTATAATATATAGTAGTTTATCATTGAAAGTACCTTATAATATAACGTAATATGCAGGGTATCATTGAAAATACCTTATAATATAACGTAATATGCAGTGCATCATTGGAAATACGTTATAATATATCGTAATTTTTTAGTGTATCATTGAAAATACCTAATAATATAACGTAATATGCAGTGTATCATTGAAAATACCTTATAATATATAGTAGTTTATCATTGAAAGTACCTTATAATATAACGTAATATGCAGGGTATCATTGAAAATACCTTATAATATATCGTAATTTGTAGTGTATCATTGAAAATACCTTATAATATAACGTAATATGCAGTGTATCATTGAAAATACCTTATAATATAACGTAATATGCAGTGCATCATTGGAAATACGTTATAATATATCGTAATTTTTTAGTGTATCATTGAAAATACCTAATAATATAACGTAATATGCAGTGTATCATTGAAAATACCTTAGAATATATGGTAATTCTTGTCTATCAATGAAAATACCTTATAATATAACGTAATATGCAGTGTATCATTGAAAATACCTTATAATATATAGTAGTTTATCATTGACAATACCTTATAATATAACGCAATATGCAGTGTATCATTGAAAATACCTTATAACATATAGTAGTTTATCATTGAAAATACATTATAATATAATGTAATATGCTGTGTATCATTGAAAATACCTTATAATATATCGTAATTTGTATTGTATCATTGAAAATACCTTATAGTATAACGTAATATGCAGTGCATCATTGAAAATACCTTATAATATCACGTAATATGCAGTGTATCATTCAAAATACCTTATAATATATCGTAATTTGTAGTGTATCAATGAAAATACCTTCTCATATAACGTAATATGCAGTGTATCATTGAAAATACCTTATAATATATCGTAATTTGTAGTGTATCATTGAAAATACCTTAGAATATATGGTAATTCTTGTCTATCAATGAAAATACCTTATAATATAACGTAATATGCAGTGTATCATTGAAAATACCATATAATATATAGTAGTTTATCATTGACAATACCTTATAATATAACGCAATATGCAGTGTATCATTGAAAATACCTTATAATATATCGTAATTTGTAGTGTATCAATGAAAATACCTTCTCATATAACGTAATATGCAGTGTATCATTGAAAATACCTTATAATATATCGTAATATGCAGTGTATCATTCAAAATACCTTATAATATATCGTAATTTGTAGTGTATCAATGAAAATACCTTCTCATATAACGTAATATGCAGTGTATCATTGAAAATACCTTATAATATATCGTAATTTGTAGTGTATCATTGAAAATACCTTAGAATATATGGTAATTCTTGTCTATCAATGAAAATACCTTATAATATAACGTAATATGCAGTGTATCATTGAAAATACCATATAATATATAGTAGTTTATCATTGAAAGTACCTTATAATATAACGTAATATGCAGTGTATCATTGAAAATACCTTATAATATAACGTAATATGCAGTGTATCATTGAAAATACCTTATAATATATAGTAGTTTATCATTGAAAGTACCTTATAATATAACTTAATATGCAGTGTATCATTGAAAATACCTTATAATATAACGTAATATGCAGTGTATCATTGAAAATACCTTATAATATAACGTAATATGCAGGGTATCATTGAAAATACCTTATAATATATCGTAATTTGTAGTGTATCATTGGAAATACCTTAGAATATATGGTAATTCTAGTCTATCAATGAAAATACCTTATAATATAACGTAATATGCAGTGTATCATTGAAAATACCTTATAATATATCGTAATTTGTAGTGTATCATTGAAAATACCTTAGAATATATGGTAATTCTTGTCTATCAATGAAAATACCTTATAATATAACGTAATATGCAGTGTATCATTGAAAATACCTTATAATATATAGTAGTTTATCATTGAAAGTACCTTATAATATAACGTAATATGCAGGGTATCATTGAAAATACCTTAGAATATATAGTAGTTTATCATTGAAAGTACCTTATAATATAACGTAATATGCAGGGTATCATTGAAAATACCTTATAATATATCGTAATTTGTAGTGTATCATTGAAAATACCTTATAATATAACGTAATATGCAGTGTATCATTGAAAATACCTTATAATATAACGTAATATGCAGTGCATCATTGGAAATACGTTATAATATATCGTAATTTTTTAGTGTATCATTGAAAATACCTAATAATATATAGTAGTTTATCATTGACAATACCTTATAATATAACGTAATATGCAGTGTATCATTGAAAATACCTTTTGATATAACGTAATATGCAGTGTATCATTGAAAATACCTTATAATATATCGTAATTTGTAGTGTATCATTGAAAATACCTTAGAATATATGGTAATTCTAGTCTATCAATGAAAATACCTTATAATATAACGTAATATGCAGTGTATCATTGAAAATACCTTATAATATATCGTAATTTGTAGTGTATCATTGAAAATACCTTAGAATATATGGTAATTCTAGTCTATCAATGAAAATACCTTATAATATAACGTAATATGCAGTGTATCATTGAAAATACCTTATAATATATCGTAATATGCAGTGTATCATTGAAAATACCTTAGAATATATGGTAATTCTTGTCTATCAATGAAAATACCTTATAATATAACGTAATATGCAGTGTATCATTGAAAATACCTTATAATATATAGTAGTTTATCATTGACAATACCTTATAATATAACGCAATATGCAGTGTATCATTGAAAATACCTTATAATATAACGTAATATGCAGTGTATCATTGAAAATACCTTATAACATATAGTAGTTTATCATTGAAAATACATTATAATATAATGTAATATGCTGTGTATCATTGAAAATACCTTATAATATATCGTAATTTGTATTGTATCATTGAAAATACCTTATAGTATAACGTAATATGCAGTGCATCATTGAAAATACCTTATAATATCACGTAATATGCAGTGTATCATTCAAAATACCTTATAATATATCGTAATTTGTAGTGTATCAATGAAAATACCTTCTCATATAACGTAATATGCAGTGTATCATTGAAAATACCTTATAATATATCGTAATTTGTAGTGTATCATTGAAAATACCTTAGAATATATGGTAATTCTTGTCTATCAATGAAAATACCTTATAATATAACGTAATATGCAGTGTATCATTGAAAATACCTTATAATATATAGTAGTTTATCATTGAAAGTACCTTATAATATAACGTAATATGCAGGGTATCATTGAAAATACCTTATAATATATCGTAATTTGTAGTGTATCATTGAAAATACCTTATAATATAACGTAATATGCAGTGCATCATTGGAAATACGTTATAATATATCGTAATTTTTTAGTGTATCATTGAAAATACCTAATAATATAACGTAATATGCAGTGTATCATTGAAAATACCTTAGAATATATGGTAATTCTTGTCTATCAATGAAAATACCTTATAATATAACGTAATATGCAGTGTATCATTGAAAATACCTTATAATATATAGTAGTTTATCATTGACAATACCTTATAATATAACGCAATATGCAGTGTATCATTGAAAATACCTTATAATATAACGTAATATGCAGTGTATCATTGAAAATACCTTATAACATATAGTAGTTTATCATTGAAAATACATTATAATATAATGTAATATGCTGTGTATCATTGAAAATACCTTATAATATATCGTAATTTGTATTGTATCATTGAAAATACCTTATAGTATAACGTAATATGCAGTGCATCATTGAAAATACCTTATAATATCACGTAATATGCAGTGTATCATTCAAAATACCTTATAATATATCGTAATTTGTAGTGTATCAATGAAAATACCTTCTCATATAACGTAATATGCAGTGTATCATTGAAAATACCTTATAATATATCGTAATTTGTAGTGTATCATTGAAAATACCTTAGAATATATGGTAATTCTTGTCTATCAATGAAAATACCTTATAATATAACGTAATATGCAGGGTATCATTGAAAATACCTTATAATATAACGTAATATGCAGTGCATCATTGGAAATACGTTATAATATATCGTAATTTTTTAGTGTATCATTGAAAATACCTAATAATATAACGTAATATGCAGTGTATCATTGAAAATACCTTATAATATATAGTAGTTTATCATTGAAAGTACCTTATAATATAACGTAATATGCAGGGTATCATTGAAAATACCTTATAATATATCGTAATTTGTAGTGTATCATTGAAAATACCTTATAATATAACGTAATATGCAGTGTATCATTGAAAATACCTTATCATATAACGTAATATGCAGTGCATCATTGGAAATACGTTATAATATATCGTAATTTTTTAGTGTATCATTGAAAATACCTAATAATATAACGTAATATGCAGTGTATCATTGAAAATACCTTAGAATATATGGTAATTCTTGTCTATCAATGAAAATACCTTATAATATAACGTAATATGCAGTGTATCATTGAAAATACCTTATAATATATAGTAGTTTATCATTGACAATACCTTATAATATAACGCAATATGCAGTGTATCATTGAAAATACCTTATAATATAACGTAATATGCAGTGTATCATTGAAAATACCTTATAACATATAGTAGTTTATCATTGAAAATACATTATAATATAATGTAATATGCTGTGTATCATTGAAAATACCTTATAATATATCGTAATTTGTATTGTATCATTGAAAATACCTTATAGTATAACGTAATATGCAGTGCATCATTGAAAATACCTTATAATATCACGTAATATGCAGTGTATCATTCAAAATACCTTATAATATATCGTAATTTGTAGTGTATCAATGAAAATACCTTCTCATATAACGTAATATGCAGTGTATCATTGAAAATACCTTATAATATATCGTAATTTGTAGTGTATCATTGAAAATACCTTAGAATATATGGTAATTCTTGTCTATCAATGAAAATACCTTATAATATAACGTAATATGCAGTGTATCATTGAAAATACCTTATAATATATAGTAGTTTATCATTGAAAGTACCTTATAATATAACGTAATATGCAGTGTATCATTGAAAATACCTTATAATATAACGTAATATGCAGTGTATCATTGAAAATACCTTATAATATATAGTAGTTTATCATTGAAAGTACCTTATAATATAACTTAATATGCAGTGTATCATTGAAAATACCTTATAATATAACGTAATATGCAGTGTATCATTGAAAATACCTTTTGATATAACGTAATATGCAGGGTATCATTGAAAATACCTTATAATATATCGTAATTTGTAGTGTATCATTGAAAATACCTTAGAATATATGGTAATTCTAGTCTATCAATGAAAATACCTTATAATATAACGTAATATGCAGTGTATCATTGAAAATACCTTATAATATAACGTAATTTGTAGTGTATCATTGAAAATACCTTAGAATATATGGTAATTCTTGTCTATCAATGAAAATACCTTATAATATAACGTAATATGCAGTGTATCATTGAAAATACCTTATAATATATAGTAGTTTATCATTGAAAGTACCTTATAATATAACGTAATATGCAGGGTATCATTGAAAATACCTTATAATATATAGTAGTTTATCATTGAAAGTACCTTATAATATAACGTAATATGCAGGGTATCATTGAAAATACCTTATAATATATCGTAATTTGTAGTGTATCATTGAAAATACCTTATAATATAACGTAATATGCAGTGTATCATTGAAAATACCTTATAATATAACGTAATATGCAGTGCATCATTGGAAATACGTTATAATATATCGTAATTTTTTAGTGTATCATTGAAAATACCTAATAATATATAGTAGTTTATCATTGACAATACCTTATAATATAACGTAATATGCAGTGTATCATTGAAAATACCTTATAATATAACGTAATATGCAGGGTATCATTGAAAATACCTTATAATATATCGTAATTTGTAGTGTATCATTGAAAATACCTTAGAATATATGGTAATTCTAGTCTATCAATGAAAATACCTTATAATATAACGTAATATGCAGTGTATCATTGAAAATACCTTATAATATATCGTAATATGCAGTGTATCATTGAAAATACCTTAGAATATATGGTAATTCTTGTCTATCAATGAAAATACCTTATAATATAACGTAATATGCAGTGTATCATTGAAAATACCTTATAATATATAGTAGTTTATCATTGACAATACCTTATAATATAACGCAATATGCAGTGTATCATTGAAAATACCTTATAATATAACGTAATATGCAGTGTATCATTGAAAATACCTTATAACATATAGTAGTTTATCATTGAAAATACATTATAATATAATGTAATATGCTGTGTATCATTGAAAATACCTTATAATATATCGTAATTTGTATTGTATCATTGAAAATACCTTATAGTATAACGTAATATGCAGTGCATCATTGAAAATACCTTATAATATCACGTAATATGCAGTGTATCATTCAAAATACCTTATAATATATCGTAATTTGTAGTGTATCAATGAAAATACCTTCTCATATAACGTAATATGCAGTGTATCATTGAAAATACCTTATAATATATCGTAATTTGTAGTGTATCATTGAAAATACCTTAGAATATATGGTAATTCTAGTCTATCAATGAAAATACCTTATAATATAACGTAATATGCAGTGTATCATTGAAAATACCTTATAATATATCGTAATTTGTAGTGTATCATTGAAAATACCTTAGAATATATGGTAATTCTTGTCTATCAATGAAAATACCTTATAATATAACGTAATATGCAGTGTATCATTGAAAATACCTTATAATATATAGTAGTTTATCATTGAAAGTACCTTATAATATAACGTAATATGCAGGGTATCATTGAAAATACCTTAGAATATATAGTAGTTTATCATTGAAAGTACCTTATAATATAACGTAATATGCAGGGTATCATTGAAAATACCTTATAATATATCGTAATTTGTAGTGTATCATTGAAAATACCTTATAATATAACGTAATATGCAGTGTATCATTGAAAATACCTTATAATATAACGTAATATGCAGTGCATCATTGGAAATACGTTATAATATATCGTAATTTTTTAGTGTATCATTGAAAATACCTAATAATATATAGTAGTTTATCATTGACAATACCTTATAATATAACGTAATATGCAGTGTATCATTGAAAATACCTTTTGATATAACGTAATATGCAGGGTATCATTGAAAATACCTTATAATATATCGTAATTTGTAGTGTATCATTGAAAATACCTTAGAATATATGGTAATTCTAGTCTATCAATGAAAATACCTTATAATATAACGTAATATGCAGTGTATCATTGAAAATACCTTATAATATATCGTAATATGCAGTGTATCATTGAAAATACCTTAGAATATATAGTAATTCTTGTCTATCAATGAAAATACCTTATAATATAACGTAATATGCAGTGTATCATTGAAAATACCTTATAATATATCGTAATTTGTAGTGTATCATTGAAAATACCTTAGAATATATGGTAATTCTAGTCTATCAATGAAAATACCTTATAATATAACGTAATATGCAGTGTATCATTGAAAATACCTTATAATATATCGTAATTTGTAGTGTATCATTGAAAATACCTTAGAATATATGGTAATTCTTGTCTATCAATGAAAATACCTTATAATATAACGTAATATGCAGTGTATCATTGAAAATACCTTATAATATATAGTAGTTTATCATTGAAAGTACCTTATAATATAACGTAATATGCAGGGTATCATTGAAAATACCTTAGAATATATAGTAGTTTATCATTGAAAGTACCTTATAATATAACGTAATATGCAGGGTATCATTGAAAATACCTTATAATATATCGTAATTTGTAGTGTATCATTGAAAATACCTTATAATATAACGTAATATGCAGTGTATCATTGAAAATACCTTATAATATATAGTAGTTTATCATTGACAATACCTTATAATATAACGCAATATGCAGTGTATCATTGAAAATACCTTATAATATAACGTAATATGCAGTGTATCATTGAAAATACCTTATAACATATAGTAGTTTATCATTGAAAATACATTATAATATAATGTAATATGCTGTGTATCATTGAAAATACCTTATAATATATCGTAATTTGTATTGTATCATTGAAAATACCTTATAGTATAACGTAATATGCAGTGCATCATTGAAAATACCTTATAATATCACGTAATATGCAGTGTATCATTCAAAATACCTTATAATATATCGTAATTTGTAGTGTATCAATGAAAATACCTTCTCATATAACGTAATATGCAGTGTATCATTGAAAATACCTTATAATATATCGTAATTTGTAGTGTATCATTGAAAATACCTTAGAATATATGGTAATTCTTGTCTATCAATGAAAATACCTTATAATATAACGTAATATGCAGTGTATCATTGAAAATACCTTATAATATATAGTAGTTTATCATTGAAAGTACCTTATAATATAACGTAATATGCAGTGTATCATTGAAAATACCTTATAATATAACGTAATATGCAGTGTATCATTGAAAATACCTTTTGATATAACGTAATATGCAGGGTATCATTGAAAATACCTTATAATATATCGTAATTTGTAGTGTATCATTGAAAATACCTTAGAATATATGGTAATTCTAGTCTATCAATGAAAATACCTTATAATATAACGTAATAAGCAGTGTATCATTGAAAATACCTTATAATATATCGTAATTTGTAGTGTATCATTGAAAATACCTTAGAATATATGGTAATTCTTGTCTATCAATGAAAATACCTTATAATATAACGTAATATGCAGTGTATCATTGAAAATACCTTATAATATATAGTAGTTTATCATTGAAAGTACCTTATAATATAACGTAATATGCAGGGTATCATTGAAAATACCTTATAATATATCGTAATTTGTAGTGTATCATTGAAAATACCTTATAATATAACGTAATATGCAGTGTATCATTGAAAATACCTTATAATATAACGTAATTTGTATTGTATCATTGAAAATACCTTATAGTATAACGTAATATGCAGTGCATCATTGAAAATACCTTATAATATCACGTAATATGCAGTGTATCATTGAAAATACCTTATAATATAACGTAATATGCTGGGTATCATTGAAAATACCTTATAATATATCGTAATTTGTAGTGTATCAATGAAAATACCTTCTCATATATCGTAATATGCAGTGTATCATTGAAAATACCTTATAATATATCGTAATTTGTAGTGTATCTTTGAAAATACCTTATAATATAACGTAATATGCAGTGTATCATTGAAAATACCTTATAATATATAGTAGTTTATCATTGAAAGTACCTTATAATATAACGTAATATGCAGGGTATCATTGAAAATACCTTATAATATATCGTAATTTGTAGTGTATCATTGAAAATACCTTATAATATAACGTAATATGCAGTGTATCATTGAAAATACCTTATAATATAACGTAATATGCAGTGCATCATTGGAAATACGTTATAATATATCGTAATTTTTTAGTGTATCATTGAAAATACCTAATAATATAACGTAATATGCAGTGTATCATTGAAAATACCTTAGAATATATGGTAATTCTTGTCTATCAATGAAAATACCTTATAATATAACGTAATATGCAGTGTATCATTGAAAATACCTTATAATATATAGTAGTTTATCATTGACAATACCTTATAATATAACGCAATATGCAGTGTATCATTGAAAATACCTTATAATATAACGTAATATGCAGTGTATCATTGAAAATACCTTATAACATATAGTAGTTTATCATTGAAAATACATTATAATATAATGTAATATGCTGTGTATCATTGAAAATACCTTATAATATATCGTAATTTGTATTGTATCATTGAAAATACCTTATAGTATAACGTAATATGCAGTACATCATTGAAAATACCTTATAATATCACGTAATATGCAGTGTATCATTCAAAATACCTTATAATATATCGTAATTTGTAGTGTATCAATGAAAATACCTTCTCATATAACGTAATATGCAGTGTATCATTGAAAATACCTTATAATATATCGTAATTTGTAGTGTATCATTGAAAATACCTTAGAATATATGGTAATTCTTGTCTATCAATGAAAATACCTTATAATATAACGTAATATGCAGTGTATCATTGAAAATACCATATAATATATAGTAGTTTATCATTGAAAGTACCTTATAATATAACGTAATATGCAGTGTATCATTGAAAATACCTTATAATATAACGTAATATGCAGTGTATCATTGAAAATACCTTATAATATATAGTAGTTTATCATTGAAAGTACCTTATAATATAACTTAATATGCAGTGTATCATTGAAAATACCTTATAATATAACGTAATATGCAGTGTATCATTGAAAATACCTTTTGATATAACGTAATATGCAGGGTATCATTGAAAATACCTTATAATATATCGTAATTTGTAGTGTATCATTGAAAATACCTTAGAATATATGGTAATTCTAGTCTATCAATGAAAATACCTTATAATATAACGTAATATGCAGTGTATCATTGAAAATACCTTATAATATATCGTAATTTGTAGTGTATCATTGAAAATACCTTAGAATATATGGTAATTCTTGTCTATCAATGAAAATACCTTATAATATAACGTAATATGCAGTGTATCATTGAAAATACCTTATAATATATAGTAGTTTATCATTGAAAGTACCTTATAATATAACGTAATATGCAGGGTATCATTGAAAATACCTTATAATATATCGTAATTTGTAGTGTATCATTGAAAATACCTTATAATATAACGTAATATGCAGTGTATCATTGAAAATACCTTATAATATAACGTAATATGCAGTGCATCATTGGAAATACGTTATAATATATCGTAATTTTTTAGTGTATCATTGAAAATACCTAATAATATAACGTAATATGCAGTGTATCATTGAAAATACCTTATAATATATAGTAGTTTATCATTGAAAATACCTTATAATATAACGCAATATGCAGTGTATCATTGAAAATACCTTATAACATATAGTAGTTTACCATTGAAAATACCTTATAATATAACGTAATATGCTGTGTATCATTGAAAATACCTTATAATATAATGTAATATGCTGTGTATCATTGAAAATACCTTATAATATATCGTAATTTGTATTGTATCATTGAAAATACCTTATAGTATAACGTAATATGCAGTGCATCATTGAAAATACCTTATAATATCACGTAATATGCAGTGTATCATTGAAAATACCTTATAATATAACGTAATATGCTGGGTATCATTGAAAATACCTTATAATATATCGTAATTTGTAGTGTATCAATGAAAATACCTTCTCATATAACGTAATATGCAGTGTATCATTGAAAATACCTTATAATATATCGTAATTTGTAGTGTATCATTGAAAATACCTTAGAATATATGGTAATTCTTGTCTATCAATGAAAATACCTTATAATATAACGTAATATGCAGTGTATCATTGAAAATACCTTATAATATATAGTAGTTTATCATTGAAAGTACCTTATAATATAACGTAATATGCAGGGTATCATTGAAAATACCTTATAATATATCGTAATTTGTAGTGTATCATTGAAAATACCTTATAATATAACGTAATATGCAGTGTATCATTGAAAATACCTTATAATATAACGTAATATGCAGTGCATCATTGGAAATACGTTATAATATATCGTAATTTTTTAGTGTATCATTGAAAATACCTTATAATATATCGTAATTTGTAGTGTATCATTGAAAATACCTTATAATATAACCCAATATGCAGTGTATCATTGAAAATACCTTATAATGTATAGTAGTTTACCATTGAAAATACCTTATAATATAACGTAATATGCTGTGTATCATTGAAAATACCTTATAATATAATGTAATATGCTGTGTATCATTGAAAATACCTTATAATATATCGTAATTTGTATTGTATCATTGAAAATACCTTATAGTATAACGTAATATGCAGTGCATCATTGAAAATACCTTATAATATCACGTAATATGCAGTGTATCATTGAAAATACCTTATAATATAACGTAATATGCTGGGTATCATTGAAAATACCTTATAATATATCGTAATTTGTAGTGTATCAATGAAAATACCTTATAATATATCGTAATATGCAGTGTATCATTGAAAATACCTTATAATATATCGTAATTTGTAGTGTATCTTTGAAAATACCTTATAATATAACGTAATATGCAGTGTATCATAGAAAATACCTTATAATATAACTTAATATGCAGGGTATCATTGAAAATACCTTATAATATATCGTAATTTGTAGTGTATCATTGAAAATACCTTAGAATATATGGTAATTCTTTTCTATCAATGAAAATACCTTATAATATAACGTAATATGCAGTGTATCATTGAAAATACCTTATAATATATCGTAATTTGTAGTGTATCAATGAAAATACCTTCTCATATATCGTAATATGCAGTGTATCATTGAAAATACCTTATAATATATCGTAATTTGTAGTGTATCATTGAAAATACCTTAGAATATATGGTAATTCTTGTCTATCAATGAAAATACCTTATAATATAACGTAATATGCAGTGTATCATTGAAAATACCTTATAATATATAGTAGTTTATCATTGAAAGTACCTTATAATATAACGTAATATGCAGGGTATCATTGAAAATACCTTATAATATATCGTAATTTGTAGTGTATCATTGAAAATACCTTATAATATAACGTAATATGCAGTGTATCATTGAAAATACCTTATAATATAACGTAATATGCAGTGCATCATTGGAAATACGTTATAATATATCGTAATTTTTTAGTGTATCATTGAAAATACCTTATAATATATAGTAGTTTATCATTGAAAATACCTTATAATATAACCCAATATGCAGTGTATCATTGAAAATACCTTATAATATATAGTAGTTTACCATTGAAAATACCTTATAATATAACGTAATATGCTGTGTATCATTGAAAATACCTTATAATATAATGTAATATGCTGTGTATCATTGAAAATACCTTATAATATAACGTAATATGTATTGTATCATTGAAAATACCTTATAGTATAACGTAATATGCAGTGCATCATTGAAAATACCTTATAATATCACGTAATATGCAGTGTATCATTGAAAATACCTTATAATATAACGTAATATGCTGGGTATCATTGAAAATACCTTATAATATATCGTAATTTGTAGTGTATCAATGAAAATACCTTCTCATATATCGTAATATGCAGTGTATCATTGAAAATACCTTATAATATATCGTAATTTGTAGTGTATCTTTGAAAATACCTTATAATATAACGTAATATGCAGTGTATCATAGAAAATACCTTATAATATAACTTAATATGCAGGGTATCATTGAAAATACCTTATAATATATCGTAATTTGTAGTGTATCATTGAAAATACCTTAGAATATATGGTAATTCTTTTCTATCAATGAAAATACCTTATAATATAACGTAATATGCAGTGTATCATTGAAAATACCTTATAATATATAGTAGTTTATCATTGAAAGTACCTTATAATATAACGTAATATGCAGGGTATCATTGAAAATACCTTATAATATATCGTAATTTGTAGTGTATCATTGAAAATACCTTATAATATAACGTAATATGCAGTGTATCATTGAAAATACCTTATAATATAACGTAATATGCAGTGCATCATTGGAAATACGTTATAATATATCGTAATTTTTTAGTGTATCATTGAAAATACCTTATAATATATAGTAGTTTATCATTGAAAATACCTTATAATATAACGTAATATGCAGTGTATCATTGAAAATACCTTATAACATATAGTAGTTTATCATTGAAAATACCTTATAATATAACGTAATATGCTGTGTATCATTGAAAATACCTTATAATATATAGTAGTTTATCATTGAAAGTACCTTATAATATAACGTAATATGCAGGGTATCATTGAAA
Organism: Lasioglossum lativentre; assembly: GCA_916610255.1. Lineage (NCBI taxonomy): Eukaryota > Metazoa > Arthropoda > Insecta > Hymenoptera > Halictidae > Lasioglossum > Lasioglossum lativentre. The sequence goes on from CAKAJI010000341.1 coordinate 308,393, forward strand.
ATACCTTATAATATATCGTAATTTGTAGTGTATCATTGAAAATACCTTATAATATAACGTAATATGCTGGGTATCATTGAAAATACCTTATAATATATCGTAATTTGTAGTGTATCAATGAAAATACCTTCTCATATATCGTAATATGCAGTGTATCATTGAAAATACCTTATAATATATCGTAATTTGTAGTGTATCTTTGAAAATACCTTATAATATAACGTAATATGCAGTGTATCATTGAAAATACCTTATAATATAATGTAATATGCTGTGTATCATTGAAAATACCTTATAATATATCGTAATTTGTATTGTATCATTGAAAATACCTTATAGTATAACGTAATATGCAGTGTATCATTGAAAATACCTTATAATATATAGTAGTTTATCATTGAAAATACCTTATAATATAATGTAATATGCTGAGTATCATTGAAAATACCTTAGAATATATGGTAATTCTTGTCTATCAATGAAAATACCTTATAATATAACGTAATATGCAGTGTATCATTGAAAATACCTTATAATATATAGTAGTTTACCATTGAAAATACCTTATAATATAACGTAATATGCTGTGTATCATTGAAAATACCATATAATATAATGTAATATGCTGTGTATCATTGAAAATACCTTATAATATATCGTAATTTGTATTGTATCATTGAAAATACCTTATAGTATAACGTAATATGCAGTGCATCATTGAAAATACCTTATAATATCACGTAATATGCAGTGTATCATTAAAAATACCTTGTAATATAACGTAATATGCTGGGTATCATTGAAAATACCTTATAATATATCGTAATTTGTAGTGTATCATTGAAAATACCTTATAATATAACGTAATATGCAGTGTATCATTGAAAATACCTTATAATATAACATAATATGCAGTGCATCATTGGAAATACGTTATAATATATCGTAATTTTTTAGTGTATCATTGAAAATACCTAATAATATAACGTAATATGCAGTGTATCATTGAAAATACCTTAGAATATATGGTAATTCTTGTCTATCAATGAAAATACCTTATAATATAACGTAATATGCAGTGTATCATTGAAAATACCTTATAATATATAGTAGTTTATCATTGACAATACCTTATAATATAACGCAATATGCAGTGTATCATTGAAAATACCTTATAATATAACGTAATATGCAGTGTATCATTGAAAATACCTTATAACATATAGTAGTTTATCATTGAAAATACATTATAATTTAATGTAATATGCTGTGGATCATTGTAAATACCTTATAATATATCGTAATTTGTATTGTATCATTGAAAATACCTTATAGTATAACGTAATATGCAGTGCATCATTGAAAATACCTTAGAATATATGGTAATTCTTGTCTATCAATGAAAATACCTTATAATATCACGTAATATGCAGTGTATCATTCAAAATACCTTATAATATATCGTAATTTGTAGTGTATCAATGAAAATACCTTCTCATATAACGTAATATGCAGTGTATCATTGAAAATACCTTATAATATATCGTAATTTGTAGTGTATCATTGAAAATACCTTAGAATATATGGTAATTCTTGTCTATCAATGAAAATACCTTATAATATAACGTAATATGCAGTGTATCATTGAAAATACCTTATAATATATAGTAGTTTATCATTGAAAGTACCTTATAATATAACGTAATATGCAGTGTATCATTGAAAATACCTTATAATATATCGTAATTTGTAGTATATCATTGAAAATACCTTATAATATAACGTAATATGCAGTGTATCATTGAAAATACCTTATAATATAACGTAATATGCAGTGCATCATTGGAAATACGTTATAATATATCGTAATTTTTTAGTGTGTCATTGAAAATAAATAATAATATAACGTAATATGCAGTGTATCATTGAAAATACCTTAGAATATATGGTAATTCTTGTCTATCAATGAAAATACCTTATAATATAAAGTAATATGCAGTGCATCATTGAAAATACCTTATAATATAACGTAATATGCAGTGTATCATTGAAAATACCTTATAATATAACGTAATATGCAGTGTTTCATTGAAAATACCTTATAATATAACGTAATATGCAGGGTATCATTGAAAATACCTTATAATATATCGTAATTTGTAGTGTATCATTGAAAATAACTTAGAATATATGGTAATTCTAGTCTATCATTGAAAATACCTTATAATATAACGTAATATGCAGTGTATCGTTGAAAATACCTTCTAATATATCGTAATATGCAGTCTACCATTGAAAATACATTATAAAATAATGTAATATGTAGTCTGTCATTGAAAATACCTTATAATATAACGCAATATGCAGTGTATCATTGAAAATACCTTATAATATATCGTAATATGCAGTGTATCATTGAAAATACCTTATAATATAACGTAATATGCAGTCTACCATTGAAAATACCTTAGAATATATGGTAATTCTAGTCTATCAATGAAAATACCTTATAATATAACGTAATATGCAGTGTATCATTGAAAATACCTTATAATATATAGTAGTTTATCATTGAAAATACCTTATAATATAACGCAATATGCAGTGTATCATTGAAAATACCTTATAATATAACGTAATATGCAGGGTATCATTGAAAATACCTTATAATATATCGTAATTTGTAGTGTATCAATGAAAATACCTTCTCATATAACGTAATATGCAGTGTATCATTGAAAATACCTTATAATATATAGTAGTTTATCATTGAAAATACCTTATAATATAATGTAATATGCTGAGTATCATTGAAAATACCTTAGAATATATGGTAATTCTTGTCTATCAATGAAAATACCTTATAATACAACGCAATATGCAGTGTATCATTGAAAATACCTTATAATATAACGTAATATGCAGTGTATCATTGAAAATACCTTATAACATATAGTAGTTTATCATTGAAAATACCTTATAATATAACGTAATATGCTGTGTATCATTGAAAATACCTTATAATATATCGTAATTTGTATTGTATCATTGAAAATACCTTATAGTATAACGTAATATGCAGTGTATCATTGAAAATACCTTATAATATATGGTAATTTGTAGTGTATCAATGAAAATACCTTATAATATAACGTAATATGCAGTGCTTCATTGGAAATACGTTATAATATATCGTAATTTTTTAGTGTATCATTGAAAATACCTAATAATATAACGTTATATGCAGTGTATCATTGAAAATACCTTAGAATATATGGTAATTCTTGTCTATCAATGAAAATACCTTATAATATAAAGTAATATGCAGTGCATCATTGAAAATACCTTATAATATAACGTAATATGCAGTGTATCATTGAAAATACCTTATAATATAACGTAATATGCAGTGTATCATTGAAAATACCTTATAATATAACGTAATATGCAGTGTATCATTGAAAATACCTTATAATATATCGTAATATACAGTATACCATTGAAAATACTTATAATATAACGTAATATGCAGTGTATCATTGAAAATACCTTATAATATATAGTAGTTTATCATTGAAAATACCTTATAATATAACGTAATATACAGTATACCATTGAAAATACTTATAATATAACGTAATATGCAGTGTATCATTGAAAATACCTTATAATATATAGTAGTTTATCATTGAAAATACCTTATAATATAACGTAATATACAGTATACCATTGAAAATACTTATAATATAACGTAATATGCAGTGTATCATTGAAAATACCTTATAATATATAGTAGTTTATCATTGAAAATACCTTATAATATAACGTAATATGCTGTGTATCATTGAAAATACCTTAGAATATATGGTAATTCTAGTCTATCAATGAAAATACCTTATAATATAACGTAATATGCAGTGTATCTTTGAAAATACCTTATAATATAACGTAATATGCAGTGTATCATAGAAAATACCTTATAATATAACTTAATATGCAGGGTATCATTGAAAATACCTTATAATATATCGTAATTTGTAGTGTATCATTGAAAATACCTTAGAATATATGGTAATTCTTGTCTATCAATGAAAATACCTTATAATATAACGTAATATGCAGTGCATCATTGAAAATACCTTATAATATCACGTAATATGCAGTGTATCATTGAAAATACCTTCTAATATAACGTAATATGCAGGGTATCATTGAAAATACCTTATAATATATCGTAATTTGTAGTGTATCAATGAAAATACCTTCTCATATAACGTAATATGCAGTGTATCATTGAAAATACCTTATAATATATGGTAATTTGTAGTGTATCAATGAAAATACCTTATAATATAACGTAATATGCAGTGCTTCATTGGAAATACGTTATAATATATCGTAATTTTTTAGTGTATCATTGAAAATACCTAATAATATAAAGTAATATGCAGTGCATCATTGAAAATACCTTATAATATAACGTAATATGCAGTGTATCATTGTAAATACCTTATAATATATCGTAATATACAGTATACCATTGAAAATACTTATAATATAACGTAATATGCAGTGTATCATTGAAAATACCTTATAATATATAGTAGTTTATCATTGAAAATACCTTATAATATAACGTAATATGCTGTGTATCATTGAAAATACCTTAGAATATATGGTAATTCTAGTCTATCAATGAAAATACCTTATAATATAACGTAATATGCAGTGTATCATTGAAAATACCTTATAATATATCGTAATTTGTAGAGTTTCATTGAAAATACCTTATAATATAACGTAATATGCAGTGTATCATTGAAAATACCTTATAATATATAGTAGTTTATCATTGAAAATACCTTATAATATAACGCAATATGCAGTGTATCTTTGAAAATACCTTATAATATAACGTAATAGGCAGTGTATCATTGAAAATACCTTATAACATATAGTAGTTTATCATTGAAAATACCTTATAATATAACGTAATATGCTGTGTATCATTGAAAATACCTTATAATATAACGTAATATGCAGTGTATCATTGAAAATACCTTATAATATATAGTAGTTTATCATTGAAAGTACCTTATAATATAACTTAATATGCAGTGTATCATTGAAAATACCTTATAATATAACGTAATATGCAGTGCATCATTGAAAATACCTTATAATATCACGTAATATGCAGTGTATCATTGAAAATACCTTCTAATATAACGTAATATGCAGGGTATCATTGAAAATACCTTATAATATATCGTAATTTGTAGTGTATCAATGAAAATACCTTCTCATATAACGTAATATGCAGTGTATCATTGAAAATACCTTATAATATATCGTAATTTGTAGTGTATCTTTGAAAATACCTTATAATATAACGTAATATGCAGTGTATCATAGAAAATACCTTATAATATAACTTAATATGCAGGGTATCATTGAAAATACCTTATAATATATCGTAATTTGTAGTGTATCATTGAAAATACCTTAGAATATATGGTAATTCTTGTCTATCAATGAAAATACCTTATAATATAACGTAATATGCAGTGTATCATTGAAAATACCTTATAATATATAGTAGTTTATCATTGAAAGTACCTTATAATATAACGTAATATGCAGGGTATCATTGAAAATACCTTATAATAAATCGTAATTTGTAGTGTATCATTGAAAATACCTTATAATATAACGTAATATGCAGTGTATCATTGAAAATACCTTATAATATATAGTAGTTTATCATTGAAAATACCTTATAATATAACTTAATATGCAGTGTATCATTGAAAATACCTTATGATATACCGTAATATGCAGTGTATCATTGAAAATACCTTATAATATAACGTAATATGCAGTGTATCATTGAAAATACCTTATAATATAACGTAATATGCAGTGTATCATTGAAAATACCTTCCCATATAACGTAATATGCAGTGTATCATTGAAAATACCTTATAACATATAGTAGTTTATCATTGAAAATACCTTATAATATAACGTAATATGCTGTGTATCATTGAAAATACCTTATAATATAATGTAATATGCTGTGTATCATTGAAAATACCTTATAATATATCGTAATTTGTATTGTATCATTGAAAATACCTTATAGTATAACGTAATATGCAGTGCGTCATTGAAAATACCTTATAATATCACGTAATATGCAGTGTATCATTGAAAATACCTTATAATATATAGTAGTTTATCATTGAAAATACCTTATAATATAACGCAATATGCAGTGTATCATTGAAAATACCTTATAATATAACGTAATATGCAGTGTATCATTGAAAATACCTTATAATATAACGTAATATGCAGTGTATCATTGAAAATACCTTATAATATATCGTAATATACAGTATACCATTGAAAATACTTATAATATAACGTAATATGCAGTGTATCATTGAAAATACCTTATAATATAACGTAATATGCAGTGTATCATTGAAAATACCTTATAATATATAGTAGTTTATCATTGAAAATACCTTATAATATAACGTAATATGCTGTGTATCATTGAAAATACCTTAGAATATATGGTAATTCTAGTCTATCAATGAAAATACCTTATAATATAACGTAATATGCAGTGTATCATTGAAAATACCTTATAATATATCGTAATTTGTAGAGTTTCATTGAAAATACCTTATAATATAACGTAATACGCAGTGTATCATTGAAAATACCTTATAATATATAGTAGTTTATCATTGAAAATACCTTATAATATAACGCAATATGCAGTGTATCATTGAAAATACCTTATAATATAACGTAATAGGCAGTGTATCATTGAAAATACCTTATAACATATAGTAGTTTATCATTGAAAATACCTTATAATATAACGTAATATGCTGTGTATCATTGAAAATACCTTATAATATATCGTAATTTGTAGTGTATCAATGAAAATACCTTCTCATATAACGTAATATGCAGTGTATCATTGAAAATACCTTATAATATATCGTAATTTGTAGTGTATCTTTGAAAATACCTTATAATATAACGTAATATGCAGTGTATCATAGAAAATACCTTATAATATAACTTAATATGCAGGGTATCATTGAAAATACCTTATAATATATCGTAATTTGTAGTGTATCATTGAAAATACCTTAGAATATATGGTAATTCTTGTCTATCAATGAAAATACCTTATAATATAACGTAATATGCAGTGTATCATTGAAAATACCTTATAATATATAGTAGTTTATCATTGAAAGTACCTTATAATATAACGTAATATGCAGGGTATCATTGAAAATACCTTATAATAAATCGTAATTTGTAGTGTATCATTGAAAATACCTTATAATATAACGTAATATGCAGTGTATCATTGAAAATACCTTATAATATATAGTAGTTTATCAATGAAAATACCTTATAATATAACTTAATATGCAGTGTATCATTGAAAATACCTTATGATATACCGTAATATGCAGTGTATCATTGAAAATACCTTATAATATAACGTAATATGCAGTGTATCATTGAAAATACCTTATAATATAACGTAATATGCAGTGTATCATTGAAAATACCTTCCCATATAACGTAATATGCAGTGTATCATTGAAAATACCTTATAACATATAGTAGTTTATCATTGAAAATACCTTATAATATAACGTAATATGCTGTGTATCATTGAAAATACCTTATAATATAATGTAATATGCTGTGTATCATTGAAAATACCTTATAATATATCGTAATTTGTATTGTATCATTGAAAATACCTTATAGTATATCGTAATATGCAGTGCGTCATTGAAAATACCTTATAATATCACGTAATATGCAGTGTATCATTGAAAATACCTTATAATATAACGTAATATGCAGGGTATCATTGAAAATACCTTATAATATATCGTAATTTGTAGTGTATCAATGAAAATACCTTCTCATATAACGTAATATGCAGTGTATCATTGAAAATACCTTATAATATATCGTAATTTGTAGTGTATCTTTGAAAATACCATATAATATAACGTAATATGCAGTGTATCATAGAAAATACCTTATAATATAACTTAATATGCAGGGTATCATTGAAAATACTTATAATATAACGTAATATGCAGTGTATCATTGAAAATACCTTATAATATAACGTAATATGCTGTGTATCATTGAAAATACCTTATAATATATCGTAATTTGTAGTGTATCAATGAAAATACCTTATAATATATCGTAATTTGTAGTGTATCATTGAAAATACCTTAGAATATATGGTAATTCTAGTCTATCAATGAAAATACCTTATAATATAACGTAATATGCAGTGTATCATTGAAAATACCTATTGATATAACGTAATATGCAGGGTATCATTGGAAATACCTTATAATATATCGTAATTTGTAGTGTATCATTGAAAATACCTTAGAATATATGGTAATTCTAGTCTATCAATGAAAATACCTTATAATATAACGTAATATGCAGTGTATCATTGAAAATACCTTATAATATAACTTAATATGCAGGGTATCATTGAAAATACCTTATAATATATCGTAATTTGTAGTGTATCATTGAAAATACCTTAGAATATATGGTAATTCTAGTCTATCAATGAAAATACCTTATAATATAACGTAATATGCAGTGTATCATTGAAAATACCTTATAATATATAGTAGTTTATCATTGAAAGTACCTTATAATATAACGTAATATGCAGGGTATCATTGAAAATACCTTATAATAAATCGTAATTTGTAGTGTATCATTGAAAATACCTTATAATATAACGTAATATGCAGTGTATCATTGAAAATACCTTATAATATATAGTAGTTTATCAATGAAAATACCTTATAATATAACTTAATATGCAGTGTATCATTGAAAATACCTTATGATATACCGTAATATGCAGTGTATCATTGAAAATACCTTATAATATAACGTAATATGCAGTGTATCATTGAAAATACCTTATAATATAACGTAATATGCAGTGTATCATTGAAAATACCTTCCCATATAACGTAATATGCAGTGTATCATTGAAAATACCTTATAACATATAGTAGTTTATCATTGAAAATACCTTATAATATAACGTAATATGCTGTGTATCATTGAAAATACCTTATAATATAATGTAATATGCTGTGTATCATTGAAAATACCTTATAATATATCGTAATTTGTATTGTATCATTGAAAATACCTTATAGTATAACGTAACATGCAGTGCGTCATTGAAAATACCTTATAATATCACGTAATATGCAGTGTATCATTAAAAATACCTTATAATATAACGTAATATGCAGGGTATCATTGAAAATACCTTATAATATATCGTAATTTGTAGTGTATCAATGAAAATACCTTCTCATATAACGTAATATGCAGTGTATCATTGAAAATACCTTATAATATATAGTAGTTTATCATTCAAAATACCTTATAATATATCGTAATTTGTAGTGTATCAATGAAAATACCTTCTCATATAACGTAATATGCAGTGTATCATTGAAAATACCTTATAACATATAGTAGTTTATCATTGAAAATACCTTATAATATAACGTAATATGCTGTGTATCATTGAAAATACCTTATAATATATCGTAATTTGTAGTGTATCAATGAAAATACCTTCTCATATAACGTAATATGCAGTGTATCATTGAAAATACCTTATAATATATCGTAATTTGTAGTGTATCTTTGAAAATACCTTATAATATAACGTAATATGCAGTGTATCATAGAAAATACCTTATAATATAACTTAATATGCAGGGTATCATTGAAAATACCTTATAATATATCGTAATTTGTAGTGTATCATTGAAAATACCTTAGAATATATGGTAATTCTTGTCTATCAATGAAAATACCTTATAATATAACGTAATATGCAGTGTATCATTGAAAATACCTTATAATATATAGTAGTTTATCATTGAAAGTACCTTATAATATAACGTAATATGCAGGGTATCATTGAAAATACCTTATAATAAATCGTAATTTGTAGTGTATCATTGAAAATACCTTATAATATAACGTAATATGCAGTGTATCATTGAAAATACCTTATAATATATAGTAGTTTATCAATGAAAATACCTTATAATATAACTTAATATGCAGTGTATCATTGAAAATACCTTATGATATACCGTAATATGCAGTGTATCATTGAAAATACCTTATAATATAACGTAATATGCAGTGTATCATTGAAAATACCTTATAATATAACGTAATATGCAGTGTATCATTGAAAATACCTTCCCATATAACGTAATATGCAGTGTATCATTGAAAATACCTTATAACATATAGTAGTTTATCATTGAAAATACCTTATAATATAACGTAATATGCTGTGTATCATTGAAAATACCTTATAATATAATGTAATATGCTGTGTATCATTGAAAATACCTTATAATATATCGTAATTTGTATTGTATCATTGAAAATACCTTATAGTATAACGTAACATGCAGTGCGTCATTGAAAATACCTTATAATATCACGTAATATGCAGTGTATCATTGAAAATACCTTATAATATAACGTAATATGCAGGGTATCATTGAAAATACCTTATAATATATCGTAATTTGTAGTGTATCAATGAAAATACCTTCTCATATAACGTAATATGCAGTGTATCATTGAAAATACCTTATAATATATCGTAATTTGTAGTGTATCTTTGAAAATACCATATAATATAACGTAATATGCAGTGTATCATAGAAAATACCTTATAATATAACTTAATATGCAGGGTATCATTGAAAATACTTATAATATAACGTAATATGCAGTGTATCATTGAAAATACCTTATAATATAACGTAATATGCTGTGTATCATTGAAAATACCTTATAATATATCGTAATTTGTAGTGTATCAATGAAAATACCTTATAATATATCGTAATTTGTAGTGTATCATTGAAAATACCTTAGAATATATGGTAATGCTAGTCTATCAATGAAAATACCTTATAATATAACGTAATATGCAGTGTATCATTGAAAATACCTATTGATATAACGTAATATGCAGGGTATCATTGGAAATACCTTATAATATATCGTAATTTGTAGTGAATCATTGAAAATACCTTAGAATATATGGTAATTCTAGTCTATCAATGAAAATACCTTATAATATAACGTAATATGCAGTGTATCATTGAAAATACCTTATAATATAACTTAATATGCAGGGTATCATTGAAAATACCTTATAATATATCGTAATTTGTAGTGTATCATTGAAAATACCTTAGAATATATGGTAATTCTAGTCTATCAATGAAAATACCTTATAATATAACGTAATATGCAGTGTATCATTGAAAATACCTTATAATATATAGTAGTTTATCATTGAAAGTACCTTATAATATAACGTAATATGCAGGGTATCATTGAAAATACCTTATAATATATCGTAATTTGTAGTGTATCATTGAAAATACCTTATAATATAACGTAATTTGTATTGTATCATTGAAAATACCTTATAGTATAACGTAATATGCAGTGCGTCATTGAAAATACCTTATAATATCACGTAATATGCAGTGTATCATTGAAAATACCTTATAATATAACGTAATATGCAGGGTATCATTGAAAATACCTTATAATATATCGTAATTTGTAGTGTATCAATGAAAATACCTTCTCATATAACGTAATATGCAGTGTATCATTGAAAATACCTTATAATATATAGTAGTTTATCATTCAAAATACCTTATAATATATCGTAATTTGTAGTGTATCAATGAAAATACCTTCTCATATAACGTAATATGCAGTGTATCATTGAAAATACCTTATAACATATAGTAGTTTATCATTGAAAATACCTTATAATATAACGTAATATGCTGTGTATCATTGAAAATACCTTATAATATATCGTAATTTGTAGTGTATCAATGAAAATACCTTCTCATATAACGTAATATGCAGTGTATCATTGAAAATACCTTATAATATATCGTAATTTGTAGTGTATCTTTGAAAATACCTTATAATATAACGTAATATGCAGTGTATCATAGAAAATACCTTATAATATAACTTAATATGCAGGGTATCATTGAAAATACCTTATAATATATCGTAATTTGTAGTGTATCATTGAAAATACCTTAGAATATATGGTAATTCTTGTCTATCAATGAAAATACCTTATAATATATCGTAATATGCAGTGTATCATTGAAAATACCTTATAATATATAGTAGTTTATCATTGAAAGTACCTTATAATATAACGTAATATGCAGGGTATCATTGAAAATACCTTATAATAAATCGTAATTTGTAGTGTATCATTGAAAATACCTTATAATATAACGTAATATGCAGTGTATCATTGAAAATACCTTATAATATATAGTAGTTTATCAATGAAAATACCTTATAATATAACTTAATATGCAGTGTATCATTGAAAATACCTTATGATATACCGTAATATGCAGTGTATCATTGAAAATACCTTATAATATAACGTAATATGCAGTGTATCATTGAAAATACCTTATAATATAACGTAATATGCAGTGTATCATTGAAAATACCTTCCCATATAACGTAATATGCAGTGTATCATTGAAAATACCTTATAACATATAGTAGTTTATCATTGAAAATACCTTATAATATAACGTAATATGCTGTGTATCATTGAAAATACCTTATAATATAATGTAATATGCTGTGTATCATTGAAAATACCTTATAATATATCGTAATTTGTATTGTATCATTGAAAATACCTTATAGTATAACGTAATATGCAGTGCGTCATTGAAAATACCTTATAATATCACGTAATATGCAGTGTATCATTGAAAATACCTTATAATATAACGTAATATGCAGGGTATCATTGAAAATACCTTATAATATATCGTAATTTGTAGTGTATCAATGAAAATACCTTCTCATATAACGTAATATGCAGTGTATCATTGAAAATACCTTATAATATATCGTAATTTGTAGTGTATCTTTGAAAATACCTTATAATATAACGTAATATGCAGTGTATCATAGAAAATACCTTATAATATAACTTAATATGCAGGGTATCATTGAAAATACTTATAATATAACGTAATATGCAGTGTATCATTGAAAATACCTTATAATATAACGTAATATGCTGTGTATCATTGAAAATACCTTATAATATATCGTAATTTGTAGTGTATCATTGAAAATACCTTATAATATATCGTAATTTGTAGTGTATCATTGAAAATACCTTAGAATATATGGTAATGCTAGTCTATCAATGAAAATACCTTATAATATAACGTAATATGCAGTGTATCATTGAAAATACCTATTGATATAACGTAATATGCAGGGTATCATTGGAAATACCTTATAATATATCGTAATTTGTAGTGAATCATTGAAAATACCTTAGAATATATGGTAATTCTAGTCTATCAATGAAAATACCTTATAATATAACGTAATATGCAGTGTATCATTGAAAATACCTTATAATATAACTTAATATGCAGGGTATCATTGAAAATACCTTATAATATATCGTAATTTGTAGTGTATCATTGAAAATACCTTAGAATATATGGTAATTCTTGTCTATCAATGAAAATACCTTATAATATAACGTAATATGCAGTGTATCATTGAAAATACCTATTGATATAACGTAATATGCAGGGTATCATTGGAAATACCTTATAATATATCGTAATTTGTAGTGAATCATTGAAAATACCTTAGAATATATGGTAATTCTAGTCTATCAATGAAAATACCTTATAATATAACGTAATATGCAGTGTATCATTGAAAATACCTTATAATATAACTTAATATGCAGGGTATCATTGAAAATACCTTATAATATATCGTAATTTGTAGTGTATCATTGAAAATACCTTAGAATATATGGTAATTCTTGTCTATCAATGAAAATACCTTATAATATAACGTAATATGCAGTGTATCATTGAAAATACCTTATAATATATAGTAGTTTATCATTGAAAGTACCTTATAATATAACGTAATATGCAGGGTATCATTGAAAATACCTTATAATAAATCGTAATTTGTAGTGTATCATTGAAAATACCTTATAATATAACGTAATATGCAGTGTATCATTGAAAATACCTTATAATATATAGTAGTTTATCAATGAAAATACCTTATAATATAACTTAATATGCAGTGTATCATTGAAAATACCTTATGATATACCGTAATATGCAGTGTATCATTGAAAATACCTTATAATATAACGTAATATGCAGGGTATCATTGAAAATACCTTATAATATATCGTAATTTGTAGTGTATCAATGAAAATACCTTCTCATATAACGTAATATGCAGTGTATCATTGAAAATACCTTATAATATATAGTAGTTTATCATTCAAAATACCTTATAATATATCGTAATTTGTAGTGTATCAATGAAAATACCTTCTCATATAACGTAATATGCAGTGTATCATTGAAAATACCTTCTAATATAACGTAATATGCAGGGTATCATTGAAAATACCTTATAATATATCGTAATTTGTAGTGTATCAATGAAAATACCTTCTCATATAACGTAATATGCAGTGTATCATTGAAAATACCTTATAATATATCGTAATTTGTAGTGTATCATTGAAAATACCATATAGTATAACGTAATATGCAGTGTATCATAGAAAATACCTTATAATATAACTTAATATGCAGGGTATCATTGAAAATACTTATAATATAACGTAATATGCAGTGTATCATTGAAAATACCTTATAATATAACGTAATATGCTGTGTATCATTGAAAATACCTTATAATATATCGTAATTTGTAGTGTATCAATGAAAATACCTTATAATATATCGTAATTTGTAGTGTATCATTGAAAATACCTTAGAATATATGGTAATGCTAGTCTATCAATGAAAATACCTTATAATATAACGTAATATGCAGTGTATCATTGAAAATACCTTATAATATAACTTAATATGCAGGGTATCATTGAAAATACCTTACAATATATCGTAATTTGTAGTGTATCATTGAAAATACCTTAGAATATATGGTAATTCTTGTCTATCAATGAAAATACCTTATAATATAACGTAATATGCAGTGTATCATTGAAAATACCTTATAATATATAGTAGTTTATCATTGAAAGTACCTTATAATATAACGTAATATGCAGGGTATCATTGAAAATACCTTATAATAAATCGTAATTTGTAGTGTATCATTGAAAATACCTTATAATATAACGTAATATGCAGTGTATCATTGAAAATACCTTATAATATATAGTAGTTTATCAATGAAAATACCTTATAATATAACTTAATATGCAGTGTATCATTGAAAATACCTTATGATATACCGTAATATGCAGTGTATCATTGAAAATACCTTATAATATAACGTAATATGCAGTGTATCATTGAAAATACCTTATAATATAACGTAATATGCAGTGTATCATTGAAAATACCTTCCCATATAACGTAATATGCAGTGTATCATTGAAAATACCTTATAACATATAGTAGTTTATCATTGAAAATACCTTATAATATAACGTAATATGCTGTGTATCATTGAAAATACCTTATAATATAATGTAATATGCTGTGTATCATTGAAAATACCTTATAATATATCGTAATTTGTATTGTATCATTGAAAATACCTTATAGTATAACGTAATATGCAGTGCGTCATTGAAAATACCTTATAATATCACGCAATATGCAGTGTATCATTGAAAATACCTTATAATATAACGTAATATGCAGGGTATCATTGAAAATACCTTATAATATATCGTAATTTGTAGTGTATCAATGAAAATACCTTCTCATATAACGTAATATGCAGTGTATCATTGAAAATACCTTATAATATATAGTAGTTTATCATTCAAAATACCTTATAATATATCGTAATTTGTAGTGTATCAATGAAAATACCTTCTCATATAACGTAATATGCAGTGTATCATTGAAAATACCTTCTAATATAACGTAATATGCAGTGTATCATTGAAAATACCTTATAATATATCGTAATTTGTAGTGTATCAATGAAAATACCTTCTCATATAACGTAATATGCAGTGTATCATTGAAAATACCTTATAATATATCGTAATTTGTAGTGTATCTTTGAAAATACCATATAATATAACGTAATATGCAGTGTATCATAGAAAATACCTTATAATATAACTTAATATGCAGGGTATCATTGAAAATACTTATAATATAACGTAATATGCAGTGTATCATTGAAAATACCTTATAATATAACGTAATATGCTGTGTATCATTGAAAATACCTTATAATATATCGTAATTTGTAGTGTATCAATGAAAATACCTTATAATATATCGTAATTTGTAGTGTATCATTGAAAATACCTTAGAATATATGGTAATGCTAGTCTATCAATGAAAATACCTTATAATATAACGTAATATGCAGTGTATCATTGAAAATACCTATTGATATAACGTAATATGCAGGGTATCATTGAAAATACCTTATAATATATCGTAATTTGTAGTGAATCATTGAAAATACCTTAGAATATATGGTAATTCTAGTCTATCAATGAAAATACCTTATAATATAACGTAATATGCAGTGTATCATTGAAAATACCTTATAATATAACTTAATATGCAGGGTATCATTGAAAATACCTTATAATATATCGTAATTTGTAGTGTATCATTGAAAATACCTTAGAATATATGGTAATTCTTGTCTATCAATGAAAATACCTTATAATATAACGTAATATGCAGTGTATCATTGAAAATACCTTATAATATATAGTAGTTTATCATTGAAAGTACCTTATAATATAACGTAATATGCAGGGTATCATTGAAAATACCTTATAATAAATCGTAATTTGTAGTGTATCATTGAAAATACCTTATAATATAACGTAATATGCAGTGTATCATTGAAAATACCTTAAAATATATAGTAGTTTATCAATGAAAATACCTTATAATATAACTTAATATGCAGTGTATCATTGAAAATACCTTATGATATACCGTAATATGCAGTGTATCATTGAAAATACCTTATAATATAACGTAATATGCAGTGTATCATTGAAAATACCTTATAATATAACGTAATATGCAGTGTATCATTGAAAATACCTTCCCATATAACGTAATATGCAGTGTATCATTGGAAATACCTTATAACATATAGTAGTTTATCATTGAAAATACCTTATAATATAACGTAATATGCTGTGTATCATTGAAAATACCTTATAATATAATGTAATATGCTGTGTATCATTGAAAATACCTTATAATATATCGTAATTTGTATTGTATCATTGAAAATACCTTATAGTATAACGTAATATGCAGTGCGTCATTGAAAATACCTTATAATATCACGTAATATGCAGTGTATCATTGAAAATACCTTATAATATAACGTAATATGCAGGGTATCATTGAAAATACCTTATAATATATCGTAATTTGTAGTGTATCAATGAAAATACCTTCTCATATAACGTAATATGCAGTGTATCATTGAAAATACCTTATAATATATAGTAGTTTATCATTCAAAATACCTTATAATATATCGTAATTTGTAGTGTATCAATGAAAATACCTTCTCATATAACGTAATATGCAGTGTATCATTGAAAATACCTTATAATATAAAGTAATATGCAGTGCTTCATTGGAAATACCTTATAATATATAGTAGTTTATCATTGAAAGTACCTTATAATATAACGTAATATGCAGGGTATCATTGAAAATACCTTATAATAAATCGTAATTTTTTAGTGTATCATTGAAAATACCTAATAATATAACATTATATGCAGTGTATCATTGAAAATACCTTAGAATATATGGTAATTCTTGTCTATCAATGAAAATACCTTATAATATAAAGTAATATGCAGTGCATCATTGAAAATACCTTATAATATAACGTAATATGCAGTGTATCATTGAAAATACCTTATTATATTACGTAATATGCAGTGTATCATTGAAAATACCTTATAATATATCGTAATATACAGTATACCATTGTAAATACTTATAATATAACGTAATATGCAGTGTATCATTGAAAATACCTTATAATATATAGTAGTTTATCATTGAAAGTACCTTATAATATAACTTAATATGCAGTGTATCATTGAAAATACCTTATAATATAACGTAATATGCAGTGTATCATTGAAAATACCTTTTGATATAACGTAATATGCAGGGTATCATTGAAAATACCTTATAATATATCGTAATTTGTAGTGTATCATTGAAAATACCTTAGAATATATGGTAATTCTAGTCTATCAATGAAAATACCTTATAATATAACGTAATATGCAGTGTATCATTGAAAATACCTTATAATATATCGTAATTTGTAGTGTATCATTGAAAATACCTTAGAATATATGGTAATTCTTGTCTATCAATGAAAATACCTTATAATATAACGTAATATGCAGTGTATCATTGAAAATACCTTATAATATATAGTAGTTTATCATTGAAAGTACCTTATAATATAACGTAATATGCAGGGTATCATTGAAAATACCTTATAATATATCGTAATTTGTAGTGTATCATTGAAAATACCTTATAATATAACGTAATATGCAGTGTATCATTGAAAATACCTTATAATATAACGTAATATGCAGTGCATCATTGGACATACGTTATAATATATCGTAATTTTTTAGTGTATCATTGAAAATACCTAATAATATAACGTAATATGCAGTGTATCATTGAAAATACCTTATAATATATAGTAGTTTATCATTGAAAGTACCTTATAATATAACGCAATATGCAGTGTATCATTGAAAATACCTTATAACATATAGTAGTTTACCATTGAAAATACCTTATAATATAACGTAATATGCTGTGTATCATTGAAAATACCTTATAATATAATGTAATATGCTGTGTATCATTGAAAATACCTTATAATATATCGTAATTTGTATTGTATCATTGAAAATACCTTATAGTATAACGTAATATGCAGTGCATCATTGAAAATACCTTATAATATCACGTAATATGCAGTGTATCATTGAAAATACCTTATAATATAACGTAATATGCTGGGTTTCATTGAAAATACCTTATAATATATCGTAATTTGTAGTGTATCAATGAAAATACCTTCTCATATATCGTAATATGCAGTGTATCATTGAAAATACCTTATAATATATCGTAATTTGTAGTGTATCATTGAAAATACCTTAGAATATATGATAATTCTTGTCTATCAATGAAAATACCTTATAATATATCGTAATTTGTATTGTATCATTGAAAATACCTTATAGTATAACGTAATATGCTGTGTATCATTGAAAATACCTTATAATATAATGTAATATGCTGTGTATCATTGAAAATACCTTATAATATATCGTAATTTGTATTGTATCATTGAAAATACCTTATAGTATAACGTAATATGCAGTGCATCATTGAAAATACCTTATAATATCACGTAATATGCAGTGTATCATTGAAAATACCTTATAATATAACGTAATATGCAGTGTATCATTGAAAATACCTTATAATATATAGTAGTTTATCATTGAAAGTACCTTATAATATAACGTAATATGCAGATTATCATTGAAAATACCTTATAATATATCGTAATTTGTAGTGTATCATTCAAAATACCTTATAATATAACGTAATATGCAGTGTATCATTGAAAATACCTTATAATATAACGTAATATGCAGTGCATCATTGGAAATACGTTATAATATATCGTAATTTTTTAGTGTATCATTGAAAATACCTTATAATATATAGTAGTTTATCATTGAAAATACCTTATAATATAACGCAATATGCAGTGTATCATTGAAAATACCTTATAACATATAGTAGTTTACCATTGAAAATACCTTATAATATAACGTAATATGCTGTGTATCATTGAAAATACCTTATAATATAATGTAATATGTTGTGTATCATTGAAAATACCTTATAATATATCGTAATTTGTATTGTATCATTGAAAATACCTTATAGTATAACGTAATATGCAGTGCATCATTGAAAATACCTTATAATATCACGTAATATGCAGTGTATCATTGAAAATACCTTATAATATAACGTAATATGCTGGGTATCATTGAAAATACCTTATAATATATCGTAATTTGTAGTGTATCAATGAAAATACCTTCTCATATATCGTAATATGCAGTGTATCATTGAAAATACCTTATAATATATCGTAATTTGTAGTGTATCTTTGAAAATACCTTATAATATAACGTAATATGCAGTGTATCATAGAAAATACCTTATAATATAACTTAATATGCAGGGTATCATTGAAAATACCTTATAATATATCGTAATTTGTAGTGTATCATTGAAAATACCTTAGAATATATGGTAATTCTTTTCTATCAATGAAAATACCTTATAATATAACGTAATATGCAGTGTATCATTGAAAATACCTTATAATATATAGTAGTTTATCATTGAAAGTACCTTATAATATAACGTAATATGCAGGGTATCATTGAAAATACCTTATAATATATCGTAATTTGTAGTGTATCATTGAAAATACCTTATAATATAACGTAATATGCAGTGTATCATTGAAAATACCTTATAATATAACGTAATATGCAGTGCATCATTGGAAATACGTTATAATATATCGTAATTTTTTAGTGTATCATTGAAAATACCTAATAATATAACGTAATATGCAGTGTATCATTGAAAATACCTTAGAATATATGGTAATTCTTGTCTATCAATGAAAATACCTTATAATATAACGTAATATGCAGTGTATCATTGAAAATACCTTATAATATATAGTAGTTTATCATTGACAATACCTTATAATATAACGCAATATGCAGTGTATCATTGAAAATACCTTATAATATAACGTAATATGCAGTGTATCATTGAAAATACCTTATAACATATAGTAGTTTATCATTGAAAATACATTATAATATAATGTAATATGCTGTGTATCATTGAAAATACCTTATAATATATCGTAATTTGTATTGTATCATTGAAAATACCTTATAGTATAACGTAATATGCAGTGCATCATTGAAAATACCTTATAATAACACGTAATATGCAGTGTATCATTGAAAATACCTTATAATATAACGTAATATGCTGGGTATCATTGAAAATACCTTATAATATATCGTAATTTGTAGTGTATCAATGAAAATACCTTCTCATATATCGTAATATGCAGTGTATCATTGAAAATACCTTATAATATCACGTAATATGCAGTGTATCATTGAAAATACCTTATAATATAACGTAATATGCTGGGTATCATTGAAAATACCTTATAATATATCGTAATTTGTAGTGTATCAATGAAAATACCTTCTCATATATCGTAATATGCAGTGTATCATTGAAAATACCTTATAATATATCGTAATTTGTAGTGTATCTTTGAAAATACCTTATAATATAACGTAATATGCAGTGTATCATAGAAAATACCTTATAATATAACTTAATATGCAGGGTATCATTGAAAATACCTTATAATATATCGTAATTTGTAGTGTATCATTGAAAATACCTTAGAATATATGGTAATTCTTTTCTATCAATGAAAATACCTTATAATATAACGTAATATGCAGTGTATCATTGAAAATACCTTATAATATATAGTAGTTTATCATTGAAAGTACCTTATAATATAACGTAATATGCAGGGTATCATTGAAAATACCTTATAATATATCGTAATTTGTAGTGTATCATTGAAAATACCTTATAATATAACGTAATATGCAGTGTATCATTGAAAATACCTTATAATATAACGTAATATGCAGTGCATCATTGGAAATACGTTATAATATATCGTAATTTTTTAGTGTATCATTGAAAATACCTAATAATATAACGTAATATGCAGTGTATCATTGAAAATACCTTAGAATATATGGTAATTCTTGTCTATCAATGAAAATACCTTATAATATAACGTAATATGCAGTGTATCATTGAAAATACCTTATAATATATAGTAGTTTATCATTGACAATACCTTATAATATAACGCAATATGCAGTGTATCATTGAAAATACCTTATAATATAACGTAATATGCAGTGTATCATTGAAAATACCTTATAACATATAGTAGTTTATCATTGAAAATACATTATAATATAATGTAATATGCTGTGTATCATTGAAAATACCTTATAATATATCGTAATTTGTATTGTATCATTGAAAATACCTTATAGTATAACGTAATATGCAGTGCATCATTGAAAATACCTTATAATAACACGTAATATGCAGTGTATCATTGAAAATACCTTATAATATAACGTAATATGCTGGGTATCATTGAAAATACCTTATAATATATCGTAATTTGTAGTGTATCAATGAAAATACCTTCTCATATATCGTAATATGCAGTGTATCATTGAAAATACCTTATAATATATCGTAATTTGTAGTGTATCTTTGAAAATACCTTATAATATAACGTAATATGCAGTGTATCATAGAAAATACCTTATAATATAACTTAATATGCAGGGTATCATTGAAAATACCTTATAATATATCGTAATTTGTAGTGTATCATTGAAAATACCTTAGAATATATGGTAATTCTTTTCTATCAATGAAAATACCTTATAATATAACGTAATATGCAGTGTATCATTGAAAATACCTTATAATATATAGTAGTTTATCATTGAAAGTACCTTATAATATAACGTAATATGCAGGGTATCATTGAAAATACCTTATAATATATCGTAATTTGTAGTGTATCATTGAAAATACCTTATAATATAACGTAATATGCAGTGTATCATTGAAAATACCTTATAATATAACGTAATATGCAGTGCATCATTGGAAATACGTTATAATATATCGTAATTTTTTAGTGTATCATTGAAAATACCTAATAATATAACGTAATATGCAGTGTATCATTGAAAATACCTTAGAATATATGGTAATTCTTGTCTATCAATGAAAATACCTTATAATATAACGTAATATGCAGTGTATCATTGAAAATACCTTATAATATATAGTAGTTTATCATTGACAATACCTTATAATATAACGCAATATGCAGTGTATCATTGAAAATACCTTATAATATAACGTAATATGCAGTGTATCATTGAAAATACCTTATAACATATAGTAGTTTATCATTGAAAATACATTATAATATAATGTAATATGCTGTGTATCATTGAAAATACCTTATAATATATCGTAATTTGTATTGTATCATTGAAAATACCTTATAGTATAACGTAATATGCAGTGCATCATTGAAAATACCTTATAATATCACGTAATATGCAGTGTATCATTCAAAATACCTTATAATATATCGTAATTTGTAGTGTATCAATGAAAATACCTTCTCATATAACGTAATATGCAGTGTATCATTGAAAATACCTTATAATATATCGTAATTTGTAGTGTATCATTGAAAATACCTTAGAATATATGGTAATTCTTGTCTATCAATGAAAATACCTTATAATATAACGTAATATGCAGTGTATCATTGAAAATACCATATAATATATAGTAGTTTATCATTGAAAATACCTTATAATATAACGTAATATGCAGTGTATCATTGAAAATACCTTATAATATAACGTAATATGCAGTGTATCATTGAAAATACCTTATAATATATAGTAGTTTATCATTGAAAGTACCTTATAATATAACTTAATATGCAGTGTATCATTGAAAATACCTTATAATATAACGTAATATGCAGTGTATCATTGAAAATACCTTTTGATATAACGTAATATGCAGGGTATCATTGAAAATACCTTATAATATATCGTAATTTGTAGTGTATCATTGAAAATACCTTATAATATAACGTAATATGCAGTGTATCATTGAAAATACCTTATAATATAACGTAATATGCAGTGCATCATTGGAAATACGTTATAATATATCGTAATTTTTTAGTGTATCATTGAAAATACCTAATAATATAACGTAATATGCAGTGTATCATTGAAAATACCTTAGAATATATGGTAATTCTTGTCTATCAATGAAAATACCTTATAATATAACGTAATATGCAGTGTATCATTGAAAATACCTTATAATATATAGTAGTTTATCATTGACAATACCTTATAATATAACGCAATATGCAGTGTATCATTGAAAATACCTTATAATATAACGTAATATGCAGTGTATCATTGAAAATACCTTATAACATATAGTAGTTTATCATTGAAAATACATTATAATATAATGTAATATGCTGTGTATCATTGAAAATACCTTATAATATATCGTAATTTGTATTGTATCATTGAAAATACCTTATAGTATAACGTAATATGCAGTGCATCATTGAAAATACCTTATAATATCACGTAATATGCAGTGTATCATTCAAAATACCTTATAATATATCGTAATTTGTAGTGTATCAATGAAAATACCTTCTCATATAACGTAATATGCAGTGTATCATTGAAAATACCTTATAATATATCGTAATTTGTAGTGTATCATTGAAAATACCTTAGAATATATGGTAATTCTTGTCTATCAATGAAAATACCTTATAATATAACGTAATATGCAGTGTATCATTGAAAATACCTTATAATATATAGTAGTTTATCATTGACAATACCTTATAATATAACGCAATATGCAGTGTATCATTGAAAATACCTTATAATATAACGTAATATGCAGTGTATCATTGAAAATACCTTATAACATATAGTAGTTTATCATTGAAAATACATTATAATATAATGTAATATGCTGTGTATCATTGAAAATACCTTATAATATATCGTAATTTGTATTGTATCATTGAAAATACCTTATAGTATAACGTAATATGCAGTGCATCATTGAAAATACCTTATAATATCACGTAATATGCAGTGTATCATTCAAAATACCTTATAATATATCGTAATTTGTAGTGTATCAATGAAAATACCTTCTCATATAACGTAATATGCAGTGTATCATTGAAAATACCTTATAATATATCGTAATTTGTAGTGTATCATTGAAAATACCTTAGAATATATGGTAATTCTTGTCTATCAATGAAAATACCTTATAATATAACGTAATATGCAGTGTATCATTGAAAATACCATATAATATATAGTAGTTTATCATTGAAAGTACCTTATAATATAACGTAATATGCAGTGTATCATTGAAAATACCTTATAATATAACGTAATATGCAGTGTATCATTGAAAATACCTTATAATATATAGTAGTTTATCATTGAAAATACCTTATAATATAACTTAATATGCAGTGTATCATTGAAAATACCTTATAATATAACGTAATATGCAGTGTATCATTGAAAATACCTTTTGATATAACGTAATATGCAGGGTATCATTGAAAATACCTTATAATATATCGTAATTTGTAGTGTATCATTGAAAATACCTTATAATATAACGTAATATGCAGTGTATCATTGAAAATACCTTATAATATAACGTAATATGCAGTGCATCATTGGAAATACGTTATAATATATCGTAATTTTTTAGTGTATCATTGAAAATACCTAATAATATAACGTAATATGCAGTGTATCATTGAAAATACCTTAGAATATATGGTAATTCTTGTCTATCAATGAAAATACCTTATAATATAACGTAATATGCAGTGTATCATTGAAAATACCTTATAATATATAGTAGTTTATCATTGACAATACCTTATAATATAACGCAATATGCAGTGTATCATTGAAAATACCTTATAATATAACGTAATATGCAGTGTATCATTGAAAATACCTTATAACATATAGTAGTTTATCATTGAAAATACATTATAATATAATGTAATATGCTGTGTATCATTGAAAATACCTTATAATATATCGTAATTTGTATTGTATCATTGAAAATACCTTATAGTATAACGTAATATGCAGTGCATCATTGAAAATACCTTATAATATCACGTAATATGCAGTGTATCATTCAAAATACCTTATAATATATCGTAATTTGTAGTGTATCAATGAAAATACCTTCTCATATAACGTAATATGCAGTGTATCATTGAAAATACCTTATAATATATCGTAATTTGTAGTGTATCATTGAAAATACCTTAGAATATATGGTAATTCTTGTCTATCAATGAAAATACCTTATAATATAACGTAATATGCAGTGTATCATTGAAAATACCATATAATATATAGTAGTTTATCATTGAAAGTACCTTATAATATAACGTAATATGCAGTGTATCATTGAAAATACCTTATAATATAACGTAATATGCAGTGTATCATTGAAAATACCTTATAATATATAGTAGTTTATCATTGAAAGTACCTTATAATATAACTTAATATGCAGTGTATCATTGAAAATACCTTATAATATAACGTAATATGCAGTGTATCATTGAAAATACCTTTTGATATAACGTAATATGCAGGGTATCATTGAAAATACCTTATAATATATCGTAATTTGTAGTGTATCATTGAAAATACCTTAGAATATATGGTAATGCTAGTCTATCAATGAAAATACCTTATAATATAACGTAATATGCAGTGTATCATTGAAAATACCTTATAATATATCGTAATTTGTAGTGTATCATTGAAAATACCTTAGAATATATGGTAATTCTTGTCTATCAATGAAAATACCTTATAATATAACGTAATATGCAGTGTATCATTGAAAATACCTTATAATATATAGTAGTTTATCATTGAAAGTACCTTATAATATAACGTAATATGCAGGGTATCATTGAAAATACCTTAGAATATATAGTAGTTTATCATTGAAAGTACCTTATAATATAACGTAATATGCAGGGTATCATTGAAAATACCTTATAATATATCGTAATTTGTAGTGTATCATTGAAAATACCTTATAATATAACGTAATATGCAGTGTATCATTGAAAATACCTTATAATATAACGTAATATGCAGTGCATCATTGGAAATACGTTATAATATATCGTAATTTTTTAGTGTATCATTGAAAATACCTAATAATATATAGTAGTTTATCATTGACAATACCTTACAATATAACGTAATATGCAGTGTATCATTGAAAATACCTTTTGATATAACGTAATATGCAGGGTATCATTGAAAATACCTTATAATATATCGTAATTTGTAGTGTATCATTGAAAATACCTTAGAATATATGGTAATTCTAGTCTATCAATGAAAATACCTTATAATATAACGTAATATGCAGTGTATCATTGAAAATACCTTATAATATATCGTAATATGCAGTGTATCATTGAAAATACCTTAGAATATATGGTAATTCTTGTCTATCAATGAAAATACCTTATAATATAACGTAATATGCAGTGTATCATTGAAAATACCTTATAATATATAGTAGTTTATCATTGACAATACCTTATAATATAACGCAATATGCAGTGTATCATTGAAAATACCTTATAATATAACGTAATATGCAGTGTATCATTGAAAATACCTTATAACATATAGTAGTTTATCATTGAAAATACATTATAATATAATGTAATATGCTGTGTATCATTGAAAATACCTTATAATATATCGTAATTTGTATTGTATCATTGAAAATACCTTATAGTATAACGTAATATGCAGTGCATCATTGAAAATACCTTATAATATCACGTAATATGCAGTGTATCATTCAAAATACCTTATAATATATCGTAATTTGTAGTGTATCAATGAAAATACCTTCTCATATAACGTAATATGCAGTGTATCATTGAAAATACCTTATAATATATCGTAATTTGTAGTGTATCATTGAAAATACCTTAGAATATATGGTAATTCTAGTCTATCAATGAAAATACCTTATAATATAACGTAATATGCAGTGTATCATTGAAAATACCTTATAATATATCGTAATTTGTAGTGTATCATTGAAAATACCTTAGAATATATGGTAATTCTAGTCTATCAATGAAAATACCTTATAATATAACGTAATATGCAGTGTATCATTGAAAATACCTTATAATATATCGTAATATGCAGTGTATCATTGAAAATACCTTAGAATATATGGTAATTCTTGTCTATCAATGAAAATACCTTATAATATAACGTAATATGCAGTGTATCATTGAAAATACCTTATAATATATAGTAGTTTATCATTGACAATACCTTATAATATAACGCAATATGCAGTGTATCATTGAAAATACCTTTTGATATAACGTAATATGCAGGGTATCATTGAAAATACCTTATAATATATCGTAATTTGTAGTGTATCATTGAAAATACCTTAGAATATATGGTAATTCTAGTCTATCAATGAAAATACCTTATAATATAACGTAATATGCAGTGTATCATTGAAAATACCTTATAATATATCGTAATATGCAGTGTATCATTGAAAATACCTTAGAATATATGGTAATTCTTGTCTATCAATGAAAATACCTTATAATATAACGTAATATGCAGTGTATCATTGAAAATACCTTATAATATATAGTAGTTTATCATTGACAATACCTTATAATATAACGCAATATGCAGTGTATCATTGAAAATACCTTATAATATAACGTAATATGCAGTGTATCATTGAAAATACCTTATAACATATAGTAGTTTATCATTGAAAATACATTATAATATAATGTAATATGCTGTGTATCATTGAAAATACCTTATAATATATCGTAATTTGTATTGTATCATTGAAAATACCTTATAGTATAACGTAATATGCAGTGCATCATTGAAAATACCTTATAATATCACGTAATATGCAGTGTATCATTCAAAATACCTTATAATATATCGTAATTTGTAGTGTATCAATGAAAATACCTTCTCATATAACGTAATATGCAGTGTATCATTGAAAATACCTTATAATATATCGTAATTTGTAGTGTATCATTGAAAATACCTTAGAATATATGGTAATTCTAGTCTATCAATGAAAATACCTTATAATATAACGTAATATGCAGTGTATCATTGAAAATACCTTATAATATATCGTAATTTGTAGTGTATCATTGAAAATACCTTAGAATATATGGTAATTCTAGTCTATCAATGAAAATACCTTATAATATAACGTAATATGCAGTGTATCATTGAAAATACCTTATAATATATCGTAATATGCAGTGTATCATTGAAAATACCTTAGAATATATGGTAATTCTTGTCTATCAA
The DNA here is from genome assembly GCA_916610255.1 of Lasioglossum lativentre. Taxonomy (NCBI): domain Eukaryota; kingdom Metazoa; phylum Arthropoda; class Insecta; order Hymenoptera; family Halictidae; genus Lasioglossum; species Lasioglossum lativentre. The sequence continues at coordinate 337,896 of CAKAJI010000341.1, forward strand.
TGAAAATACCTTATAATATAACGTAATATGCAGTGTATCATTGAAAATACCTTAGAATATATGGTAATTCTAGTCTATCAATGAAAATACCTTATAATATAACGTAATATGCAGTGTATCATTGAAAATACCTTATAATATATCGTAATATGCAGTGTATCATTGAAAATACCTTAGAATATATGGTAATTCTTGTCTATCAATGAAAATACCTTATAATATAACGTAATATGCAGTGTATCATTGAAAATACCTTATAATATATAGTAGTTTATCATTGACAATACCTTATAATATAACGCAATATGCAGTGTATCATTGAAAATACCTTATAATATAACGTAATATGCAGTGTATCATTGAAAATACCTTTTGATATAACGTAATATGCAGGGTATCATTGAAAATACCTTATAATATATCGTAATTTGTAGTGTATCATTGAAAATACCTTAGAATATATGGTAATTCTAGTCTATCAATGAAAATACCTTATAATATAACGTAATAAGCAGTGTATCATTGAAAATACCTTATAATATATCGTAATTTGTAGTGTATCATTGAAAATACCTTAGAATATATGGTAATTCTAGTCTATCAATGAAAATACCTTATAATATAACGTAATATGCAGTGTATCATTGAAAATACCTTATAATATATAGTAGTTTATCATTGAAAGTACCTTATAATATAACGTAATATGCAGGGTATCATTGAAAATACCTTATAATATAACGTAATATGCAGTGCATCATTGGAAATACGTTATAATATATCGTAATTTTTTAGTGTATCATTGAAAATACCTAATAATATAACGTAATATGCAGTGTATCATTGAAAATACCTTATAATATATAGTAGTTTATCATTGAAAGTACCTTATAATATAACGTAATATGCAGGGTATCATTGAAAATACCTTATAATATATCGTAATTTGTAGTGTATCATTGAAAATACCTTATAATATAACGTAATATGCAGTGTATCATTGAAAATACCTTATAATATAACGTAATATGCAGTGCATCATTGGAAATACGTTATAATATATCGTAATTTTTTAGTGTATCATTGAAAATACGTAATAATATAACGTAATATGCAGTGTATCATTGAAAATACCTTAGAATATATGGTAATTCTTGTCTATCAATGAAAATACCTTATAATATAACGTAATATGCAGTGTATCATTGAAAATACCTTATAATATATAGTAGTTTATCATTGACAATACCTTATAATATAACGCAATATGCAGTGTATCATTGAAAATACCTTATAATATAACGTAATATGCAGTGTATCATTGAAAATACCTTATAACATATAGTAGTTTATCATTGAAAATACATTATAATATAATGTAATATGCTGTGTATCAATGAAAATACCTTATAATATATCGTAATTTGTATTGTATCATTGAAAATACCTTATAGTATAACGTAATATGCAGTGCATCATTGAAAATACCTTATAATATCACGTAATATGCAGTGTATCATTCAAAATACCTTATAATATATCGTAATTTGTAGTGTATCAATGAAAATACCTTCTCATATAACGTAATATGCAGTGTATCATTGAAAATACCTTATAATATATCGTAATTTGTAGTGTATCATTGAAAATACCTTAGAATATATGGTAATTCTTGTCTATCAATGAAAATACCTTATAATATAACGTAATATGCAGTGTATCATTGAAAATACCTTATAATATATAGTAGTTTATCATTGAAAGTACCTTATAATATAACGTAATATGCAGTGTATCATTGAAAATACCTTATAATATAACGTAATATGCAGTGTATCATTGAAAATACCTTTTGATATAACGTAATATGCAGGGTATCATTGAAAATACCTTATAATATATCGTAATTTGTAGTGTATCATTGAAAATACCTTAGAATATATGGTAATTCTAGTCTATCAATGAAAATACCTTATAATATAACGTAATAAGCAGTGTATCATTGAAAATACCTTATAATATATCGTAATTTGTAGTGTATCATTGAAAATACCTTAGAATATATGGTAATTCTTGTCTATCAATGAAAATACCTTATAATATAACGTAATATGCAGTGTATCATTGAAAATACCTTATAATATATAGTAGTTTATCATTGAAAGTACCTTATAATATAACGTAATATGCAGGGTATCATTGAAAATACCTTAGAATATATAGTAGTTTATCATTGAAAGTACCTTATAATATAACGTAATATGCAGGGTATCATTGAAAATACCTTATAATATATCGTAATTTGTAGTGTATCATTGAAAATACCTTATAATATAACGTAATATGCAGTGTATCATTGAAAATACCTTATAATATAACGTAATAAGCAGTGCATCATTGGAAATACGTTATAATATATCGTAATTTTTTAGTGTATCATTGAAAATACCTAATAATATATAGTAGTTTATCATTGACAATACCTTATAATATAACGTAATATGCAGTGTATCATTGAAAATACCTTTTGATATAACGTAATATGCAGGGTATCATTGAAAATACCTTATAATATATCGTAATTTGTAGTGTATCATTGAAAATACCTTAGAATATATGGTAATTCTAGTCTATCAATGAAAATACCTTATAATATAACGTAATATGCAGTGTATCATTGAAAATACCTTATAATATATCGTAATATGCAGTGTATCATTGAAAATACCTTAGAATATATGGTAATTCTTGTCTATCAATGAAAATACCTTATAATATAACGTAATATGCAGTGTATCATTGAAAATACCTTATAATATATAGTAGTTTATCATTGAAAATACCTTATAATATAACGCAATATGCAGTGTATCATTGAAAATACCTTATAATATAACGTAATATGCAGTGTATCATTGAAAATACCTTATAACATATAGTAGTTTATCATTGAAAATACATTATAATATAATGTAATATGCTGTGTATCATTGAAAATACCTTATAATATATCGTAATTTGTATTGTATCATTGAAAATACCTTATAGTATAACGTAATATGCAGTGCATCATTGAAAATACCTTATAATATCACGTAATATGCAGTGTATCATTCAAAATACCTTATAATATATCGTAATTTGTAGTGTATCAATGAAAATACCTTCTCATATAACGTAATATGCAGTGTATCATTGAAAATACCTTAGAATATATAGTAGTTTATCATTGAAAGTACCTTATAATATAACGTAATATGCAGGGTATCATTGAAAATACCTTATAATATATCGTAATTTGTAGTGTATCATTGAAAATACCTTATAATATAACGTAATATGCAGTGTATCATTGAAAATACCTTATAATATAACGTAATATGCAGTGCATCATTGGAAATACGTTATAATATATCGTAATTTTTTAGTGTATCATTGAAAATACCTAATAATATATAGTAGTTTATCATTGACAATACCTTATAATATAACGTAATATGCAGTGTATCATTGAAAATACCTTTTGATATAACGTAATATGCAGGGTATCATTGAAAATACCTTATAATATATCGTAATTTGTAGTGTATCATTGAAAATACCTTAGAATATATGGTAATTCTAGTCTATCAATGAAAATACCTTATAATATAACGTAATATGCAGTGTATCATTGAAAATACCTTATAATATATCGTAATATGCAGTGTATCATTGAAAATACCTTAGAATATATGGTAATTCTTGTCTATCAATGAAAATACCTTATAATATAACGTAATATGCAGTGTATTATTGAAAATACCTTATAATATATAGTAGTTTATCATTGACAATACCTTATAATATAACGCAATATGCAGTGTATCATTGAAAATACCTTATAATATAACGTAATATGCAGTGTATCATTGAAAATACCTTATAACATATAGTAGTTTATCATTGAAAATACATTATAATATAATGTAATATGCTGTGTATCATTGAAAATACCTTATAATATATCGTAATTTGTATTGTATCATTGAAAATACCTTATAGTATAACGTAATATGCAGTGCATCATTGAAAATACCTTATAATATCACGTAATATGCAGTGTATCATTCAAAATACCTTATAATATATCGTAATTTGTAGTGTATCAATGAAAATACCTTCTCATATAACGTAATATGCAGTGTATCATTGAAAATACCTTATAATATATCGTAATTTGTAGTGTATCATTGAACATACCTTAGAATATATGGTAATTCTTGTCTATCAATGAAAATACCTTATAATATAACGTAATATGCAGTGTATCATTGAAAATACCTTATAATATATAGTAGTTTATCATTGAAAGTACCTTATAATATAACGTAATATGCAGTGTATCATTGAAAATACCTTATAATATAACGTAATATGCAGTGTATCATTGAAAATACCTTTTGATATAACGTAATATGCAGGGTATCATTGAAAATACCTTATAATATATCGTAATTTGTAGTGTATCATTGAAAATACCTTAGAATATATGGTAATTCTAGTCTATCAATGAAAATACCTTATAATATAACGTAATAAGCAGTGTATCATTGAAAATACCTTATAATATATCGTAATTTGTAGTGTATCATTGAAAATACCTTAGAATATATGGTAATTCTTGTCTATCAATGAAAATACCTTATAATATAACGTAATATGCAGTGTATCATTGAAAATACCTTATAATATATAGTAGTTTATCATTGAAAGTACCTTATAATATAACGTAATATGCAGGGTATCATTGAAAATACCTTATAATATATCGTAATTTGTAGTGTATCATTGAAAATACCTTATAATATAACGTAATATGCAGTGTATCATTGAAAATACCTTATAATATAACGTAATTTGTATTGTATCATTGAAAATACCTTATAGTATAACGTAATATGCAGTGCATCATTGAAAATACCTTATAATATCACGTAATATGCAGTGTATCATTGAAAATACCTTATAATATAACGTAATATGCTGGGTATCATTGAAAATACCTTATAATATATCGTAATTTGTAGTGTATCAATGAAAATACCTTCTCATATATCGTAATATGCAGTGTATCATTGAAAATACCTTATAATATATCGTAATTTGTAGTGTATCTTTGAAAATACCTTATAATATAACGTAATATGCAGTGTATCATAGAAAATACCTTATAATATAACTTAATATGCAGGGTATCATTGAAAATACCTTATAATATATCGTAATTTGTAGTGTATCATTGAAAATACCTTAGAATATATGGTAATTCTTTTCTATCAATGAAAATACCTTATAATATAACGTAATATGCAGTGTATCATTGAAAATACCTTATAATATATAGTAGTTTATCATTGAAAGTACCTTATAATATAACGTAATATGCAGGGTATCATTGAAAATACCTTATAATATATCGTAATTTGTAGTGTATCATTGAAAATACCTTATAATATAACGTAATATGCAGTGAATCATTGAAAATACCTTATAATATAACGTAATATGCAGTGCATCATTGGAAATACGTTATAATATATCGTAATTTTTTAGTGTATCATTGAAAATACCTAATAATATAACGTAATATGCAGTGTATCATTGAAAATACCTTAGAATATATGGTAATTCTTGTCTATCAATGAAAATACCTTATAATATAACGTAATATGCAGTGTATCATTGAAAATACCTTATAATATATAGTAGTTTATCATTGACAATACCTTATAATATAACGCAATATGCAGTGTATCATTGAAAATACCTTATAATATAACGTAATATGCAGTGTATCATTGAAAATACCTTATAACATATAGTAGTTTATCATTGAAAATACATTATAATATAATGTAATATGCTGTGTATCATTGAAAATACCTTATAATATATCGTAATTTGTATTGTATCATTGAAAATACCTTATAGTATAACGTAATATGCAGTACATCATTGAAAATACCTTATAATATCACGTAATATGCAGTGTATCATTCAAAATACCTTATAATATATCGTAATTTGTAGTGTATCAATGAAAATACCTTCTCATATAACGTAATATGCAGTGTATCATTGAAAATACCTTATAATATATCGTAATTTGTAGTGTATCATTGAAAATACCTTAGAATATATGGTAATTCTTGTCTATCAATGAAAATACCTTATAATATAACGTAATATGCAGTGTATCATTGAAAATACCATATAATATATAGTAGTTTATCATTGAAAGTACCTTATAATATAACGTAATATGCAGTGTATCATTGAAAATACCTTTTGATATAACGTAATATGCAGGGTATCATTGAAAATACCTTATAATATATCGTAATTTGTAGTGTATCATTGAAAATACCTTAGAATATATGGTAATTCTTGTCTATCAATGAAAATACCTTATAATATAACGTAATATGCAGTGTATCATTGAAAATACCTTATAATATATCGTAATTTGTAGTGTATCATTGAAAATACCTTAGAATATATGGTAATTCTAGTCTATCAATGAAAATACCTTATAATATAACGTAATATGCAGTGTATCATTGAAAATACCTTATAATATATAGTAGTTTATCATTGAAAGTACCTTATAATATAACGTAATATGCAGGGTATCATTGAAAATACCTTATAATATATCGTAATTTGTAGTGTATCATTGAAAATACCTTATAATATAACGTAATATGCAGTGTATCATTGAAAATACCTTATAATATAACGTAATATGCAGTGCATCATTGGAAATACGTTATAATATATCGTAATTTTTTAGTGTATCATTGAAAATACCTAATAATATAACGTAATATGCAGTGTATCATTGAAAATACCTTATAATATAACGTAATATGCTGGGTATCATTGAAAATACCTTATAATATATCGTAATTTGTAGTGTATCAATGAAAATACCTTCTCATATATCGTAATATGCAGTGTATCATTGAAAATACCTTATAATATATCGTAATTTGTAGTGTATCATTGAAAATACCTTAGAATATATGGTAATTCTTGTCTATCAATGAAAATACCTTATAATATAACGTAATATGCAGTGTATCATTGAAAATACCTTATAATATATAGTAGTTTATCATTGAAAGTACCTTATAATATAACGTAATATGCAGGGTATCATTGAAAATACCTTATAATATATCGTAATTTGTAGTGTATCATTGAAAATACCTTATAATATAACGTAATATGCAGTGTATCATTGAAAATACCTTATAATATAACGTAATATGCAGTGCATCATTGGAAATACGTTATAATATATCGTAATTTTTTAGTGTATCATTGAAAATACCTTATAATATATAGTAGTGTATCATTGAAAATACCTTATAATATAACCCAATATGCAGTGTATCATTGAAAATACCTTATAATGTATAGTAGTTTACCATTGAAAATACCTTATAATATAACGTAATATGCTGTGTATCATTGAAAATACCTTATAATATAATGTAATATGCTGTGTATCATTGAAAATACCTTATAATATATCGTAATTTGTATTGTATCATTGAAAATACCTTATAGTATAACGTAATATGCAGTGCATCATTGAAAATACCTTATAATATCACGTAATATGCAGTGTATCATTGAAAATACCTTATAATATAACGTAATATGCTGGGTATCATTGAAAATACCTTATAATATATCGTAATTTGTAGTGTATCAATGAAAATACCTTCTCATATATCGTAATATGCAGTGTATCATTGAAAATACCTTATAATATATCGTAATTTGTAGTGTATCATTGAAAATACCTTATAATATAACGTAATATGCAGTGTATCATAGAAAATACCTTATAATATAACTTAATATGCAGGGTATCATTGAAAATACCTTATAATATATCGTAATTTGTAGTGTATCATTGAAAATACCTTAGAATATATGGTAATTCTTTTCTATCAATGAAAATACCTTATAATATAACGTAATATGCAGTGTATCATTGAAAATACCTTATAATATATCGTAATTTGTAGTGTATCAATGAAAATACCTTCTCATATATCGTAATATGCAGTGTATCATTGAAAATACCTTATAATATATCGTAATTTGTAGTGTATCATTGAAAATACCTTAGAATATATGGTAATTCTTGTCTATCAATGAAAATACCTTATAATATAACGTAATATGCAGTGTATCATTGAAAATACCTTATAATATATAGTAGTTTATCATTGAAAGTACCTTATAATATAACGTAATATGCAGGGTATCATTGAAAATACCTTATAATATATCGTAATTTGTAGTGTATCATTGAAAATACCTTATAATATAACGTAATATGCAGTGTATCATTGAAAATACCTTATAATATAACGTAATATGCAGTGCATCATTGGAAATACGTTATAATATATCGTAATTTTTTAGTGTATCATTGAAAATACCTTATAATATATAGTAGTTTATCATTGAAAATACCTTATAATATAACCCAATATGCAGTGTATCATTGAAAATACCTTATAATATATAGTAGTTTACCATTGAAAATACCTTATAATATAACGTAATATGCTGTGTATCATTGAAAATACCTTATAATATAATGTAATATGCTGTGTATCATTGAAAATACCTTATAATATATCGTAATTTGTATTGTATCATTGAAAATACCTTATAGTATAACGTAATATGCAGTGCATCATTGAAAATACCTTATAATATCACGTAATATGCAGTGTATCATTGAAAATACCTTATAATATAACGTAATATGCTGGGTATCATTGAAAATACCTTATAATATATCGTAATTTGTAGTGTATCAATGAAAATACCTTCTCATATATCGTAATATGCAGTGTATCATTGAAAATACCTTATAATATATCGTAATTTGTAGTGTATCTTTGAAAATACCTTATAATATAACGTAATATGCAGTGTATCATAGAAAATACCTTATAATATAACTTAATATGCAGGGTATCATTGAAAATACCTTATAATATATCGTAATTTGTAGTGTATCATTGAAAATACCTTAGAATATATGGTAATTCTTTTCTATCAATGAAAATACCTTATAATATAACGTAATATGCAGTGTATCATTGAAAATACCTTATAATATATAGTAGTTTATCATTGAAAGTACCTTATAATATAACGTAATATGCAGGGTATCATTGAAAATACCTTATAATATATCGTAATTTGTAGTGTATCATTGAAAATACCTTATAATATAACGTAATATGCAGTGTATCATTGAAAATACCTTATAATATAACGTAATATGCAGTGCATCATTGGAAATACGTTATAATATATCGTAATTTTTTAGTGTATCATTGAAAATACCTTATAATATATAGTAGTTTATCATTGAAAATACCTTATAATATAACGCAATATGCAGTGTATCATTGAAAATACCTTATAACATATAGTAGTTTACCATTGAAAATACCTTATAATATAACGTAATATGCTGTGTATCATTGAAAATACCTTATAATATATAGTAGTTTATCATTGAAAGTACCTTATAATATAACGTAATATGCAGGGTATCATTGAAAATACCTTATAATATATCGTAATTTGTAGTGTATCATTGAAAATACCTTATAACATATAGTAGTTTACCATTGAAAATACCTTATAATATAACGTAATATGCTGTGTATCATTGAAAATACCTTATAATATAATGTAATATGCTGTGTATCATTGAAAATACCTTATAATATATCGTAATTTGTATTGTATCATTGAAAATACCTTATAGTATAACGTAATATGCAGTGCATCATTGAAAATACCTTATAATATCACGTAATATGCAGTGTATCATTGAAAATACCTTATAATATAACGTAATATGCTGGGTATCATTGAAAATACCTTATAATATATCGTAATTTGTAGTGTATCAATGAAAATACCTTCTCATATATCGTAATATGCAGTGTATCATTGAAAATACCTTATAATATATCGTAATTTGTAGTGTATCTTTGAAAATACCTTATAATATAACGTAATATGCAGTGTATCATTGAAAATACCTTATAATATAATGTAATATGCTGTGTATCATTGAAAATACCTTATAATATATCGTAATTTGTATTGTATCATTGAAAATACCTTATAGTATAACGTAATATGCAGTGTATCATTGAAAATACCTTATAATATATAGTAGTTTATCATTGAAAATACCTTATAATATAATGTAATATGCTGTGTATCATTGAAAATACCTTAGAATATATGGTAATTCTTGTCTATCAATGAAAATACCTTATAATATAACGTAATATGCAGTGTATCATTGAAAATACCTTATAATATATAGTAGTTTACCATTGAAAATACCTTATAATATAACGTAATATGCTGTGTATCATTGAAAATACCATATAATATAATGTAATATGCTGTGTATCATTGAAAATACCTTATAATATATCGTAATTTGTATTGTATCATTGAAAATACCTTATAGTATAACGTAATATGCAGTGCATCATTGAAAATACCTTATAATATCACGTAATATGCAGTGTATCATTAAAAATACCTTATAATATAACGTAATATGCTGGGTATCATTGAAAATACCTTATAATATATCGTAATTTGTAGTGTATCATTGAAAATACCTTATAATATAACGTAATATGCAGTGTATCATTGAAAATACCTTATAATATAACATAATATGCAGTGCATCATTGGAAATACGTTATAATATATCGTAATTTTTTAGTGTATCATTGAAAATACCTAATAATATAACGTAATATGCAGTGTATCATTGAAAATACCTTAGAATATATGGTAATTCTTGTCTATCAATGAAAATACCTTATAATATAACGTAATATGCAGTGTATCATTGAAAATACCTTATAATATATAGTAGTTTATCATTGACAATACCTTATAATATAACGCAATATGCAGTGTATCATTGAAAATACCTTATAATATAACGTAATATGCAGTGTATCATTGAAAATACCTTATAACATATAGTAGTTTATCATTGAAAATACATTATAATTTAATGTAATATGCTGTGGATCATTGTAAATACCTTATAATATATCGTAATTTGTATTGTATCATTGAAAATACCTTATAGTATAACGTAATATGCAGTGCATCATTGAAAATACCTTAGAATATATGGTAATTCTTGTCTATCAATGAAAATACCTTATAATATAACGTAATATGCAGTGTATCATTCAAAATACCTTATAATATATCGTAATTTGTAGTGTATCAATGAAAATACCTTCTCATATAACGTAATATGCAGTGTATCATTGAAAATACCTTATAATATATCGTAATTTGCAGTGCATCATTGAAAATACCTTAGAATATATGGTAATTCTTGTCTATCAATGAAAATACCTTATAATATAACGTAATATGCAGTGTATCATTGAAAATACCTTATAATATATAGTAGTTTATCATTGAAAGTACCTTATAATATAACGTAATATGCAGTGTATCATTGAAAATACCTTATAATATATCGTAATTTGTAGTATATCATTGAAAATACCTTATAATATAACGTAATATGCAGTGTATCATTGAAAATACCTTATAATATAACGTAATATGCAGTGCATCATTGGAAATACGTTATAATATATCGTAATTTTTTAGTGTGTCATTGAAAATAAATAATAATATAACGTAATATGCAGTGTATCATTGAAAATACCTTAGAATATATGGTAATTCTTGTCTATCAATGAAAATACCTTATAATATAAAGTAATATGCAGTGCATCATTGAAAATACCTTATAATATAACGTAATATGCAGTGTATCATTGAAAATACCTTATAATATAACGTAATATGCAGTGTTTCATTGAAAATACCTTATAATATAACGTAATATGCAGGGTATCATTGAAAATACCTTATAATATATCGTAATTTGTAGTGTATCATTGAAAATAACTTAGAATATATGGTAATTCTAGTCTATCATTGAAAATACCTTATAATATAACGTAATATGCAGTGTATCGTTGAAAATACCTTCTAATATATCGTAATATGCAGTCTACCATTGAAAATACATTATAAAATAATGTAATATGTAGTCTGTCATTGAAAATACCTTATAATATAACGCAATATGCAGTGTATCATTGAAAATACCTTATAATATATCGTAATATGCAGTGTATCATTGAAAATACGTTATAATGTTACGTAATATGCAGTCTACCATTGAAAATACCTTAGAATATATGGTAATTCTAGTCTATCAATGAAAATACCTTATAATATAACGTAATATGCAGTGTATCATTGAAAATACCTTATAATATATAGTAGTTTATCATTGAAAATACCTTATAATATAACGCAATATGCAGTGTATCATTGAAAATACCTTATAATATAACGTAATATGCAGGGTATCATTGAAAATACCTTATAATATATCGTAATTTGTAGTGTATCAATGAAAATACCTTCTCATATAACGTAATATGCAGTGTATCATTGAAAATACCTTATAATATATAGTAGTTTATCATTGAAAATACCTTATAATATAATGTAATATGCTGAGTATCATTGAAAATACCTTAGAATATATGGTAATTCTTGTCTATCAATGAAAATACCTTATAATACAACGCAATATGCAGTGTATCATTGAAAATACCTTATAATATAACGTAATATGCAGTGTATCATTGAAAATACCTTATAACATATAGTAGTTTATCATTGAAAATACCTTATAATATAACGTAATATGCTGTGTATCATTGAAAATACCTTATAATATATCGTAATTTGTATTGTATCATTGAAAATACCTTATAGTATAACGTAATATGCAGTGCATCATTGAAAATACCTTATAATATCACGTAATATGCAGTGTATCATTGAAAATACCTTCTAATATAACGTAATATGCAGGGTATCATTGAAAATACCTTATAATATATCGTAATTTGTAGTGTATCAATGAAAATACCTTCTCATATAACGTAATATGCAGTGTATCATTGAAAATACCTTATAATATATGGTAATTTGTAGTGTATCAATGAAAATACCTTATAATATAACGTAATATGCAGTGCTTCATTGGAAATACGTTATAATATATCGTAATTTTTTAGTGTATCATTGAAAATACCTAATAATATAACGTTATATGCAGTGTATCATTGAAAATACCTTAGAATATATGGTAATTCTTGTCTATCAATGAAAATACCTTATAATATAAAGTAATATGCAGTGCATCATTGAAAATACCTTATAATATAACGTAATATGCAGTGTATCATTGAAAATACCTTATAATATAACGTAATATGCAGTGTATCATTGAAAATACCTTATAATATATAGTAGTTTATCATTGAAAATACCTTATAATATAACGCAATATGCAGTGTATCATTGAAAATACCTTATAATATAACGTAATATGCAGGGTATCATTGAAAATACCTTATAATATATCGTAATTTGTAGTGTATCAATGAAAATACCTTCTCATATAACGTAATATGCAGTGTATCATTGAAAATACCTTATAATATATAGTAGTTTATCATTGAAAATACCTTATAATATAATGTAATATGCTGAGTATCATTGAAAATACCTTAGAATATATGGTAATTCTTGTTTATCAATGAAAATACCTTATAATATAACGCAATATGCAGTGTATCATTGAAAATACCTTATAATATAACGTAATATGCAGTGTATCATTGAAAATACCTTATAACATATAGTAGTTTATCATTGAAAATACCTTATAATATAACGTAATATGCTGTGTATCATTGAAAATACCTTATAATATATCGTAATTTGTATTGTATCATTGAAAATACCTTATAGTATAACGTAATATGCAGTGCATCATTGAAAATACCTTATAATATCACGTAATATGCAGTGTATCATTGAAAATACCTTCTAATATAACGTAATATGCAGTGTATCATTGAAAATACCTTATAATATATCGTAATTTGTAGTGTATCAATGAAAATACCTTCTCATATAACGTAATATGCAGTGTATCATTGAAAATACCTTATAATATATGGTAATTTGTAGTGTATCAATGAAAATACCTTATAATATAACGTAATATGCAGTGCTTCATTGGAAATACGTTATAATATATCGTAATTTTTTAGTGTATCATTGAAAATACCTAATAATATAACGTTATATGCAGTGTATCATTGAAAATACCTTAGAATATATGGTAATTCTTGTCTATCAATGAAAATACCTTATAATATAAAGTAATATGCAGTGCATCATTGAAAATACCTTATAATATAACGTAATATGCAGTGTATCATTGAAAATACCTTATAATATAACGTAATATGCAGTGTATCATTGAAAATACCTTATAATATAACGTAATATGCAGTGTATCATTGAAAATACCTTATAATATATCGTAATATACAGTATACCATTGAAAATACTTATAATATAACGTAATATGCAGTGTATCATTGAAAATACCTTATAATATATAGTAGTTTATCATTGAAAATACCTTATAATATAACGTAATATACAGTATACCATTGAAAATACTTATAATATAACGTAATATGCAGTGTATCATTGAAAATACCTTATAATATATAGTAGTTTATCATTGAAAATACCTTATAATATAACGTAATATACAGTATACCATTGAAAATACTTATAATATAACGTAATATGCAGTGTATCATTGAAAATACCTTATAATATATAGTAGTTTATCATTGAAAATACCTTATAATATAACGTAATATGCTGTGTATCATTGAAAATACCTTAGAATATATGGTAATTCTAGTCTATCAATGAAAATACCTTATAATATAACGTAATATGCAGTGTATCATTGAAAATACCTTATAATATATCGTAATTTGTAGAGTTTCATTGAAAATACCTTATAATATAACGTAATATGCAGTGTATCATTGAAAATACCTTATAATATATAGTAGTTTATCATTGAAAATACCTTATAATATAACGCAATATGCAGTGTATCATTGAAAATACCTTATAATATAACGTAATAGGCAGTGTATCATTGAAAATACCTCATAACATATAGTAGTTTATCATTGAAAATACCTTATAATATAACGTAATATGCTGTGTATCATTGAAAATACCTTATAATATATCGTAATTTGTAGTTTATCAATGAAAATACCTTCTCATATAACGTAATATGCAGTGTATCATTGAAAATACCTTATAATATATCGTAATTTGTAGTGTATCATTGAAAATACCTTATAATATAACGTAATATGCAGTGTATCATTGAAAATACCTTATAATATATCGTAATATACAGTATACCATTGAAAATACTTATAATATAACGTAATATGCAGTGTATCATTGAAAATACCTTATAATATATAGTAGTTTATCATTGAAAATACCTTATAATATAACGTAATATGCTGTGTATCATTGAAAATACCTTAGAATATATGGTAATTCTAGTCTATCAATGAAAATACCTTATAATATAACGTAATATGCAGTGTATCATTGAAAATACCTTATAATATATCGTAATTTGTAGAGTTTCAGTGAAAATACCTTATAATATATAGTAATATGCAGTGTATCATTGAAAATACCTTATAATATATAGTAGTTTATCATTGAAAATACCTTATAATATAACGCAATATGCAGTGTATCATTGAAAATACCTTATAATATAACGTAATATGCAGTGTATCATTGAAAATACCTTATAACATATAGTAGTTTATCATTGAAAATACCTTATAATATATCGTAATTTGTAGTGTATCATTGAAAATACCTTAGAATATATGGTAATTCTTGTCTATCAATGAAAATACCTTATAATATAACGTAATATTCAGTGTATCATTGAAAATACCTTATAATATATAGTAGTTTATCATTGAAAATACCTTATAATATAACGTAATATGCAGTGTATCATTGAAAATACCTTATAATATATCGTAATTTGTAGTGTATCATTGAAAATACCTTATAATATAACGTAATATGCAGTGAATCATTGAAAATACCTTATAATATATAGTAGTTTATCATTGAAAATACCTTATAATATAACTTAATATGCAGTGTATCATTGAAAATACCTTATGATATACCGTAATATGCAGTGTATCATTGAAAATACCTTATAATATAACGTAATATGCAGTGTATCATTGAAAATACCTTATAATATAACGTAATATGCAGTGTATCATTGAAAATACCTTCCCATATAACGTAATATGCAGTGTATCATTGAAAATACCTTATAATATAACGTAATATGCTGTGTATCATTGAAAATACCTTATAATATAATGTAATATGCTGTGTATCATTGAAAATACCTTATAATATATCGTAATTTGTATTGTATCATTGAAAATACCTTATAGTATAACGTAATATGCAGTGCGTCATTGAAAATACCTTATAATATATCGTAATTTGTAGTGTATCTTTGAAAATACCATATAATATAACGTAATATGCAGTGTATCATAGAAAATACCTTATAATATAACTTAATATGCAGGGTATCATTGAAAATACTTATAATATAACGTAATATGCAGTGTATCATTGAAAATACCTTATAATATAACGTAATATGCTGTGTATCATTGAAAATACCTTATAATATATCGTAATTTGTAGTGTATCAATGAAAATACCTTATAATATATCGTAATTTGTAGTGTATCATTGAAAATACCTTAGAATATATGGTAATGCTAGTCTAACAATGAAAATACCTTATAATATAACGTAATATGAAGTGTATCATTGAAAATACCTATTGATATAACGTAATTTTTTAGTGTATCATTGAAAATACCTAATAATATAACGTAATATGCAGTGTATCATTGAAAATACCTTATAATATATAGTAGTTTATCATTGAAAATACCTTATAATATAACGCAATATGCAGTGTATCATTGAAAATACCTTATAACATATAGTAGTTTACCATTGAAAATACCTTATAATATAACTTAATATGCTGTGTATCATTGAAAATACCTTATAATATAATGTAATATGCTGTGTATCATTGAAAATACCTTATAATATATCGTAATTTGAATTGTATCATTGAAAATACCTTATAGTATAACGTAATATGCAGTGCATCATTGAAAATACCTTATAATATCACGTAATATGCAGTGTATCATTGAAAATACCTTATAATATAACGTAATATGCTGGGTATCATTGAAAATACCTTATAATATATCGTAATTTGTAGTGTATCAATGAAAATACCTTCTCATATATCGTAATATGCAGTGTATCATTGAAAATACCTTATAATATATCGTAATTTGTAGTGTATCATTGAAAATACCTTAGAATATATGGTAATTCTAGTCTATCAATGAAAATACCTTATAATATAACGTAATATGCAGTGTATCATTGAAAATACCTTATAATATATAGTAGTTTATCATTGAAAATACCTTATAATATAACGTAATATACAGTATACCATTGAAAATACTTATAATATAACGTAATATGCAGTGTATCATTGAAAATACCTTATAATATATAGTAGTTTATCATTGAAAATACCTTATAATATAACGTAATATGCTGTGTATCATTGAAAATACCTTAGAATATATGGTAATTCTAGTCTATCAATGAAAATACCTTATAATATAACGTAATATGCAGTGTATCATTGAAAATACCTTATAATATATCGTAATTTGTAGAGTTTCATTGAAAATACCTTATAATATAACGTAATATGCAGTGTATCATTGAAAATACCTTATAATATATAGTAGTTTATCATTGAAAATACCTTATAATATATAGTAGTTTATCATTGAAAATACCTTATAATATAACGCAATATGCAGTGTATCATTGAAAATACCTTATAATATAACGTAATATGCAGTGAATCATTGAAAATACCTTATAATATATAGTAGTTTATCATTGAAAATACCTTATAATATAACTTAATATGCAGTGTATCATTGAAAATACCTTATGATATACCGTAATATGCAGTGTATCATTGAAAATACCTTATAATATAACGTAATATGCAGTGTATCATTGAAAATACCTTATAATATAACGTAATATGCAGTGTATCATTGAAAATACCTTCCCATATAACGTAATATGCAGTGTATCATTGAAAATACCTTATAACATATAGTAGTTTATCATTGAAAATACCTTATAATATAACGTAATATGCTGTGTATCATTGAAAATACCTTATAATATAATGTAATATGCTGTGTATCATTGAAAATACCTTATAATATATCGTAATTTGTATTGTATCATTGAAAATACCTTATAGTATAACGTAATATGCAGTGCGTCATTGAAAATACCTTATAATATCACGTAATATGCAGTGTATCAATGAAAATACCTTCTCATATAACGTAATATGCAGTGTATCATTGAAAATACCTTATAATATATCGTAATTTGTAGTGTATCTTTGAAAATACCATATAATATAACGTAATATGCAGTGTATCATAGAAAATACCTTATAATATAACTTAATATGCAGGGTATCATTGAAAATACTTATAATATAACGTAATATGCAGTGTATCATTGAAAATACCTTATAATATAACGTAATATGCTGTGTATCATTGAAAATACCTTATAATATATCGTAATTTGTAGTGTATCAATGAAAATACCTTATAATATATCGTAATTTGTAGTGTATCATTGAAAATACCTTAGAATATATGGTAATGCTAGTCTAACAATGAAAATACCTTATAATATAACGTAATATGAAGTGTATCATTGAAAATACCTATTGATATAACGTAATTTTTTAGTGTATCATTGAAAATACCTAATAATATAACGTAATATGCAGTGTATCATTGAAAATACCTTATAATATATAGTAGTTTATCATTGAAAATACCTTATAATATAACGCAATATGCAGTGTATCATTGAAAATACCTTATAACATATAGTAGTTTACCATTGAAAATACCTTATAATATAACTTAATATGCTGTGTATCATTGAAAATACCTTATAATATAATGTAATATGCTGTGTATCATTGAAAATACCTTATAATATATCGTAATTTGTATTGTATCATTGAAAATACCTTATAGTATAACGTAATATGCAGTGCATCATTGAAAATACCTTATAATATCACGTAATATGCAGTGTATCATTGAAAATACCTTATAATATAACGTAATATGCTGTGTATCATTGAAAATACCTTATAATATATCGTAATTTGTAGTGTATCAATGAAAATACCTTCTCATATAACGTAATATGCAGTGTATCATTGAAAATACCTTATAATATATCGTAATTTGTAGTGTATCATTGAAAATACCTTAGAATATATGGTAATTCTTGTCTATCAATGAAAATACCTTATAATATAACGTAATATGCAGTGTATCATTGAAAATACCTTATAATATATAGTAGTTTATCATTGAAAATACCTTATAATATAACGTAATATACAGTATACCATTGAAAATACTTATAATATAACGTAATATGCAGTGTATCATTGAAAATACCTTATAATATATAGTAGTTTATCATTGAAAATACCTTATAATATAACGTAATATGCTGTGTATCATTGAAAATACCTTAGAATATATGGTAATTCTAGTCTATCAATGAAAATACCTTATAATATAACGTAATATGCAGTGTATCATTGAAAATACCTTATAATATATCGTAATTTGTAGAGTTTCATTGAAAATACCTTATAATATAACGTAATATGCAGTGTATCATTGAAAATACCTTATAATATATAGTAGTTTATCATTGAAAATACCTTATAATATAACGCAATATGCAGTGTATCATTGAAAATACCTTATAATATAACGTAATAGGCAGTGTATCATTGAAAATACCTTATAACATATAGTAGTTTATCATTGAAAATACCTTATAATATAACGTAATATGCAGTGTATCATTGAAAATACCTTATAATATATCGTAATTTGTAGTTTATCAATGAAAATACCTTCTCATATAACGTAATATGCAGTGTATCATTGAAAATACCTTATAATATATCGTAATTTGTAGTGTATCATTGAAAATACCTTATAATATAACGTAATATGCAGTGTATCATTGAAAATACCTTATAATATATCGTAATATACAGTATACCATTGAAAATACTTATAATATAACGTAATATGCAGTGTATCATTGAAAATACCTTATAATATATAGTAGTTTATCATTGAAAATACCTTATAATATAACGTAATATGCTGTGTATCATTGAAAATACCTTAGAATATATGGTAATTCTAGTCTATCAATGAAAATACCTTATAATATAACGTAATATGCAGTGTATCATTGAAAATACCTTATAATATATCGTAATTTGTAGAGTTTCATTGAAAATACCTTATAATATAAAGTAATATGCAGTGTATCATTGAAAATACCTTATAATATATAGTAGTTTATCATTGAAAATACCTTATAATATAACGCAATATGCAGTGTATCATTGAAAATACCTTATAATATAACGTAATAGGCAGTGTATCATTGAAAATACCTTATAACATATAGTAGTTTATCATTGAAAATACCTTATAATATATCGTAATTTGTAGTGTATCATTGAAAATACCTTAGAATATATGGTAATTCTTGTCTATCAATGAAAATACCTTATAATATAACGTAATATTCAGTGTATCATTGAAAATACCTTATAATATATAGTAGTTTATCATTGAAAGTACCTTATAATATAACGTAATATGCAGGGTATCATTGAAAATACCTTATAATATATCGTAATTTGTAGTGTATCATTGAAAATACCTTATAATATAACGTAATATGCAGTGAATCATTGAAAATACCTTATAATATATAGTAGTTTATCATTGAAAATACCTTATAATATAACTTAATATGCAGTCTATCATTGAAAATACCTTATGATATACCGTAATATGCAGTGTATCATTGAAAATACCTTATAATATAACGTAATATGCAGTGTATCATTGAAAATACCTTATAATATAACGTAATATGCAGTGTATCATTGAAAATACCTTCCCATATAACGTAATATGTAGTGTATCATTGAAAATACCTTATAACATATAGTAGTTTATCATTGAAAATACCTTATAATATAACGTAATATGCTGTGTATCATTGAAAATACCTTATAATATAATGTAATATGCTGTGTATCATTGAAAATACCTTATAATATATCGTAATTTGTATTGTATCATTGAAAATACCTTATAGTATAACGTAATATGCAGTGCGTCATTGAAAATACCTTATAATATCACGTAATATGCAGTGTATCAATGAAAATACCTTCTCATATAACGTAATATGCAGTGTATCATTGAAAATACCTTATAATATATCGTAATTTGTAGTGTATCTTTGAAAATACCATATAATATAACGTAATATGCAGTGTATCATAGAAAATACCTTATAATATAACTTAATATGCAGGGTATCATTGAAAATACTTATAATATAACGTAATATGCAGTGTATCATTGAAAATACCTTATAATATAACGTAATATGCTGTGTATCATTGAAAATACCTTATAATATATCGTAATTTGTAGTGTATCAATGAAAATACCTTATAATATATCGTAATTTGTAGTGTATCATTGAAAATACCTTAGAATATATGGTAATGCTAGTCTAACAATGAAAATACCTTATAATATAACGTAATATGAAGTGTATCATTGAAAATACCTATTGATATAACGTAATTTTTTAGTGTATCATTGAAAATACCTAATAATATAACGTAATATGCAGTGTATCATTGAAAATACCTTATAATATATAGTAGTTTATCATTGAAAATACCTTATAATATAACGTAATATGCAGTGTATCATTGAAAATACCTTATAACATATAGTAGTTTACCATTGAAAATACCTTATAATATAACTTAATATGCTGTGTATCATTGAAAATACCTTATAATATAATGTAATATGCTGTGTATCATTGAAAATACCTTATAATATATCGTAATTTGTATTGTATCATTGAAAATACCTTATAGTATAACGTAATATGCAGTGC
This sequence comes from Lasioglossum lativentre, assembly GCA_916610255.1. Taxonomy (NCBI): domain Eukaryota; kingdom Metazoa; phylum Arthropoda; class Insecta; order Hymenoptera; family Halictidae; genus Lasioglossum; species Lasioglossum lativentre. The sequence goes on from CAKAJI010000341.1 coordinate 360,237, forward strand.
ATCATTGAAAATACCTTATAATATCACGTAATATGCAGTGTATCATTGAAAATACCTTATAATATAACGTAATATGCTGTGTATCATTGAAAATACCTTATAATATATGGTAATTTGTAGTGTATCAATGAAAATACCTTCTCATATATCGTAATATGCAGTGTATCATTGAAAATACCTTATAATATATCGTAATTTGTAGTGTATCATTGAAAATACCTTAGAATATATGGTAATTCTTGTCTATCAATGAAAATACCTTATAATATAACGTAATATGCAGTGTATCATTGAAAATACCTTATAATATATAGTAGTTTATCATTGAAAGTACCTTATAATATAACGTAATATGCAGGGTATCATTGAAAATACCTTATAATATATCGTAATTTGTAGTGTATCATTGAAAATAGCTTATAATATAACGTAATATGCAGTGTATCATTGAAAATACCTTATAATATAACGTAATATGCAGTGCATCATTGGAAATACGTTATAATATATCGTAATTTTTTAGTGTATCATTGAAAATACCTTATAATATATAGTAGTTTATCATTGAAAATACCTTATAATATAACGCAATATGCAGTGTATCATTGAAAATACCTTATAACATATAGTAGTTTACCATTGAAAATACCTTATAATATAACGTAATATGCTGTGTATCATTGAAAATACCTTATAATATAATGTAATATGCTGTGTATCATTGAAAATACCTTATAATATATCGTAATTTGTATTGTATCATTGAAAATACCTTATAGTATAACGTAATATGCAGTGCGTCATTGAAAATACCTTATAATATCACGTAATATGCAGTGTATCATTGAAAATACCTTATAATATAACGTAATATGCTGGGTATCATTGAAAATACCTTATAATATATCGTAATTTGTAGTGTATCAATGAAAATACCTTCTCATATATCGTAATATGCAGTGTATCATTGAAAATACCTTATAATATATCGTAATTTGTAGTGTATCTTTGAAAATACCTTATAATATAACGTAATATGCAGTGTATCATAGAAAATACCTTATAATATAACTTAATATGCAGGGTATCATTGAAAATACCTTATAATATATCGTAATTTGTAGTGTATCATTGAAAATACCTTAGAATATATGGTAATTCTTTTCTATCAATGAAAATACCTTATAATATAACGTAATATGCAGTGTATCATTGAAAATACCTTATAATATATAGTAGTTTATCATTGAAAGTACCTTATAATATAACGTAATATGCAGGGTATCATTGAAAATACCTAATAATATAACGTTATATGCAGTGTATCATTGAAAATACCTTAGAATATATGGTAATTCTTGTCTATCAATGAAAATACCTTATAATATAAAGTAATATGCAGTGCATCATTGAAAATACCTTATAATATAACGTAATATGCAGTGTATCATTGAAAATACCTTATAATATAACGTAATATGCAGTGTATCATTGAAAATACCTTATAATATAACGTAATATGCAGTGTATCATTGAAAATACCTTATAATATATCGTAATATACAGTATACCATTGAAAATACTTATAATATAACGTAATATGCAGTGTATCATTGAAAATACCTTATAATATATAGTAGTTTATCATTGAAAATACCTTATAATATAACGTAATATACAGTATACCATTGAAAATACTTATAATATAACGTAATATGCAGTGTATCATTGAAAATACCTTATAATATATCGTAATTTGTAGAGTTTCATTGAAAATACCTTATAATATAACGTAATATGCAGTGTATCATTGAAAATACCTTATAATATATAGTAGTTTATCATTGAAAATACCTTATAATATAACGCAATATGCAGTGTATCATTGAAAATACCTTATAATATAACGTAATAGGCAGTGTATCATTGAAAATACCTTATAACATATAGTAGTTTATCATTGAAAATACCTTATAATATAACGTAATATGCTGTGTATCATTGAAAATACCTTATAATATATCGTAATTTGTAGTTTATCAATGAAAATACCTTCTCATATAACGTAATATGCAGTGTATCATTGAAAATACCTTATAATATATCGTAATTTGTAGTGTATCATTGAAAATACCTTCTAATATAACGTAATATGCAGTGTATCATTGAAAATACCTTATAATATATCGTAATTTGTAGTGTATCATTGAAAATACCTTCTAATATAACGTAATATGCAGTGTATCATTGAAAATACCTTATAATATATCGTAATATACAGTATACCATTGAAAATACTTATAATATAACGTAATATGCAGTGTATCATTGAAAATACCTTATAATATAACGTAATATGCAGGGTATCATTGAAAATACCTTATAATATATCGTAATTTGTAGTGTATCATTGAAAATACCTTAGAATATATGGTAATTCTTTTCTATCAATGAAAATACCTTATAATATAACGTAATATGCAGTGTATCATTGAAAATACCTTATAATATATAGTAGTTTATCATTGAACGTACCTTATAATATAACGTAATATGCAGGGTATCATTGAAAATACCTAATAATATAACGTTATATGCAGTGTATCATTGAAAATACCTTAGAATATATGGTAATTCTTGTCTACCAATGAAAATACCTTATAATATAAAGTAATATGCAGTGCATCATTGAAAATACCTTATAATATAACGTAATATGCAGTGTATCATTGAAAATACCTTATAATATAACGTAATATGCAGTGTATCATTGAAAATACCTTATAATATAACGTAATATGCAGTGTATCATTGAAAATACCTTATAATATATCGTAATATACAGTATACCATTGAAAATACTTATAATATAACGTAATATGCAGTGTATCATTGAAAATACCTTATAATATATAGTAGTTTATCATTGAAAATACCTTATAATATAACGTAATATACAGTATACCATTGAAAATACTTATAATATAACGTAATATGCAGTGTATCATTGAAAATACCTTATAATATATAGTAGTTTATCATTGAAAATACCTTATAATATAACGTAATATACAGTATACCATTGAAAATACTTATAATATAACGTAATATGCAGTGTATCATTGAAAATACCTTATAATATATAGTAGTTTATCATTGAAAATACCTTATAATATAACGTAATATGCTGTGTATCATTGAAAATACCTTAGAATATATGGTAATTCTAGTCTATCAATGAAAATACCTTATAATATAACGTAATATGCAGTGTATCATTGAAAATACCTTATAATATATCGTAATTTGTAGAGTTTCATTGAAAATACCTTATAATATAACGTAATATGCAGTGTATCATTGAAAATACCTTATAATATATAGTAGTTTATCATTGAAAATACCTTATAATATAACGCAATATGCAGTGTATCATTGAAAATACCTTATAATATAACGTAATAGGCAGTGTATCATTGAAAATACCTTATAACATATAGTAGTTTATCATTGAAAATACCTTATAATATAACGTAATATGCTGTGTATCATTGAAAATACCTTATAATATATCGTAATTTGTAGTTTATCAATGAAAATACCTTCTCATATAACGTAATATGCAGTGTATCATTGAAAATACCTTATAATATATCGTAATTTGTAGTGTATCATTGAAAATACCTTATAATATAACGTAATATGCAGTGTATCATTGAAAATACCTTATAATATATCGTAATATACAGTATACCATTGAAAATACTTATAATATAACGTAATATGCAGTGTATCATTGAAAATACCTTATAATATATAGTAGTTTATCATTGAAAATACCTTATAATATAACGTAATATACAGTATACCATTGAAAATACTTATAATATAACGTAATATGCAGTGTATCATTGAAAATACCTTATAATATATCGTAATTTGTAGTGTATCATTGAAAATACCTTATAATATAACGTAATATGCAGTGTATCATTGAAAATACCTTATAATATATAGTAGTTTATCATTGAAAATACCTTATAATATAACGCAATATGCAGTGTATCATTGAAAATACCTTATAATATAACGTAATAGGCAGTGTATCATTGAAAATACCTTATAACATATAGTAGTTTATCATTGAAAATACCTTATAATATAACGTAATATGCAGTGTATCATTGAAAATACCTTATAATATATCGTAATTTGTAGTTTATCAATGAAAATACCTTCTCATATAACGTAATATGCAGTGTATCATTGAAAATACCTTATAATATATCGTAATTTGTAGTGTATCATTGAAAATACCTTCTAATATAACGTAATATGCAGTGTATCATTGAAAATACCTTATAATATATCGTAATTTGTAGTGTATCATTGAAAATACCTTCTAATATAACGTAATATGCAGTGTATCATTGAAAATACCTTATAATATATCGTAATATACAGTATACCATTGAAAATACTTATAATATAACGTAATATGCAGTGTATCATTGAAAATACCTTATAATATAACTTAATATGCAGGGTATCATTGAAAATACCTTATAATATATCGTAATTTGTAGTGTATCATTGAAAATACCTTAGAATATATGGTAATTCTTTTCTATCAATGAAAATACCTTATAATATAACGTAATATGCAGTGTATCATTGAAAATACCTTATAATATATAGTAGTTTATCATTGAAAGTACCTTATAATATAACGTAATATGCAGGGTATCATTGAAAATACCTAATAATATAACGTTATATGCAGTGTATCATTGAAAATACCTTAGAATATATGGTAATTCTTGTCTACCAATGAAAATACCTTATAATATAAAGTAATATGCAGTGCATCATTGAAAATACCTTATAATATAACGTAATATGCAGTGTATCATTGAAAATACCTTATAATATAACGTAATATGCAGTGTATCATTGAAAATACCTTATAATATAACGTAATATGCAGTGTATCATTGAAAATACCTTATAATATATCGTAATATACAGTATACCATTGAAAATACTTATAATATAACGTAATATGCAGTGTATCATTGAAAATACCTTATAATATATAGTAGTTTATCATTGAAAATACCTTATAGTATAACGTAATATACAGTATACCATTGAAAATACTTATAATATAACGTAATATGCAGTGTATCATTGAAAATACCTTATAATATATAGTAGTTTATCATTGAAAATACCTTATAATATAACGTAATATACAGTATACCATTGAAAATACTTATAATATAACGTAATATGCAGTGTATCATTGAAAATACCTTATAATATATAGTAGTTTATCATTGAAAATACCTTATAATATAACGTAATATGCTGTGTATCATTGAAAATACCTTAGAATATATGGTAATTCTAGTCTATCAATGAAAATACCTTATAATATAACGTAATATGCAGTGTATCATTGAAAATACCTTATAATATAACGTAATTTGTAGAGTTTCATTGAAAATACCTTATAATATAACGTAATATGCAGTGTATCATTGAAAATACCTTATAATATATAGTAGTTTATCATTGAAAATACCTTATAATATAACGCAATATGCAGTGTATCATTGAAAATACCTTATAATATAACGTAATAGGCAGTGTATCATTGAAAATACCTTATAACATATAGTAGTTTATCATTGAAAATACCTTATAATATAACGTAATATGCAGTGTATCATTGAAAATACCTTATAATATATCGTAATTTGTAGTTTATCAATGAAAATACCTTCTCATATAACGTAATATGCAGTGTATCATTGAAAATACCTTATAATATATCGTAATTTGTAGTGTATCATTGAAAATACCTTCTAATATAACGTAATATGCAGTGTATCATTGAAAATACCTTATAATATATCGTAATTTGTAGTGTATCATTGAAAATACCTTCTAATATAACGTAATATGCAGTGTATCATTGAAAATACCTTATAATATATCGTAATATACAGTATACCATTGAAAATACTTATAATATAACGTAATATGCAGTGTATCATTGAAAATACCTTATAATATATAGTAGTTTATCATTGAAAATACCTTATAATATAACGTAATATGCAGTGTATCATTGAAAATACCTTAGAATATATGGTAATTCTAGTCTATCAATGAAAATACCTTATAATATAACGTAATATGCAGTGTATCATTGAAAATACCTTATAATATATCGTAATTTGTAGAGTTTCATTGAAAATACCTTATAATATAAAGTAATATGCAGTGTATCATTGAAAATACCTTATAATATATAGTAGTTTATCATTGAAAATACCTTATAATATAACGCAATATGCAGTGTATCAATGAAAATACCTTATAATATAACGTAATATGCAGTGTATCATTGAAAATACCTTATAATATATAGTAGTTTATCATTGAAAATACCTTATAATATATCGTAATTTGTAGTGTATCATTGAAAATACCTTAGAATATATGGTAATTCTTGTCTATCAATGAAAATACCTTATAATATAACGTAATATTCAGTGTATCATTGAAAATACCTTATAATATATAGTAGTTTATCATTGAAAGTACCTTATAATATAACGTAATATGCAGGGTATCATTGAAAATACCTTATAATAAATCGTAATTTGTAGTGTATCATTGAAAATACCTTATAATATAACGTAATATGCAGTGAATCATTGAAAATACCTTATAATATATAGTAGTTTATCATTGAAAATACCTTATAATATAACTTAATATGCAGTGTATCATTGAAAATACCTTATGATATACCGTAATATGCAGTGTATCATTGAAAATACCTTATAATATAACGTAATATGCAGTGTATCATTGAAAATACCTTATAATATAACGTAATATGCAGTGTATCATTGAAAATACCTTATAATATATAGTAGTTTATCATTGAAAGTACCTTATAATATAACGTAATATGCAGGGTATCATTGAAAATACCTTATAATATATCGTAATTTGTAGTGTATCATTGAAAATACCTTATAATATAACGTAATATGCAGTGTATCATTGAAAATACCTTATAATATAACGTAATATGCAGTGCATCATTGGAAATACGTTATAATATATCGTAATTTTTTAGTGTATCATTGAAAATACCTAATAATATAACGTAATATGCAGTGTATCATTGAAAATACCTTAGAATATATGGTAATTCTTGTCTATCAATGAAAATACCTTATAATATAACGTAATATGCAGTGTATCATTGAAAATACCTTATAATATATAGTAGTTTATCATTGACAATACCTTATAATATAACGCAATATGCAGTGTATCATTGAAAATACCTTATAATATAACGTAATATGCAGTGTATCATTGAAAATACCTTATAACATATAGTAGTTTATCATTGAAAATACATTATAATATAATGTAATATGCTGTGTATCATTGAAAATACCTTATAATATATCGTAATTTGTATTGTATCATTGAAAATACCTTATAGTATAACGTAATATGCAGTGCATCATTGAAAATACCTTATAATATCACGTAATATGCAGTGTATCATTCAAAATACCTTATAATATATCGTAATTTGTAGTGTATCAATGAAAATACCTTCTCATATAACGTAATATGCAGTGTATCATTGAAAATACCTTATAATATATCGTAATTTGTAGTGTATCATTGAAAATACCTTAGAATATATGGTAATTCTTGTCTATCAATGAAAATACCTTATAATATAACGTAATATGCAGTGTATCATTGAAAATACCTTATAATATATAGTAGTTTATCATTGAAAGTACCTTATAATATAACGTAATATGCAGTGTATCATTGAAAATACCTTATAATATATCGTAATTTGTAGTGTATCATTGAAAATACCTTATAATATAACGTAATATGCAGTGTATCATTGAAAATACCTTATAATATAACGTAATATGCAGTGCATCATTGGAAATACGTTATAATATATCGTAATTTTTTAGTGTGTCATTGAAAATAAATAATAATATAACGTAATATGCAGTGTATCATTGAAAATACCTTAGAATATATGGTAATTCTTGTCTATCAATGAAAATACCTTATAATATAAAGTAATATGCAGTGCATCATTGAAAATACCTTATAATATAACGTAATATGCAGTGTATCATTGAAAATACCTTATAATATAACGTAATTTGTAGTGTATCATTGAAAATACCTTATAATATATCGTAATATGCAGTCTACCATTGAAAATACATTATAAAATAATGTAATATGTAGTCTGTCATTGAAAATACCTTATAATGTTATGTAATATGCAGTCTACCATTGAAAATACCTTAGAATATATGGTAATTCTAGTCTATCAATGAAAATACCTTATAATATAACGTAATATGCAGTGAATCATTGAAAATACCTTATAATATATAGTAGTTTATCATTGAAAATACCTTATAATATAACGTAATATGCAGTGTATCATTGAAAATACCTTATAATATAACGTAATAGGCAGTGTATCATTGAAAATACCTTATAACATATAGTAGTTTATCATTGAAAATACCTTATAATATAACTTAATATGCAGTGTATCATTGAAAATACCTTATGATATACCGTAATATGCAGTGTATCATTGAAAATACCTTATAATATAACGTAATACGCAGTGTATCATTGAAAATACCTTATAATATAACGTAATATGCAGTGTATCATTGAAAATACCTTATAATATATAGTAGTTTATCATTGAAAGTACCTTATAATATAACGTAATATGCAGGGTATCATTGAAAATACCTTATAATATATCGTAATTTGTAGTGTATCATTGAAAATACCTTCTCATATAACGTAATATGCAGTGTATCATTGAAAATACCTTATAATATATCGTAATTTGTAGTGTATCTTTGAAAATACCTTATAATATAACGTAATATGCAGTGTATCATAGAAAATACCTTATAATATAACTTAATATGCAGGGTATCATTGAAAATACCTTATAATATATCGTAATTTGTAGTGTATCATTGAAAATACCTTAGAATATATGGTAATTCTTTTCTATCAATGAAAATACCTTATAATATAACGTAATATGCAGTGTATCATTGAAAATACCTTATAATATATCGTAATTTGTAGTGTATCATTGAAAATACCTTATAATATAACGTAATATGCAGTGTATCATTGAAAATACCTTATAATATAACGTAATATGCAGTGCATCATTGGAAATACGTTATAATATATCGTAATTTTTTAGTGTATCATTGAAAATACCTAATAATATAACGTAATATGCAGTGCATCATTGGAAATACGTTATAATATATCGTAATTTTTTAGTGTATCATTGAAAATACCTAATAATATAACGCAATATGCAGTGTATCATTGAAAATACCTTATAATATAACGTAATATGCAGTGTATCATTGAAAATACCTTATAACATATAGTAGTTTATCATTGAAAATACATTATAATATAATGTAATATGCTGTGTATCATTGAAAATACCTTATAATATATCGTAATTTGTATTGTATCATTGAAAATACCTTATAGTATAACGTAATATGCAGTGCATCATTGAAAATACCTTATAATATCACGTAATATGCAGTGTATCATTCAAAATACCTTATAATATATCGTAATTTGTAGTGTATCAATGAAAATACCTTCTCATATAACGTAATATGCAGTGTATCATTGAAAATACCTTATAATATATCGTAATTTGTAGTGTATCATTGAAAATACCTTAGAATATATGGTAATTCTTGTCTATCAATGAAAATACCTTATAATATAACGTAATATGCAGTGTATCATTGAAAATACCTTATAATATATAGTAGTTTATCATTGAAAGTACCTTATAATATAACGTAATATGCAGTGTATCATTGAAAATACCTTATAATATATCGTAATTTGTAGTGTATCATTGAAAATACCTTATAATATAACGTAATATGCAGTGTATCATTGAAAATACCTTATAATATAACGTAATATGCAGTGCATCATTGGAAATACGTTATAATATATCGTAATTTTTTAGTGTGTCATTGAAAATAAATAATAATATAACGTAATATGCAGTGTATCATTGAAAATACCTTAGAATATATGGTAATTCTTGTCTATCAATGAAAATACCTTATAATATAAAGTAATATGCAGTGCATCATTGAAAATACCTTATAATATAACGTAATATGCAGTGTATCATTGAAAATACCTTATAATATAACGTAATTTGTAGTGTATCATTGAAAATACCTTATAATATATCGTAATATGCAGTCTACCATTGAAAATACATTATAAAATAATGTAATATGTAGTCTGTCATTGAAAATACCTTATAATATATCGTAATATGCAGTCTACCATTGAAAATACATTATAAAATAATGTAATATGTAGTCTGTCATTGAAAATACCTTATAATGTTATGTAATATGCAGTCTACCATTGAAAATACCTTAGAATATATGGTAATTCTAGTCTATCAATGAAAATACCTTATAATATAACGTAATATGCAGTGAATCATTGAAAATACCTTATAATATATAGTAGTTTATCATTGAAAATACCTTATAATATAACGTAATATGCAGTGTATCATTGAAAATACCTTATAATATAACGTAATAGGCAGTGTATCATTGAAAATACCTTATAACATATAGTAGTTTATCATTGAAAATACCTTATAATATAACTTAATATGCAGTGTATCATTGAAAATACCTTATGATATACCGTAATATGCAGTGTATCATTGAAAATACCTTATAATATAACGTAATACGCAGTGTATCATTGAAAATACCTTATAATATAACGTAATATGCAGTGTATCATTGAAAATACCTTATAATATATAGTAGTTTATCATTGAAAGTACCTTATAATATAACGTAATATGCAGGGTATCATTGAAAATACCTTATAATATATCGTAATTTGTAGTGTATCATTGAAAATACCTTCTCATATATCGTAATATGCAGTGTATCATTGAAAATACCTTATAATATATCGTAATTTGTAGTGTATCTTTGAAAATACCTTATAATATAACGTAATATGCAGTGTATCATAGAAAATACCTTATAATATAACTTAATATGCAGGGTATCATTGAAAATACCTTATAATATATCGTAATTTGTAGTGTATCATTGAAAATACCTTAGAATATATGGTAATTCTTTTCTATCAATGAAAATACCTTATAATATAACGTAATATGCAGTGTATCATTGAAAATACCTTATAATATATAGTAGTTTATCATTGAAAGTACCTTATAATATAACGTAATATGCAGTGTATCATTGAAAATACCTTATAATATATAGTAGTTTATCATTGAAAGTACCTTATAATATAACGTAATATGCAGTGTATCATTGAAAATACCTTATAATATATGGTAATTCTTGTCTATCAATGAAAATACCTTATAATATAAAGTAATATGCAATGCATCATTGAAAATACCTTATAATATAACGTAATATGCAGTGTATCATTGAAAATACCTTATAATATAACGTAATATGCAGTGTTTCATTGAAAATACCTTATAATATAACGTAATATGCAGGGTATCATTGAAAATACCTTATAATATATCGTAATTTGTAGTGTATCATTGAAAATCCCTTATAATATATCGTAATATGCAGTCTACCATTGAAAATACATTATAAAATAATGTAATATGTAGTCTGTCATTGAAAATACCTTATAATGTTATGTAATATGCAGTCTACCATTGAAAATACCTTAGAATATATGGTAATTCTAGTCTATCAATGAAAATACCTTATAATATAACGTAATATGCAGTGAATCATTGAAAATACCTTATAATATATAGTAGTTTATCATTGAAAATACCTTATAATATAACGCAATATGCAGTGTATCATTGAAAATACCTTATAATATAACGTAATATGCAGTGCATCATTGGAAATACGTTATAATATATCGTAATTTTTTAGTGTATCATTGAAAATACCTTATAATATATAGTAGTTTATCATTGAAAATACCTTTTAATATAACGCAATATGCAGTGTATCATTGAAAATACCTTATAACATATAGTAGTTTACCATTGAAAATACCTTATAATATAACGTAATATGCTGTGTATCATTGAAAATACCTTATAATATAATGTAATATGCTGTGTATCATTGAAAATACCTTATAATATATCGTAATTTGTAGTGTATCAATGAAAATACCTTATAATATATCGTAATTTGTAGTGTATCATTGAAAATACCTTGGAATATATGGTAATGCTAGTCTATCAATGAAAATACCTTATAATATAACGTAATATGCAGTGTATCATTGAAAATACCTTTTGATATAACGTAATATGCAGGGTATCATTGAAAATACCTTATAATATAACGTAATATGCAGGGTATCATTGAAAATACCTTATAATATATCGTAATTTGTAGTGTATCAATGAAAATACCTTCTCATATAACGTAATATGCAGTGTATCATTGAAAATACCTTATAATATATCGTAATTTGTAGTGTATCTTTGAAAATACCTTATAATATAACGTAATATGCTGTGTATCATTGAAAATACCTTATAATATAATGTAATATGCTGTGTATCATTGAAAATACCTTATAATATATCGTAATTTGTAGTGTATCAATGAAAATACCTTATAATATATCGTAATTTGTAGTGTATCATTGAAAATACCTTGGAATATATGGTAATGCTAGTCTATCAATGAAAATACCTTATAATATAACTTAATATGCAGGGTATCATTGAAAATACCTTATAATATATCGTAATTTGTAGTGTATCATTGAAAATACCTTATAATATATCGTAATATGCAGTCTACCATTGAAAATACATTATAAAATAATGTAATATGTAGTCTGTCATTGAAAATACCTTATAATGTTATGTAATATGCAGTCTACCATTGAAAATACCTTAGAATATATGGTAATTCTAGTCTATCAATGAAAATACCTTATAATATAACGTAATATGCAGTGTATCATTGAAAATACCTTATAATATATAGTAGTTTATCATTGAAAATACCTTATAATATAACGCAATATGCAGTGTATCATTGAAAATACCTTATAATATAACGTAATAGGCAGTGTATCATTGAAAATACCTTATAACATATAGTAGTTTATCATTGAAAATACCTTATAATATAACTTAATATGCAGTGTATCATTGAAAATACCTTATGATATACCGTAATATGCAGTGTATCATTGAAAATACCTTATAATATAACGTAATATGCAGTGTATCATTGAAAATACCTTATAATATATAGTAGTTTATCATTGAAAATACCTTATAATATAACGTAATATGCTGTGTATCATTGAAAATACCTTATAATATATCGTAATTTGTAGTGTATCAATGAAAATACCTTATAATATATCGTAATTTGTAGTGTATCATTGAAAATACCTTGGAATATATGGTAATGCTAGTCTATCAATGAAAATACCTTATAATATAACGTAATATGCAGTGTATCATTGAAAATACCTTTTGATATAACGTAATATGCAGGGTATCATTGAAAATACCTTATAATATAACGTAATATGCAGGGTATCATTGAAAATACCTTATAATATATCGTAATTTGTAGTGTATCAATGAAAATACCTTCTCATATAACGTAATATGCAGTGTATCATTGAAAATACCTTATAATATATCGTAATTTGTAGTGTATCTTTGAAAATACCTTATAATATAACGTAATATGCAGTGTATCATAGAAAATACCTTATAATATAACTTAATATGCAGGGTATCATTGAAAATACCTTATAATATATCGTAATTTGTAGTGTATCATTGAAAATACCTTAGAATATATGGTAATTCTTGTCTATCAATGAAAATACCTTATAATATAACGTAATATGCAGTGTATCATTGAAAATACCTTATAATATAACGTAATATGCAGTGCATCATTGGAAATACGTTATAATATATCGTAATTTTTTAGTGTATCATTGAAAATACCTAATAATATAACGTAATATGCAGTGTATCATTGAAAATACCTTATAATATATAGTAGTTTATCATTGACAATACCTTATAATATAACGCAATATGCAGTGTATCATTGAAAATACCTTATAATATAACGTAATATGCAGTGTATCATTGAAAATACCTTATAACATATAGTAGTTTATCATTGAAAATACATTATAATATAATGTAATATGCTGTGTATCATTGAAAATACCTTATAATATATCGTAATTTGTATTGTATCATTGAAAATACCTTATAGTATAACGCAATATGCAGTGCATCATTGAAAATACCTTATAATATCACGTAATATGCAGTGTATCATTCAAAATACCTTATAATATATCGTAATTTGTAGTGTATCAATGAAAATACCTTCTCATATAACGTAATATGCAGTGTATCATTGAAAATACCTTATAATATATCGTAATTTGTAGTGTATCATTGAAAATACCTTAGAATATATGGTAATTCTTGTCTATCAATGAAAATACCTTATAATATAACGTAATATGCAGTGTATCATTGAAAATACCTTATAATATATAGTAGTTTATCATTGAAAGTACCTTATAATATAACGTAATATGCAGTGTATCATTGAAAATACCTTATAATATATCGTAATTTGTAGTATATCATTGAAAATACCTTATAATATAACGTAATATGCAGTGTATCATTGAAAATACCTTATAATATAACGTAATATGCAGTGCATCATTGGAAATACGTTATAATATATCGTAATTTTTTAGTGTGTCATTGAAAATAAATAATAATATAACGTAATATGCAGTGTATCATTGAAAATACCTTAGAATATATGGTAATTCTTGTCTATCAATGAAAATACCTTATAATATAAAGTAATATGCAGTGCATCATTGAAAATACCTTATAATATAACGTAATATGCAGTGTATCATTGAAAATACCTTATAATATAACGTAATATGCAGTGTTTCATTGAAAATACCTTATAATATAACGTAATATGCAGGGTATCATTGAAAATACCTTATAATATATCGTAATTTGTAGTGTATCATTGAAAATACCTTATAATATATCGTAATATGCAGTCTACCATTGAAAATACATTATAAAATAATGTAATATGTAGTCTGTCATTGAAAATATCTTATAATGTTATGTAATATGCAGTCTACCATTGAAAATACCTTAGAATATATGGTAATTCTAGTCTATCAATGAAAATACCTTATAATATAACGTAATATGCAGTGTATCATTGAAAATACCTTATAATATATAGTAGTTTATCATTGAAAATACCTTATAATATAACGCAATATGCAGTGTATCATTGAAAATACCTTATAATATAACGTAATAGGCAGTGTATCAGTGAAAATACCTTATAACATATAGTAGTTTATCATTGAAAATACCTTATAATATAACTTAATATGCAGTGTATCATTGAAAATACCTTATGATATACCGTAATATGCAGTGTATCATTGAAAATACCTTATAATATAACGTAATATGCAGTGTATCATTGAAAATACCTTATAATATATAGTAGTTTATCATTGAAAATACCTTATAATATAACGTAATATGCTGTGTATCATTGAAAATACCTTATAATATATCGTAATTTGTAGTGTATCAATGAAAATACCTTATAATATATCGTAATTTGTAGTGTATCATTGAAAATACCTTGGAATATATGGTAATGCTAGTCTATCAATGAAAATACCTTATAATATAACGTAATATGCAGTGTATCATTGAAAATACCTTTTGATATAACGTAATATGCAGGGTATCATTGAAAATACCTTATAATATAACGTAATATGCAGGGTATCATTGAAAATACCTTATAATATATCGTAATTTGTAGTGTATCAATGAAAATACCTTATCATATAACGTAATATGCAGTGTATCATTGAAAATACCTTATAATATATCGTAATTTGTAGTGTATCTTTGAAAATACCTTATAATATAACGTAATATGCAGTGTATCATAGAAAATACCTTATAATATAACTTAATATGCAGGGTATCATTGAAAATACCTTATAATATATCGTAATTTGTAGTGTATCATTGAAAATACCTTAGAATATATGGTAATTCTTGTCTATCAATGAAAATACCTTATAATATAACGTAATATGCAGTGTATCATTGAAAATACCTTATAATATAACGTAATATGCAGTGTATCATTGAAAATACCTTATAATATATCGTAATATACAGTATACCATTGAAAATACTTATAATATAACGTAATATGCAGTGTATCATTGAAAATACCTTATAATATATAGTAGTTTATCATTGAAAATACCTTATAATATAACGTAATATGCTGTGTATCATTGAAAATACCTTATAATATATCGTAATTTGTAGTGTATCAATGAAAATACCTTATAATATATCGTAATTTGTAGTGTATCATTGAAAATACCTTGGAATATATGGTAATGCTAGTCTATCAATGAAAATACCTTATAATATAACGTAATATGCAGTGTATCATTGAAAATACCTTTTGATATAACGTAATATGCAGGGTATCATTGAAAATACCTTATAATATATCGTAATTTGTAGTGTATCATTGAAAATACCTTAGAATATATGGTAATTCTAGTCTATCAATGAAAATACCTTATAATATAACGTAATATGCAGTGTATCATTGAAAATACCTTATAATATATCGTAATTTGTAGAGTTTCATTGAAAATACCTTATAATATAACGTAATATGCAGGGTATCATTGAAAATACCTTATAATATATCGTAATTTGTAGTGTATCATTGAAAATACCTTATAATATATCGTAATATGCAGTCTACCATTGAAAATACATTATAAAATAATGTAATATGTAGTCTGTCATTGAAAATACCTTATAATGTTATGTAATATGCAGTCTACCATTGAAAATACCTTAGAATATATGGTAATTCTAGTCTATCAATGAAAATACCTTATAATATAACGTAATATGCAGTGTATCATTGAAAATACCTTATAATATATAGTAGTTTATCATTGAAAATACCTTATAATATAACGCAATATGCAGTGTATCATTGAAAATACCTTATAGTATAACGTAATAGGCAGTGTATCATTGAAAATACCTTATAACATATAGTAGTTTATCATTGAAAATACCTTATAATATAACTTAATATGCAGTGTATCATTGAAAATACCTTATGATATACCGTAATATGCAGTGTATCATTGAAAATACCTTATAATATAACGTAATATGCAGTGTGTCATTGAAAATACCTTATAATATATAGTAGTTTATCATTGAAAATACCTTATAATATAACGTAATATGCTGTGTATCATTGAAAATACCTTATAATATATCGTAATTTGTAGTGTATCAATGAAAATACCTTATAATATATCGTAATTTGTAGTGTATCATTGAAAATACCTTGGAATATATGGTAATGCTAGTCTATCAATGAAAATACCTTATAATATAACGTAATATGCAGTGTATCATTGAAAATACCTTTTGATATAACGTAATATGCAGGGTATCATTGAAAATACCTTATAATATAACGTAATATGCAGGGTATCATTGAAAATACCTTATAATATATCGTAATTTGTAGTGTATCAATGAAAATACCTTCTCATATAACGTAATATGCAGTGTATCATTGAAAATACCTTATAATATATCGTAATTTGTAGTGTATCTTTGAAAATACCTTATAATATAACGTAATATGCAGTGTATCATAGAAAATACCTTATAATATAACTTAATATGCAGGGTATCATTGAAAATACCTTATAATATATCGTAATTTGTAGTGTATCATTGAAAATACCTTAGAATATATGGTAATTCTTGTCTATCAATGAAAATACCTTATAATATAACGTAATATGCAGTGTATCATTGAAAATACCTTATAATATAACGTAATATGCAGTGTATCATTGAAAATACCTTATAATATATCGTAATATACAGTATACCATTGAAAATACTTATAATATAACGTAATATGCAGTGTATCATTGAAAATACCTTATAATATAACGTAATAGGCAGTGTATCATTGAAAATACCTTATAACATATAGTAGTTTATCATTGAAAATACCTTATAATATAACGTAATATGCTGTGTGTGGAGATCTGAGCTGGTCGAAGAAGAGGCCGAAGAGTGGGGGAAGGACCCCATCGGCAACAATGGGGTATGCGACCAGGGGTAGGACGCCAGACCCCAGAGGTAGTAGATAAGTGACCGCCGTAGAGATAGGTTGTCATTAGAGGAATCGTTAAGTGTACACGTGTATAATAAAGGCAGTGTTATAATCTAGCCGGCTTGTCACACCAGTATTATCTATAGACCCTTCCAGCGGTGAATCCCTCTGGTAGCACATAAGAATACCAATATTTATGGAATAAATATTGAGGGGCGGCTGTGAGCCGAGACGCATTGAATTGTGAGACGGCTGTGAGCCGAAGTACAAGTGAATTGTGAGACGGCTGTGAGCCGAGACGCATTGAATTGTGAGACGGCTGTGAGCCGAGACGCATTGAATTGTGAGACGGCTGTGAGCCGAAGTGCACTGAATTGTGAGACGGCTGTGAGCCGAGACGCATTGAATTGTGAGACGGCTGTGAGCCGAAGTGCAGTGTTTTGTGAGACAGTCGTGAGCTTATGGAGATGGCGTTAAATATACCGGGGATTGGAGTAAAACCATTTCTATGTGAAAACATAGACAAGAATGTAATCAGACTGGAATGGGAAAAATGGCTCCGTTCGCTGGAACTTTACCTAGCATCTGAAGATATAACAGATTATGGAAAAAGAAGAAGTAAGCTTTTACACTTTGGAGGCGAGCAACTACAAGAGGTTGCCTACAGTTTGCCTGGTGCTATTGAAGCGGTGGACACCGATAAGGAAAATGATGTTTTCAAGGTGCTAGTAGACAAACTGACAGATCATTTTTCCCCAAAGCAAAACTCCACCTTCGAACGTCATCTCTTCAGGAACATCAAGCGGGAAGAGGGAGAGAATTTCCGTAAATTCGTACTAAGAATTAGACAACAAGCAAAACGCTGTTCCTTTGGAAAAACTGAGAGTGAAGCAATAGAAATAAATATGAAAGATAAAATTATCGATAGCTGGTGCCCCACGGAATTACAGAAGAAGATCTTGCAGAAGGAGCGGACACTAGACGAAATTATCGAATTGTGCCAAGTACATGAGCAAATAGCGAATCAATCGACAGCCATGAACGCAAGTTTAGCAGGACCGAGTGCATCATCGAATACATACGCCTCAATAAATAAGCTGGGATTTCACAAAAGAGGACAATCTCAGCAATGTATCAGATGCGGAAAATCTGGACACACCGACAATATAAAAGCATGTCTGGCAAAGGATGCGAAATGCCACAAGTGTGGTTTTCAGGGCCACTTTGCTAGATGTTGTAGGACACGTCACCAAAGGAAAAGACCTGCTACTCCGGAACGATCCGAGCAAAAACAGAAACGATTTAAATCAAGGATCAACTATGTCGATTCAAGTGCCTCAGCATCCGAGGCACAGGACAAGATTAAGGATTTCGATTGCTTTAAAATTGACTCGGAAGAAGGAATCACAGATAACTCTGACGATTTAATTGAATGCCTTATTGGAGGCGTACGCCTAGTAGTACTCATAGACTCTGGGTCCAAAGTGAATGTAATAAAAGGGGAAGATTGGGAATTTCTTTCTAGGAATAGAGCAATTATATGGGATCTTACTGAAACCACGGATGTTCTAAAATCGTATGCATCCGGACGTCCACTTGATCTTAAAAATAGATTTGTAACCACAATAAGTCTAGTGGGGAAAAAAGAAATCGTCGCACCATTCTATGTAGTGATGAAAGGAGACATTTCACTGATCGGAAAAGATACAGCAAAACAACTAGGAATATTAAAGTTGGGATTAGAAGCGAACAGGCCGGAGGGTGTAATACCGTTTCCGAAGATAAAGAATGTGGTAGTGAAACTGTCCATAGATCCTTATGTAAAGCCGATTCAGCAAGCAGTGAGAAGAGTACCGATCTCAGTGGAAAGCCTGGTTGAGAGCAAGCTGGAGGAAGCCTTGCGAAGCGACATCATTGAGCGTGTTCTACAGCCGAGCGCTTGGATATCACCGATTGTGGTTATCTTCAAACCATCAGGGGATATCAGAATCTGCGTAGATATGCGCAGACCAAATGAAGCCATTCTCAGGGAAAACTATCCACTACCTACATTTGACTCCCTTATAACAAAATTGAGGAGAGCAAAATATTTTTCACGACTGGACTTATTAAGTGCGTATCACCAACTTGAGTTACACGTGGACAGTCGCCCCATCACTACATTTATCACTCACAAAGGTATGTTCCGCTATAAGCGCCTCATGTTCGGAGTGAATTCGGCAGTCGAAATCTTTCAGAGAACCTTCGAGGCGATATTATCACATTGTGCGAACTGTCTTAATTATCTAGATGACATAATCGTATTTGGATCAACCGAAACAGAGCACGATAGCTGCTTAAAAGCCGTGCTGAATACCTTAAAACAAAACAACGTAACATTGAACGAAACAAAATGCCTCTTTAAAGTTCCCGAATTAGACTTCTTGGGGCATAAACTATCTAGCGAAGGTATCGATGTAGATCAAAGGAAAATAAAAACAATTCTAGATTTCCGGGCACCAGGAAACAAGGAAGAACTACGAAGTTTCCTAGGTTTAGTAACATATGTAGGAAAATTCCTACCGGACCTAGGAACAACGGTCGAACCTTTGCGGAAATTAACAAAGACGGATATTAAATTCGAATGGAACGAAATCCACCAACAACACTTTGAACAGCTCAAGCAATCATTAGCCAAGCTCCCAACATTAGCATACTTCGATCCACAACTGCGTACACGACTGATAGCAGATGCTAGCCCAGTGGCACTGGGAGCAGTGTTGCTGCAATTTGATACGCAAGAAAATCCAAAAGTGATATCATTTGCAAGCAAAAGCCTTTCTAATGTAGAGAAACGCTATTCTCAAACAGAGAAAGAGAGCCTGGCTCTAGTCTGGGCAGTGGAAAGATTCTATTTCTATCTAGCTGGACTAGAATTTGAACTTGTGACCGACCACAAACCACTAGAAACGATATTTAGGCCATCCTCGAAACCACCCGCACGGATTGAGAGATGGCTGCTAAGACTTCAAGCCTTCAGGTTTAAAGTTATATACCAACCCGGCAAGTCGAATGTTGCCGATTCCGTGTCAAGGTTATGCAAGCTCCAGGACGAGAATTCATTCGACCCAGAGGGCGACCAACACATCTTCGCAATAGTGGAGAGAAGTGCTCCAAAGGCGATGAAAATTTCCCAAATAATTTCAGAAAGCAGAGAAGATAGAGATATAGTCGACGCAGTCAGCAAAATTAATAACGATTCATGGCCATTACAGGACAAAAGTATATATTTCCCTTTCAGAACAGAATTGACGTCAATGGGCCCAATAATACTGAGAAACAACAGAATTGTAATTCCTCAAACGTTAACAAAACAAGTATTGGAATTAGCCCACGAAGGACACCCAGGAGAAACCGTAATGAAGAGACGTGTACGAGTTAAAGTCTGGTGGCCGTCAATGGATAGGCAGATTGAGAAATTTGTTAAAAATTGTAGAGACTGCTTACTAGTCTCACAACCAAACAAACCACCCTTGATGTGTAGACACCAATTTCCGGAAGGACCTTGGCATTGCCTGGCCATCGATTTGATGGGTCCATTACCGAACAAAGATATGATATTAGTAATCATTGATTATTATTCTAGGTACCAAGAAATTAAATTCATGAAAGTCACAAATTCATCTGCGATAATAAGCCATCTCTCGGAAATGTTCTCGCGTTTGGGTTTTCCAAAAAGTATTAGGGCTGATAATGGAAGGCAATTTGCCAGCGGTGAATTTAAGGAATTTTGTAATAATCACAATATCAAACTCATCCATACGCCACCTTATTGGCCGCAAGCTAATGGAGAGGTAGAAAACATGAACAAGTCAATCCTAAAACGCTTGCAAATCGCACATGCCAACGGAAAAGACTACCAAGCGGAGATACAGAAATTCTTGTTGATGTACAATGTCACACCTCACGGAACAACTGGGAAATCTCCGTCAGAACTTTTACTGGGGAGGAACATCAGAGACAAAATACCGTCGATAACAGACCTAATAGCCACAGAAGGAGACACGGAAGCAAAAGACAGTGACGTTGTCGAAAAACAAAAAGGAAAAGATAGAGAAGACAAAGCAAGAGGAGCAAAATTCAGCAACATACAGCCTGGAGACAAAGTGATAGCACAAAATTTGACAGCCTCAAACAAACTGGAATGTAGGTTCGGAAAAGCCGAATACAATGTGATAGAAAGGAAAGGGAATGAACTTACGTTAGAAAAAGACGGAAGAACATTCAGACGACACACGACACATGTGAAGAAATTGCCAGCTAGTCCAAAACAAAGTGAAGCCGCTCATAAATTAAACACGTCTACCGGGGTCCCTAGCAGTAGCACGGGGACATACGTGGAATCAGACAAAGGGGGTCAACCCGAAGATAATGAAAATTTGCAATTAAAGACCCCAAAGCTTAAACTGAAAAAAAGGGAGGGATTGTGGAGATCTGAGCTGGTCGAAGAAGAGGCCGAAGAGAGGGGGAAGGACCCCATCGGCAACAATGGGGTATGCGACCAGGGGTAGGACGCCAGACCCCAGAGGTAGTAGATAAGTGACCGCCGTAGAGATAGGTTGTCATTAGAGGAATCGTTAAGTGTACACGTGTATAATAAAGGCAGTGTTATAATCTAGCCGGCTTGTCACACCAGTATTATCTATAGACCCTTCCAGCGGTGAATCCCTGTGGTAGCACACTGTGTATCATTGAAAATACCTTATAATATAATGTAATATGCTGTGTATCATTGAAAATACCTTATAATATATCGTAATTTGTATTATATCATTGAAAATACCTTATAGTATAACGTAATATGCAGTGCATCATTGAAAATACCTTATAATATCACGTAATATGCAGTGTATCATTGAAAATACCTTATAATATAACGTAATATGCAGGGTATCATTGAAAATACCTTATAATATATCGTAATTTGTAGTGTATCAATGAAAATACCTTCTCATATAACGTAATATGCAGTGTATCATTGAAAATACCTTATAATATATCGTAATTTGTAGTGTATCTTTGAAAATACCTTATAATATAACGTAATATGCAGTGTATCATAGAAAATACCTTATAATATAACTTAATATGCAGGGTATCATTGAAAATACCTTATAATATATCGTAATTTGTAGTGTATCATTGAAAATACCTTAGAATATATGGTAATAGAATATATGGTAATTCTAGTCTATCAATGAAAATACCTTATAATATAACGTAATATGCAGTGTATCATTGAAAATACCTTAGAATATATGGTAATTCTTGTCTATCAATGAAAATACCTTATAATATAAAGTAATATGCAGTGCATCATTGAAAATACCTTATAATATAACGTAATATGCTGTGTATCATTGAAAATACCTTATAATATAATGTAATATGCTGTGTATCATTGAAAATACCATATAATATATCGTAATTTGTATTGTATCATTGAAAATACCTTATAGTATAACGTAATATGCAGTGCATCATTGAAAATACCTTATAATATCACGTAATATGCAGTGTATCATTGAAAATACCTTATAATATAACGTAATATGCAGGGTATCATTGAAAATACCTTATAATATATCGTAATTTGTAGTGTATCAATGAAAATACCTTCTCATATAACGTAATATGCAGTGTATCATTGAAAATACCTTATAATATATAGTAGTTTATCATTCAAAATACCTTATAATATAATGTAATATGCTGAGTATCATTGAAAATACCTTAGAATATATGGTAATTCTTGTCTATCAATGAAAATACCTTATAATATAACGTAATATGCAGTGTATCATTGAAAATACCTTATAATATATGGTAATGCTAGTCTATCAATGAAAATACCTTATAATATAACGTAATATGCAGTGTATCATTGAAAATACCTTTTGATATAACGTAATATGCAGGGTATCATTGAAAATACCTTATAATATATCGTAATTTGTAGTGTATCATTGAAAATACCTTAGAATATATGGTAATTCTAGTCTATCAATGAAAATACCTTATAATATAACGTAATATGCAGTGTATCATTGAAAATACCTTATAATATATCGTAATTTGTAGAGTTTCATTGAAAATACCTTATAATATAACGTAATATGCAGGGTATCATTGAAAATACCTTATAATATATCGTAATTTGTAGTGTATCGTTGAAAATACCTTAGAATATATGGTAATTCTAGTCTATCAATGAAAATACCTTATAATATAACGTAATATGCAGTGTATCATTGAAAATACCTTATAATATATCGTAATTTGTAGTGTATCATTGAAAATACCTTATAGTATATCGTAATATGCAGTCTACCATTGAAAATACATTATAAAATAATGTAATATGTAGTCTGTCATTGAAAATACCTTATAATATATCGTAATATGCAGTGTATCATTGAAAATACCTTATAATGTTATGTAATATACAGTCTACCATTGAAAATACCTTAGAATATATGGTAATTCTAGTCTATCAATGAAAATACCTTATAATATAACGTAATATGCAGTGTATCATTGAAAATACCTTATAATATATAGTAGTTTATCATTGAAAATACCTTATAATATAACGCAATATGCAGTGTATCATTGAAAATACCTTATAATATAACGTAATAGGCAGTGTATCATTGAAAATACCTTATAACATATAGTAGTTTATCATTGAAAATACCTTATAATATAACGTAATATGCTGTGTATCATTGAAAATACCTTATAATATAATGTAATATGCTGTGTATCATTGAAAATACCTTATAATATATCGTAATTTGTATTGTATCATTGAAAATACCTTATAGTATAACGTAATATGCAGTGCATCATTGAAAATACCTTATAATATCACGTAATATGCAGTGTATCATTGAAAATACCTTATAATATAACGTAATATGCAGGGTATCATTGAAAATACCTTATAATATATCGTAATTTGTAGTGTATCAATGAAAATACCTTCTCATATAACGTAATATGCAGTGTATCATTGAAAATACCTTATAATATATCGTAATTTGTAGTGTATCAATGAAAATACCTTCTCATATAACGTAATATGCAGTGTATCATTGAAAATACCTTATAATATATCGTAATTTGTAGTGTATCTTTGAAAATACCTTATAATATAACGTAATATGCAGTGTATCATAGAAAATACCTTATAATATAACTTAATATGCAGGGTATCATTGAAAATACCTTATAATATATCGTAATTTGTAGTGTATCTTTGAAAATACCTTATAATATAACGTAATATGCAGTGTATCATTGAAAATACCTTTTGATATAACGTAATATGCAGGGTATCATTGAAAATACCTTATAATATATCGTAATTTGTAGTGTATCATTGAAAATACCTTAGAATATATGGTAATTCTAGTCTATCAATGAAAATACCTTATAATATAACGTAATATGCAGTGTATCATTGAAAATACCTTATAATATATCGTAATTTGTAGAGTTTCATTGAAAATACCTTATAATATAACGTAATATGCAGGGTATCATTGAAAATACCTTATAATATATCGTAATTTGTAGTGTATCGTTGAAAATACCTTAGAATATATGGTAATTCTAGTCTATCAATGAAAATACCTTATAATATAACGTAATATGCAGTGTATCATTGAAAATACCTTATAATATATCGTAATTTGTAGAGTTTCATTGAAAATACCTTATAATATAACGTAATATGCAGGGTATCATTGAAAATACCTTATAATATATCGTAATTTGTAGTGTATCATTGAAAATACCTTATAATATATCGTAATATGCAGTCTACCATTGAAAATACATTATAAAATAATGTAATATGTAGTCTGTCATTGAAAATACCTTATAATATATCGTAATATGCAGTGTATCATTGAAAATACCTTATAATGTTATGTAATATACAGTCTACCATTGAGAATACCTTAGAATATATGGTAATTCTAGTCTATCAATGAAAATACCTTATAATATAACGTAATATGCAGTGTATCATTGAAAATACCTTATAATATATAGTAGTTTATCATTGAAAATACCTTATAATATAACGCAATATGCAGTGTATCATTGAAAATACCTTATAATATAACGTAATAGGCAGTGTATCATTGAAAATACCTTATAACATATAGTAGTTTATCATTGAAAATACCTTATAATATAACGTAATATGCTGTGTATCATTGAAAATACCTTATAATATAATGTAATATGCTGTGTATCATTGAAAATACCTTATAATATATCGTAATTTGTATTGTATCATTGAAAATACCTTATAGTATAACGTAATATGCAGTGCATCATTGAAAATACCTTATAATATCACGTAATATGCAGTGTATCATTGAAAATACCTTATAATATAACGTAATATGCAGTGTATCATTGAAAATACCTTATAATATAACGTAATATGCAGTGTATCATTGAAAATACCTTATAATATAATGTAATATGCTGTGTATCATTGAAAATACCATATAATATATCGTAATTTGTATTGTATCATTGAAAATACCTTATAGTATAACGTAATATGCAGTGCATCATTGAAAATACCTTATAATATCACGTAATATGCAGTGTATCATTGAAAATACCTTATAACATATAGTAGTTTATCATTGAAAATACCTTATAATATAACGTAATATGCTGTGTATCATTGAAAATACCTTATAATATAATGTAATATGCTGTGTATCATTGAAAATACCTTATAATATATCGTAATTTGTATTGTATCATTGAAAATACCTTATAGTATAACGTAATATGCAGTGCATCATTGAAAATACCTTATAATATCACGTAATATGCAGTGTATCATTGAAAATACCTTATAATATAACGTAATATGCAGTGTATCATTGAAAATACCTTATAATATAACGTAATATTCAGTGTATCATTGAAAATACCTTATAATATAACGTAATATCCAGTCTATCACTGAAAATACCTTATAATATAACGTAATATGCAGTGTATCATTGAAAATACCTTATAATATAACGTAATATGCAGAGTATCATTGAAAATACTTTAGAATATATCGTAAATGTAGTGTATCATTGAAAATACCTTATAATATAACGTAATATGCAGTGTATCATTGAAAATACCTGATAATATAACGTAATATGCAGTGTATCATTGAAAATACCTTATAATATAACGTAATATGCAGTGTATCATTGAAAATACCTTATAATATATCGTAATTTGTAGAGTTTCATTGAAAATACCTTATAATATAACGTAATATGCAGGGTATCATTGAAAATACCTTATAATATATCGTAATTTGTAGTGTATCATTGAAAATACCTTATAGTATATCGTAATATGCAGTCTACCATTGAAAATACATTATAAAATAATGTAATATGTAGTCTGTCATTGAATATACCTTATAATATATCGTAATATGCAGTGTATCATTGAAAATACCTTATAATGTTATGTAATATACAGTCTACCATTGAGAATACCTTAGAATATATGGTAATTCTAGTCTATCAATGAAAATACCTTATAATATAACGTAATATGCAGTGTATCATTGAAAATACCTTATAATATATAGTAGTTTATCATTGAAAATACCTTATAATATAACGCAATATGCAGTGTATCATTGAAAATACCTTATAATATAACGTAATAGGCAGTGTATCATTGAAAATACCTTATAACATATAGTAGTTTATCATTGAAAATACCTTATAATATAACGTAATATGCTGTGTATCATTGAAAATACCTTATAATATAATGTAATATGCTGTGTATCATTGAAAATACCTTATAATATATCGTAATTTGTATTGTATCATTGAAAATACCTTATAGTATAACGTAATATGCAGTGCATCATTGAAAATACCTTATAATATCACGTAATATGCAGTGTATCATTGAAAATACCTTATAATATAACGTAATATGCAGTGTATCATTGAAAATACCTTATAATATAACGTAATATGCAGCTGTATTTTCATTGAAAATACCTTCCCATATAACGTAATATGCAGTGTATCATTGAAAATACCTTATAACATATAGTAGTTTATCATTGAAAATACCTTATAATATAACGTAATATGCTGTGTATCATTGAAAATACCTTATAATATATCGTAATTTGTAGTGTATCATTGAAAATACCTTATAATATAACGTAATATGCAGTGTATCATTGAAAATACCTTATAATATAACGTAATATGCTGTGTATCATTGAAAATACCTTATAATATATCGTAATTTGTATTGTATCATTGAAATTACCTTATAGTATAACGTAATATGCAGTGCATCATTGAAAATACCTTATAATATCACGTAATATGCAGTGTATCATTGAAAATACCTTATAATATAACGTAATATGCAGGGTATCATTGAAAATACCTTGTAATATATCGTAATTTGTAGTGTATCAATGAAAATACCTTCTCATATAACGTAATATGCAGTGTATCATTGAAAATACCTTATAATATATAGTAGTTTATCATTCAAAATACCTTATAATATATCGTAATTTGTAGTGTATCAATGAAAATATCTTCTCATATAACGTAATATGCAGTGTATCATTGAAAATACCTTATAATATAACGTAATATGCTGTGCTTCATTGGAAATACGTTATAATATATCGTAATTTTTTAGTGTATCATTGAAAATACCTAATAATATAACGTTATATGCAGTGTATCATAGAAAATACCTTAGAATATATGGTAATTCTTGTCTATCAATGAAAATACCTTATAATATAAAGTAATATGCAGTGCATCATTGAAAATACCTTATAATATAACGTAATATGCAGTGTATCATTGAAAATACCTTATAATATAACGTAATATTCAGTGTATCATAGAAAATACCTTATAATATATAGTAGTTTATCATTGAAAATACCTTATAATATAATGTAATATGCTGAGTATCATTGAAAATACCTTAGAATATATGGTAATTCTTGTCTATCAATGAAAATACCTTATAATATAACGTAATATGCAGTGTATCATTGAAAATACCTTAGAATATATGGTAATTCTAGTCTATCAATGAAAATACCTTATAATATAACGTAATATGCAGTGTATCATTGAAAATACCTTATAATATATCGTAATTTGTAGAGTTTCATTGAAAATACCTTATAATATAACGTAATATGCAGGGTATCATTGAAAATACCTTATAATATATCGTAATTTGTAGTGTATCGTTGAAAATACCTTAGAATATATGGTAATTCTAGTCTATCAATGAAAATACCTTATAATATAACGTAATATGCAGTGTATCATTGAAAATACCTTATAATATATAGTAGTTTATCATTGAAAATACCTTATAATATAACGCAATATGCAGTGTATCATTGAAAATACCTTATAATATAACGTAATAGGCAGTGTATCATTGAAAATACCTTATAACATATAGTAGTTTATCATTGAAAATACCTTATAATATAACGTAATATGCTGTGTATCATTGAAAATACCTTATAATATAATGTAATATGCTGTGTATCATTGAAAATACCTTATAATATATCGTAATTTGTATTGTATCATTGAAAATACCTTATAGTATAACGTAATATGCAGTGCATCATTGAAAATACCTTATAATATCACGTAATATGCAGTGTATCATTGAAAATACCTTATAATATAACGTAATATGCAGTGTATCATTGAAAATACCTTATAATATAACGTAATATGCAGTGTATCATTGAAAATACCTTATAATATAATGTAATATGCTGTGTATCATTGAAAAATACCATATAATATATCGTAATTTGTATTGTATCATTGAAAATACCTTATAGTATAACGTAATATGCAGTGCATCATTGAAAATACCTTATAATATCACGTAATATGCAGTGTATCATTGAAAATACCTTATAATATAACGTAATATGCAGGGTATCATTGAAAATACCTTATAATATATCGTAATTTGTAGTGTATCAATGAAAATACCTTATAATATAACGTAATATGCAGTGTATCATTGAAAATACCTTTTGATATAACGTAATATGCAGGGTATCATTGAAAATACCTTATAATATATCGTAATTTGTAGTGTATCATTGAAAATACCTTAGAATATATGGTAATTCTAGTCTATCAATGAAAATACCTTATAATATAACGTAATATGCAGTGTATCATTGAAAATACCTTATAATATATCGTAATTTGTAGAGTTTCATTGAAAATACCTTATAATATAACGTAATATGCAGGGTATCATTGAAAATACCTTATAATATATCGTAATTTGTAGTGTATCATTGAAAATACCTTATAGTATATCGTAATATGCAGTCTACCATTGAAAATACATTATAAAATAATGTAATATGTAGTCTGTCATTGAAAATACCTTATAATATATCGTAATATGCAGTGTATCATTGAAAATACCTTATAATGTTATGTAATATACAGTCTACCATTGAAAATACCTTAGAATATATGGTAATTCTAGTCTATCAATGAAAATACCTTATAATATAACGTAATATGCAGTGTATCATTGAAAATACCTTATAATATATAGTAGTTTATCATTGAAAATACCTTATAATATAACGCAATATGCAGTGTATCATTGAAAATACCTTATAATATAACGTAATAGGCAGTGTATCATTGAAAATACCTTATAACATATAGTAGTTTATCATTGAAAATACCTTATAATATAACGTAATATGCTGTGTATCATTGAAAATACCTTATAATATAATGTAATATGCTGTGTATCATTGAAAATACCTTATAATATATCGTAATTTGTATTGTATCATTGAAAATACCTTATAGTATAACGTAATATGCAGTGCATCATTGAAAATACCTTATAATATCACGTAATATGCAGTGTATCATTGAAAATACCTTATAATATAACGTAATATGCAGTGTATCATTGAAAATACCTTATAACATAACGTAATATGCAGTGTATCATTGAAAATACCTTCCCATATAACGTAATATGCAGTGTATCATTGAAAATACCTTATAACATATAGTAGTTTATCATTGAAAATACCTTATAATATAACGTAATATGCTGTGTATCATTGAAAATACCTTATAATATATCGTAATTTGTAGTGTATCATTGAAAATACCTTATAATATAACGTAATATGCAGTGTATCATTGAAAATACCTTATAATATAACGTAATATGCTGTGTATCATTGAAAATACCTTATAATATATCGTAATTTGTATTGTATCATTGAAAATACCTTATAGTATAACGTAATATGCAGTGCATCATTGAAAATACCTTATAATATCACGTAATATGCAGTGTATCATTGAAAATACCTTATAATATAACGTAATATGCAGGGTATCATTGAAAATACCTTGTAATATATCGTAATTTGTAGTGTATCAATGAAAATACCTTCTCATATAACGTAATATGCAGTGTATCATTGAAAATACCTTATAATATATAGTAGTTTATCATTCAAAATACCTTATAATATATCGTAATTTGTAGTGTATCAATGAAAATATCTTCTCATATAACGTAATATGCAGTGTATCATTGAAAATACCTTATAATATAACGTAATATGCTGTGCTTCATTGGAAATACGTCATAATATATCGTAATTTTTTAGTGTATCATTGAAAATACCTAATAATATAACGTTATATGCAGTGTATCATAGAAAATACCTTAGAATATATGGTAATTCTTGTCTATCAATGAAAATACCTTATAATATAAAGTAATATGCAGTGCATCATTGAAAATACCTTATAATATAACGTAATATGCAGTGTATCATTGAAAATACCTTATAATATAACGTAATATTCAGTGTATCATTGAAAATACCTTATAATATATAGTAGTTTATCATTGAAAATACCTTATAATATAATGTAATATGCTGAGTATCATTGAAAATACCTTAGAATATATGGTAATTCTGTCTATCAATGAAATACCTTATAATATAACGTAATATGCAGTGTATCATTGAAAATACCTTATAATATATGGTAATGCTAGTCTATCAATGAAAATACCTTATAATATAACGTAATATGCAGTGTATCATTGAAAATACCTTATAATATATGGTAATGCTTGTCTATCAATGAAAATACCTTATAATATAACGTAATATGCAGTGTATCATTGAAAATACCTTAGAATATATGGTAATTCTAGTCTATCAATGAAAATACCTTATAATATAACGTAATATGCAGTGTATCATTGAAAATACCTTATAATATATCGTAATTTGTAGAGTTTCATTGAAAATACCTTATAATATAACGTAATATGCAGGGTATCATTGAAAATACCTTATAATATATCGTAATTTGTAGTGTATCATTGAAAATACCTTAGAATATATGGTAATTCTAGTCTATCAATAAAAATACCTTATAATATAACGTAATATGCAGTGTATCATTGAAAATACCTTATAATATATCGTAATTTGTAGAGTTTCATTGAAAATACCTTATAATATAACGTAATATGCAGGGTATCATTGAAAATACCTTATAATATATCGTAATTTGTAGTGTATCATTGAAAATACCTTATAATATATCGTAATATGCAGTCTACCATTGAAAATACATTATAATGTTATGTAATATACAGTCTACCATTGAGAATACCTTCGAATATATGGTAATT
This sequence comes from Lasioglossum lativentre, assembly GCA_916610255.1. NCBI lineage: Eukaryota > Metazoa > Arthropoda > Insecta > Hymenoptera > Halictidae > Lasioglossum > Lasioglossum lativentre. The sequence continues at coordinate 393,521 of CAKAJI010000341.1, forward strand.
CTAGTCTATCAATGAAAATACCTTATAATATAACGTAATATGCAGTGTATCATTGAAAATACCTTATAATATATAGTAGTTTATCATTGAAAATACCTTATAATATAACGCAATATGCAGTGTATCATTGAAAATACCTTATAATATAACGTAATAGGCAGTGTATCATTGAAAATACCTTATAATATAACGTAATATGCGGTGTATCATTGAAAATACCTTATAATATAATGTAATATGCTGTGTATCATTGAAAATACCTTATAATATATCGTAATTTGTATTGTATCATTGAAAATACCTTATAGTATAACGTAATATGCAGTGCATCATTGAAAATACCTTATAATATCACGTAATATGCAGTGTATCATTGATAATACCTTATAATATAACGTAATAGGCAGGGTATCATTGAAAATACCTTATAATATATCGTAATTTGTAGTGTATCAATGAAAATACCTTCTCATATAACGTAATATGCAGTGTATCATTGAAAATACCTTATAATATATCGTAATTTGTAGTGTATCTTTGAAAATACCTTATAATATAACGTAATATGCAGTGTATCATAGAAAATACCTTATAATATAACTTAATATGCAGGGTATCATTGAAAATACCTTATAATATATCGTAATTTGTAGTGAATCATTGAAAATACCTTAGAATATATGGTAATTCTTGTCTATCAATGAAAATTCCTTATAATATAACGTAATATGCAGTGTATCATTGAAAATACCTTATAATATATAGTAGTTTATCATTGAAAATACCTTATAATATAACGTAATATGCTGTGCTTCATTGGAAATACGTTATAAAATATCGTAATTTTTTAGTGTATCATTGAAAATACCTAATAATATAACGTTATATGCAGTGTATCATTGAAAATACCTTAGAATATATGGTAATTCTTGTCTATCAATGAAAATACCTTATAATATAAAGTAATATGCAGTGCATCATTGAAAATACCTTATAATATAACGTAATATGCAGTGTATCATTGAAAATACCTTATAATATAACGTAATATGCAGTGTATCATTGAAAATACCTTATAATATATAGTAGTTTATCATTGAAAATACCTTACAATATAATGTAATATGCTGAGTATCATTGAAAATACCTTAGAATATATGGTAATTCTTGTCTATCAATGAAAATACCTTATAATATAACGTAATATGCAGTGTATCATTGAAAATACCTTTTGATATAACGTAATATGCAGGGTATCATTGAAAATACCTTATAATATATCGTAATTTGTAGTGTATCATTGAAAATACCTTAGAATATATGGTAATTCTAGTCTATCAATGAAAATACCTTATAATATAACGTAATATGCAGTGTATCATTGAAAATACCATATAATATATAGTAGTTTATCATTGAAAATACCTTATAATATAACGCAATATGCAGTGTATCATTGAAAATACCTTATAATATAAAGTAATATGCAGTGCATCATTGAAAATACCTTATAATATAACGTAATATGCAGTGTATCATTGAAAATACCTTATAATATAACGTAATATGCAGTGTATCATTGAAAATACCTTATAATATATAGTAGTTTATCATTGAAAATACCTTACAATATAATGTAATATGCTGAGTATCATTGAAAATACCTTAGAATATATGGTAATTCTTGTCTATCAATGAAAATACCTTATAATATAACGTAATATGCAGTGTATCATTGAAAATACCTTTTGATATAACGTAATATGCAGGGTATCATTGAAAATACCTTATAATATATCGTAATTTGTAGTGTATCATTGAAAATACCTTAGAATATATGGTAATTCTAGTCTATCAATGAAAATACCTTATAATATAACGTAATATGCAGTGTATCATTGAAAATACCATATAATATATAGTAGTTTATCATTGAAAATACCTTATAATATAACGTAATATGCAGTGTATCATTGAAAATACCTTATAATATAACGTAATAGGCAGTGTATCATTGAAAATACCTTATAACATATAGTAGTTTATCATTGAAAATACCTTATAATATAACGTAATATGCTGTGTATCATTGAAAATACCTTATAATATAATGTAATATGCTGTGTATCATTGAAAATACCTTATAATATATCGTAATTTGTATTGTATCATTGAAAATACCTTATAGTGTAACGTAATATGCAGTGCATCATTGAAAATACCTTATAATATCACGTAATATGCAGTGTATCATTGAAAATACCTTATAATATAACGTAATATGCAGGGTATCATTGAAAATACCTTATAATATATCGTAATTTGTAGTGTATCAATGAAAATACCTTCTCAAATAACGTAATATGCAGTGTATCATTGAAAATACCTTATAATATATCGTAATTTGTAGTGTATCTTTGAAAATACCTTATAATATAACGTAATATGCAGTGTATCATAGAAAATACCTTATAATATAACTTAATATGCAGGGTATCATTGAAAATACCTTATAATATATCGTAAGTTGTAGTGTATCATTGAAAATACCTTATAATATAACGTAATATGCAGTGTATCATTGAAAATACCTTCCCATATAACGTAATATGCAGTGTATCATTGAAAATACCTTATAACATATAGTAGTTTATCATTGAAAATACCTTATAATATAACGTAATATGCTGTGTATCATTGAAAATACCTTATAATATAATGTAATATGCTGTGTATCATTGAAAATACCTTATAATATATCGTAATTTGTATTGTATCATTGAAAATACCTTATAGTATAACGTAATATGCAGTGCGTCATTGAAAATACCTTATAATATCACGTAATATGCAGTGTATCATTGAAAATAGCTTATAATATAACGTAATATGCAGGGTATCATTGAAAATACCTTATAATATATCGTAATTTGTAGTGTATCAATGAAAATACCTTCTCATATAACGTAATATGCAGTGTATCATTGAAAATACCTTATAATATAACGTAATATGCAGTGCATCATTGGAAATACGTTATAATATATCGTAATTTTTTAGTGTATCATTGAAAATACCTAATAATATAACGTAATATGCAGTGTATCATTGAAAATACCTTAGAATATATGGTAATTCTTGTCTATCAATGAAAATACCTTATAATATAACGTAATATGCAGTGTATCATTGAAAATACCTTATAATATATAGTAGTTTATCATTGAAAATACCTTATAATATAACGCAATATGCAGTGTATCATTGAAAATACCTTATAATATAACGTAATATGCAGTGTATCATTGAAAATACCTTATAGTATAACGTAATATGCAGTGTATCATTGAAAATACCTTATGATATACCGTAATATGCAGTGTATCATTGAAAATACCTTATAATATAACGTAATATGCAGTGTATCATTGAAAATACCTTATAATATAACGTAATATGCAGTGTATCATTGAAAATACCTTCCCATATAACGTAATATGCAGTGTATCATTGAAAATACCTTATAACATATAGTAGTTTATCATTGAAAATACCTTATAATATAACGTAATATGCTGTGTATCATTGAAAATACCTTATAATATAATGTAATATTCTGTGTATCATTGAAAATACCTCATAATATATCGTAATTTGTATTGTATCATTGAAAATACCTTATAGTATAACGTAATATGCAGTGCGTCATTGAAAATACCTTATAATATCACGTAATATGCAGTGTATCATTGAAAATACCTTATAATATAACTTAATATGCAGTGTATCATTGAAAATACCTTATAATATATCGTAATTTGTAGTGTATCATTGAAAATACCTTATAGTATAACGTAATATGCTGTGCATCATTGAAAAAACCTTATAATATAACGTAATATGCAGTGTATCATTGAAAATACCTTATAATATAACGTAATATGCAGTGTATCATTGAAAATACCTTATAATATAACGTAATATGCAGTGTATCATTGAAAATACCTTATAATATATCGTAATTTGTAGTGTATCAATGAAAATACCTTCTCATATAACGTAATATGCAGTGTATCATTGAAAATACCTTATAATATATCGTAATTTGTAGTGTATCTTTGAAAATACCTTATAATATAACGTAATATGCAGTGTATCATTGAAAATACCTTATAATATATAGTAGTTTATCATTGAAAGTACATTATAATATAACGTAATATGCAGGGTATCATTGAAAATACCTTATAATATATCGTAATTCTTGTCTATCAATGAAAATACCTTATAATATAAAGTAATATGCAGTGCATCATTGAACATACCTTATAATATAACGTAATATGCAGTGTATCATTGAAAATACCTTATAATATAACGCAATATGCAGTGTATCATTGAAAATACCTTATAATATAACGTAATATGCAGTGAATCATTGAAAATACCTTATAACATATAGTAGTTTATCATTGAAAATACCTTATAATATAACGTAATATGCTGTGTATCATTGAAAATACCTTATAATATAATGTAATATGCTGTGTATCATTGAAAATACCTTATAATATATCGTAATTTGTATTGTATCATTGAAAATACCTTATAGTATAACGTAATATGCAGTGCATCATTGAAAATACCTTATAATATCACGTAATATGCAGTGTATCATTGAAAATACCTTATAATATAACGTAATATGCAGGGTATCATTGAAAATACCTTATAATATATCGTAATTTGTAGTGTATCAATGAAAATACCTTCTCATATAACGTAATATGCAGTGTATCATTGAAAATACATTAGAATATATGGTAATTCTTGTCTATCAATGAAAATACCTTATAATATAATGTAATATGCAGTGTATCATTGAAAATACCTTATAATATATAGTAGTTTATCATTGAAAGTACATTATAATATAACGTAATATGCAGGGTATCATTGAAAATACCTTATAATATATCGTAATTTGTAGTATATCATTGAAAATACCTTATAATATAACGTAATATGCAGTGTATCATTGAAAATACCTTATAATATAACGTAATATGCAGTGCATCATTGGAAATACCTTATAATATAACGTAATATGCAGTGTATCATTGAAAATACCTTAGCATATATGGTAATTCTTGTCTATCAATGAAAATACCTTATAATATAAAGTAATATGCAGTGCATCATTGAACATACCTTATAATATAACGTAATATGCAGTGTATCATTGAAAATACCTTATAATATAACGTAATATGCAGTGTATCATTGAAAATACCTTGTAATATAACGTAATATGCAGTGTATCATTGAAAATGCCTTATAATATAACGTAATATGCAGTGTATCATTGAAAATACCTTATAATATAACGTAATATGCAGTGTATCATTGAAAATACCTTATAATATATAGCAGTTTATCATTGAAAATACCTTTTAATATAACTTAATATGCAGTGTATCATTGAAAATACCTTATGATATAACGTAATATGCAGTGTATCATTGAAAATACCTTATAATATAACGTAATATGCAGTGTATCATTGAAAATACCTTATAATATAACGTAATATGCTGTGTATCATTGAAAATACCTTATAATATAATGTAATATGCTGTGTATCATTGAAAATACCTTATAATATATCGTAATTTGTATTGTATCATTGAAAATACCTTATAGTATAACGTAATATGCAGTGCATCATTGAAAATACCTTATAATATCACGTAATATGCAGTGTATCATTGAAAATACCTTATAATATAACGTAATATGCAGGGTATCATTGAAAATACCTTATAATATATCGTAATTTGTAGTGTATCAATGAAAATACGTTCTCATATAACGTAATATGCAGTGTATCATTGAAAATACCTTATAATATATCGTAATTTGTAGTGTATCTTTGAAAATACCTTATAATATAACGTAATATGCAGTGTATCATTGAAAATACCTTATAATATAACGTAATATGCAGGGTATCATTGAAAATACCTTATAATATATCGTAATTTGTAGTGTATCATTGAAAATACCTTAGAATATATGGTAATTCTTGTCTATCAATGAAAATACCTTATAATATAACGTAATATGCAGTGTATCATTGAAAATACCTTATAATATATAGTAGTTTATCATTGAACGTACCTTATAATATAACGTAATATGCAGGGTATCATTGAAAATACCTTATAATATATCGTAATTTGTAGTGTATCATTGAAAATACCTTATAATATAACGTAATATGCAGTGTATCATTGAAAATACCTTATAATATAACGTAATATGCAGTGCATCATTGGAAATACGTTTTTATATATCGTAATTTTTTAGTGTATCATTGAAAATACCTAATAATATAACGTAATATGCAGTGTATCATTGAAAATACCTTAGAATATATGGTAATTCTTGTCTATCAATGAAAATACCTTATAATATAAAGTAATATGCAGTGCATCATTGAACATACCTTATAATATAACGTAATATGCAGTGTATCATTGAAAATACCTTATAATATAACGTAATATGCAGTGTATCATTGAAAATACCTTATAATATAACGTAATATGCAGTGTATCATTGAAAATACCTTGTAATATAACGTAATATGCAGTGTATCATTGAAAATGCCTTATAATATAACGTAATATGCAGTGTATCATTGAAAATACCTTATAATATAACGTAATATGCAGTGTATCATTGAAAATACCTTATAATATATAGCAGTTTATCATTGAAAATACCTTTTAATATAACTTAATATGCAGTGTATCATTGAAAATACCTTATGATATAACGTAATATGCAGTGTATCATTGAAAATACCTTATAATATAACGTAATATGCAGTGTATCATTGAAAATACCTTATAATATAACGTAATATGCTGTGTATCATTGAAAATACCTTATAATATAATGTAATATGCTGTGTATCATTGAAAATACCTTATAATATATCGTAATTTGTATTGTATCATTGAAAATACCTTATAGTATAACGTAATATGCAGTGCATCATTGAAAATACCTTATAATATCACGTAATATGCAGTGTATCATTGAAAATACCTTATAATATAACGTAATATGCAGGGTATCATTGAAAATACCTTATAATATATCGTAATTTGTAGTGCATCAATGAAAATACGTTCTCATATAACGTAATATGCAGTGTATCATTGAAAATACCTTATAATATATCGTAATTTGTAGTGTATCTTTGAAAATACCTTATAATATAACGTAATATGCAGTGTATCATAGAAAATACCTTATAATATAACTTAATATGCAGTGTATCATTGAAAATACCTTATAATATATCGTAATTTGTAGTGTATCATTGAAAATACCTTAGAATATATGGTAATTCTTGTCTATCAATGAAAATACCTTATAATATAACGTAATATGCAGTGTATCATTGAAAATACCTTATAATATATAGTAGTTTATCATTGAACGTACCTTATAATATAACGTAATATGCAGGGTATCATTGCAAATACCTTATAATATATCGTAATTTGTAGTGTATCATTGAAAATACCTTATAATATAACGTAATATGCAGTGTATCATTGAAAATACCTTATAATATAACGTAATATGCAGTGCATCATTGGAAATACGTTTTTATATATCGTAATTTTTTAGTGTATCATTGAAAATACCTAATAATATAACGTAATATGCAGTGTATCATTGAAAATACCTTAGAATATATGGTAATTCTAGTCTATCAATGAAAATACCTTATAATACAACGTAATATGCAGTGTATCATTGAAAATACCTTATAATATATAGTAGTTTATCATTGAAAATACCTTATAATATAACGTAATATGCAGTGTATCATTGAAAATACCTTATAATATAACGTAATATGCAGTGTATCATTGAAAATACCTTATAACATATAGTAGTTTATCATTGAAAATACCTTATAATATAACGTAATATGCTGTGTATCATTGAAAATACCTTATAATATAATGTAATATGCTGTGTATCATTGAAAATACCTTATAATATATCGTAATTTGTATTGTATCATTGAAAATACCTTATAGTATAACGTAATATGCAGTGTATCATTGAAAATACCTTATAATATAACGTAATATGCAGTGTATCATTGAAAATACCTTATAATATAACGTAATATGCAGTGTATCATTGAAAATACCTTATAACATATAGTAGTTTATCATTGAAAATACCTTATAATATAACGTAATATGCTGTGTATCATTGAAAATACCTTATAATATAATGTAATATGCTGTGTATCATTGAAAATACCTTATAATATATCGTAATTTGTATTGTATCATTGAAAATACCTTATAGTATAACGTAATATGCAGTGCATCATTGAAAATACCTTATAATATATCGTAATTTGTAGTGTATCTTTGAAAATACCTTATAATATAACGTAATATGCAGTGTATCATTGAAAATACCTTATAATATATCGTAATTTGTAGTGTATCAATGAAAATACCTTCTCATATAACGTAATATGCAGTGTATCATTGAAAATACATTAGAATATATGGTAATTCTTGTCTATCAATGAAAATACCTTATAATATAACGTAATATGCAGTGTATCATTGAAAATACCTTATAATATATAGTAGTTTATCATTGAAAGTACATTATAATATAACGTAATATGCAGGGTATCATTGAAAATACCTTATAATATATCGTAATTTGTAGTATATCATTGAAAATACCTTATAATATAACGTAATATGCAGTGTATCATTGAAAATACCTTATAATATAACGTAATATGCAGTGCATCATTGGAAATACCTTATAATATAACGTAATATGCAGTGTATCATTGAAAATACCTTAGCATATATGGTAATTCTTGTCTATCAATGAAAATACCTTATAATATAAAGTAATATGCAGTGCATCATTGAACATACCTTATAATATAACGTAATATGCAGTGTATCATTGAAAATACCTTATAATATAACGTAATATGCAGTGTATCATTGAAAATACCTTATAATATAACGTAATATGCAGTGTATCATTGAAAATACCTTGTAATATAACGTAATATGCAGTGTATCATTGAAAATGCCTTATAATATAACGTAATATGCAATGTATCATTGAAAATACCTTATAATATAACGTAATATGCAGTGTATCATTGAAAATACCTTATAATGTATAGCAGTTTATCATTGAAAATACCTTATAATATAACGTAATATGCAGTGTATCATTGAAAATACCTTATAATATAACGTAATATGCAGTGTATCATTGAAAATACCTTGTAATATAACGTAATATGCAGTGTATCATTGAAAATGCCTTATAATATAACGTAATATGCAGTGTATCATTGAAAATACCTTATAATATAACGTAATATGCAGTGTATCATTGAAAATACCTTATAATATATAGCAGTTTATCATTGAAAATACCTTTTAATATAACTTAATATGCAGTGTATCATTGAAAATACCTTATGATATAACGTAATATGCAGTGTATCATTGAAAATACCTTATAATATAACGTAATATGCAGTGTATCATTGAAAATACCTTATAATATAACGTAATATGCTGTGTATCATTGAAAATACCTTATAATATAATGTAATATGCTGTGTATCATTGAAAATACCTTATAATATATCGTAATTTGTATTGTATCATTGAAAATACCTTATAGTATAACGTAATATGCAGTGCATCATTGAAAATACCTTATAATATCACGTAATATGCAGTGTATCATTGAAAATACCTTATAATATAACGTAATATGCAGGGTATCATTGAAAATACCTTATAATATATCGTAATTTGTAGTGTATCAATGAAAATACGTTCTCATATAACGTAATATGCAGTGTATCATTGAAAATACCTTATAATATATCGTAATTTGTAGTGTATCTTTGAAAATACCTTATAATATAACGTAATATGCAGTGTATCATAGAAAATACCTTATAATATAACTTAATATGCAGGGTATCATTGAAAATACCTTATAATATATCGTAATTTGTAGTGTATCATTGAAAATACCTTAGAATATATGGTAATTCTTGTCTATCAATGAAAATACCTTATAATATAACGTAATATGCAGTGTATCATTGAAAATACCTTATAATATATAGTAGTTTATCATTGAACGTACCTTATAATATAACGTAATATGCAGGGTATCATTGCAAATACCTTATAATATATCGTAATTTGTAGTGTATCATTGAAAATACCTTATAATATAACGTAATATGCAGTGTATCATTGAAAATACCTTATAATATAACGTAATATGCAGTGCATCATTGGAAATACGTTTTAATATATCGTAATTTTTTAGTGTATCATTGAAAATACCTAATAATATAACGTAATATGCAGTGTATCATTGAAAATACCTTAGAATATATGGTAATTCTAGTCTATCAATGAAAATACCTTATAATACAACGTAATATGCAGTGTATCATTGAAAATACCTTATAATATATAGTAGTTTATCATTGAAAATACCTTATAATATAACGCAATATGCAGTGTATCATTGAAAATACCTTATAATATAACGTAATATGCAGTGAATCATTGAAAATACCTTATAACATATAGTAGTTTATCATTGAAAATACCTTATAATATAACGTAATATGCTGTGTATCATTGAAAATACCTTATAATATAATGTAATATGCTGTGTATCATTGAAAATACCTTATAATATATCGTAATTTGTATTGTATCATTGAAAATACCTTATAGTATAACGTAATATGCAGTGTATCATTGAAAATACCTTATAATATAACGTAATATGCAGTGTATCATTGAAAATACCTTATAATATAACGTAATATGCAGTGAATCATTGAAAATACCTTATAACATATAGTAGTTTATCATTGAAAATACCTTATAATATAACGTAATATGCTGTGTATCATTGAAAATACCTTATAATATAATGTAATATGCTGTGTATCATTGAAAATACCTTATAATATATCGTAATTTGTATTGTATCATTGAAAATACCTTATAGTATAACGTAATATGCAGTGTATCATTGAAAATACCTTATAATGTATAGCAGTTTATCATTGAAAATACCTTTTAATATAACTTAATATGCAGTGTATCATTGAAAATACCTTATGATATAACGTAATATGCAGTGTATCATTGAAAATACCTTATAATATAACGTAATATGCAGTGTATCATTGAAAATACCTTATAATATAACGTAATATGCTGTGTATCATTGAAAATACCTTATAATATAATGTAATATGCTGTGTATCATTGAAAATACCTTATAATATATCGTAATTTGTATTGTATCATTGAAAATACCTTATAGTATAACGTAATATGCAGTGCATCATTGAAAATACCTTATAATATCACGTAATATGCAGTGTATCATTGAAAATACCTTATAATATAACGTAATATGCAGGGTATCATTCAAAATACCTTATAATATATCGTAATTTGTAGTGTATCAATGAAAATACGTTCTTATATAACGTAATATGCAGTGTATCATTGAAAATATCTTATAATATATCGTAATTTGTAGTGTATCTTTGAAAATACCTTATAATATAACGTAATATGCAGTGTATCATAGAAAATACCTTATAATATAACTTAATATGCAGGGTATCATTGCAAATACCTTATAATATATCGTAATTTGTAGTGTATCATTGAAAATACCTTATAATATATCGTAATTTGTAGTGTATCATTGAAAATACCTTAGAATATATGGTAATTCTTGTCTATCGATGAAAATACCTTATAATATAACGTAATATGCAGTGTATCATTGAAAATACCTTATAATATATAGTAGTTTATCATTGAAAATACCTTATAATATAACGCAATATGCAGTGTATCATTGAAAATACCTTATAATATAACGTAATATGCAGTGAATCATTGAAAATACCTTATAACATATAGTAGTTTATCATTGAAAATACCTTATAATATAACGTAATATGCTGTGTATCATTGAAAATACCTTATAATATAATGTAATATGCTGTGTATCATTGAAAATACCTTATAATATATCGTAATTTGTATTGTATCATTGAAAATACCTTATAGTATAACGTAATATGCAGTGCATCATTGAAAATACCTTATAATATCACGTAATATGCAGTGTATCATTGAAAATACCTTATAATATAACGTAATATGCAGGGTATCATTGAAAATACCTTATAATATATCGTAATTTGTAGTGTATCAATGAAAATACCTTCTCATATAACCTAATATGCATTGTATCATTGAAAATACCTTAGAATATATGGTAATTCTAGTCTATCAATGAAAATACCTTATCATATAACGTAATATGCAGTGTATCATTGAAAATACCTTATAATATATCGTAATTTGTAGTGTATCATTGAGAATACCTTATAATATAACGTAATATGCAGGGTATCATTGAAAATACCTTATAATATATCGTAATTTGTAGTGTATCATTGAAAATACCTTAGAATATATGGTAATTCTAGTCTATCATTGAAAATACCTTATAATATAACGTAATATGCAGTGCATCATTGGAAATACGTTTTTATATATCGTAATTTTTTAGTGTATCATTGAAAATACCTAATAATATAACGTAATATGCAGTGTATCATTGAAAATACCTTAGAATATATGGTAATTCTTGTCTATCAATGAAAATACCTTATAATACAACGTAATATGCAGTGTATCATTGAAAATACCTTATAATATATAGTAGTTTATCATTGAAAATACCTTATAATATAACGCAATATGCAGTGTATCATTGAAAATACCTTATAATATAACGTAATATGCAGTGAATCATTGAAAATACCTTATAACATATAGTAGTTTATCATTGAAAATACCTTATAATATAACGTAATATGCTGTGTATCATTGAAAATACCTTATAATATAATGTAATATGCTGTGTATCATTGAAAATACCTTATAATATATCGTAATTTGTATTGTATCATTGAAAATACCTTATAATATAACATAATATGCTGTGTATCATTGAAAATACCTTATAATATATCGTAATTTGTAGTGTATCTTTGAAAATACCTTATAATATAACGTAATATGCAGTGTATCATTGATAATACCTTATAATATATAGCAGTTTATCATTGAAAATACCTTTTAATATAACTTAATATGCAGTGTATCATTGAGAATACCTTATGATATAACGTAATATGCAGTGTATCATTGAAAATACCTTATAATATAACGTAATATGCAGTGTATCATTGAAAATACCTTATAATATATAGTAGTTTATCATTGGAAATACCTTATAATATAACTTAATATGCAGTGTATCATTGAAAATACCTTATGATATACCGTAATATGCAGTGTATCATTGAAAATACCTTATAATATAACGTAATATGCAGTGTATCATTGAAAATACCTTATAATATAACGTAATATGCAGTGTATCATTGAAAATACCTTCCCATATAACGTAATATGCAGTGTATCATTGAAAATACCTTATAATATATCGTAATTTGTAGTGTATCTTTGAAAATACCTTATAATATAACGTAATATGCAGTGTATCATTGAAAATACCTCATAATATATAGCAGTTTATCATTGAAAATACCTTTTAATATAACTTAATATGCAGTGTATCATTGAAAATACCTTATGATATAACGTAATATGCAGTGTATCATTGAAAATACCTTATAATATAACGTAATATGCAGTGTATCATTGAAAATACCTTATAATATAACGTAATATGCAGTGTATCATTGAAAATACCTTCCCATATAACGTAATATGCAGTGTATCATTGAAAATACCTTATAACATATAGTAGTTTATCATTGAAAATACCTTATAATATAACGTAATATGCTGTGTATCATTGAAAATACCTTATAATATAATGTAATATGCTGTGTATCATTGAAAATACCTTATAATATATCGTAATTTGTATTGTATCATTGAAAATACCTTATAGTATAACGTAATATGCAGTGCATCATTGAAAATACCTTATAATATCACGTAATATGCAGTGTATCATTGAAAATACCTTATAATATAACGTAATATGCAGGGTATCATTGAAAATACCTTATAATATATCGTAATTTGTAGTGTATCAATGAAAATACGTTCTCATATAACGTAATATGCAGTGTATCATTGAAAATACCTTATAATATATCGTAATTTGTAGGGTATCTTTGAAAATACCTTATAATATAACGTAATATGCAGTGTATCATAGAAAATACCTTATAATATAACTTAATATGCAGGGTATCATTGAAAATACCTTATAATATATCGTAATTTGTAGTGTATCATTGAAAATACCTTAGAATATATGGTAATTCTTGTCTATCAATGAAAATACCTTTTAATATAACTTAATATGCAGTGTATCATTGAAAATACCTTATGATATAACGTAATATGCAGTGTATCATTGAAAATACCTTATAATATAACGTAATATGCAGTGTATCATTGAAAATACCTTATAATATAACGTAATATGCAGTGTATCATTGAAAATACCTTCCCATATAACGTAATATGCAGTGTATCATTGAAAATACCTTATAACATATAGTAGTTTATCATTGAAAATACCTTATAATATAACGTAATATGCTGTGTATCATTGAAAATACCTTATAATATAATGTAATATGCTGTGTATCATTGAAAATACCTTATAATATATCGTAATTTGTATTGTATCATTGAAAATACCTTATAGTATAACGTAATATGCAGTGCATCATTGAAAATACCTTATAATATCACGTAATATGCAGTGTATCATTGAAAATACCTTATAATATAACGTAATATGCAGGGTATCATTGAAAATACCTTATAATATATCGTAATTTGTAGTGTATCAATGAAAATACGTTCTCATATAACGTAATATGCAGTGTATCATTGAAAATACCTTATAATATATCGTAATTTGTAGGGTATCTTTGAAAATACCTTATAATATAACGTAATATGCAGTGTATCATAGAAAATACCTTATAATATAACTTAATATGCAGGGTATCATTGAAAATACCTTATAATATATCGTAATTTGTAGTGTATCATTGAAAATACCTTAGAATATATGGTAATTCTTGTCTATCAATGAAAATACCTTATAATATAACGTAATATGCAGTGTATCATTGAAAATACCTTATAATATATAGTAGTTTATCATTGAACGTACCTTATAATATAACGTAATATGCAGGGTATCATTGAAAATACCTTATAATATATCGTAATTTGTAGTGTATCATTGGAAATACCTTATAATATAACGTAATATGCAGTGTATCATTGAAAATACCTTATAATATGACGTAATATGCAGTGCATCATTGGAAATACGTTTTTATATATCGTAATTTTTTAGTGTATCATTGAAAATACCTAATAATATAACGTAATATGCAGTGTATCATTGAAAATACCTTAGAATATATGGTAATTCTTGTCTATCAATGAAAATACCTTATAATACAACGTAATATGCAGTGTATCATTGAAAATACCTTATAATATATAGTAGTTTATCATTGAAAATACCTTATAATATAACGCAATATGCAGTGTATCATTGAAAATACCTTATAATATAACGTAATATGCAGTGTATCATTGAAAATACCTTATAACATATAGTAGTTTATCATTGAAAATACCTTATAATATAACGTAATATGCTGTGTATCATTGAAAATACCTTATAATATAATGTAATATGCTGTGTATCATTGAAAATACCTTATAATATATCGTAATTTGTAGTGTATCAATGAAAATACCTTCACATATAACGTAATATGCAGTGTATCATTGAAAATATCTTATAATATATAGTAGTTTATCATTGAAAATACCTTATACTATAATGTAATATGCTGTGTATCATTGAAAATACCTTATAATATATCGTAATTTGTATTGTATCATTGAAAATACATTAGAATATATGGTAATTCTTGTCTATCAATGAAAATACCTTATAATATAACGTAATATGCAGTGTATCATTGAAAATACCTTATAATATATAGTAGTTTATCATTGAAAGTACATTATAATATAACGTAATATGCAGGGTATCATTGAAAATACCTTATAATATATCGTAATTTGTAGTATATCATTGAAAATACCTTATAATATAACGTAATATGCTGTGTATCATTGAAAATACCTTATAATATAACGTAATATGCAGTGCATCATTGGAAATACCTTATAATATAACGTAATATGCAGTGTATCATTGAAAATACCTTAGCATATATGGTAATTCTTGTCTATCAATGAAAATACCTTATAATATAAAGTAATATGCAGTGCATCATTGAACATACCTTATAATATAACGTAATATGCAGTGTATCATTGAAAATACCTTATAATATAACGTAATATGCAGTGTATCATTGAAAATACCTTATAATATAACGTAATATGCAGTGTAGCATTGAAAATACCTTGTAATATAACGTAATATGCAGTGTATCATTGAAAATGCCTTATAATATAACGTAATATGCAGTGTATCATTGAAAATACCTTATAATATAACGTAATATGCAGTGTATCATTGAAAATACCTTATAATATATAGCAGTTTATCATTGAAAATACCTTTTAATATAACTTAATATGCAGTGTATCATTGAAAATACCTTATGATATAACGTAATATGCAGTGTATCATTGAAAATACCTTATAATATAACGTAATATGCAGTGTATCATTGAAAATACCTTATAATATAACGTAATATGCTGTGTATCATTGAAAATACCTTATAATATAATGTAATATGCTGTGTATCATTGAAAATACCTTATAATATATCGTAATTTGTATTGTATCATTGAAAATACCTTATAATATAACGTAATATGCAGTGTATCATAGAAAATACCTTATAATATAACTTAATATGCAGGGTATCATTGAAAATACCTTATAATATATCGTAATTTGTAGTGTATCATTGAAAATACCTTAGAATATATGGTAATTCTTGTCTATCAATGAAAATACCTTATAATATATCGTAATTTGTAGTGTATCTTTGAAAATACCTTATAATATAACGTAATATGCAGTGTATCATAGAAAATACCTTATAATATAACTTAATATGCAGGGTATCATTGAAAATACCTTATAAAATATCGTAATTTGTAGTGTATCATTGAAAATACCTTAGAATATATGGTAATTCTTGTCTATCAATGAAAATACCTTATAATATAACGTAATATGCAGGGTATCATTGAAAATACCTTATAATATATCGTAATTTGTAGTATATCATTGAAAATACCTTATAATATAACGTAATATGCTGTGTATCATTGAAAATACCTTATAATATAACGTAATATGCAGTGCATCATTGGAAATACCTTATAATATAACGTAATATGCAGTGTATCATTGAAAATACCTTAGCATATATGGTAATTCTTGTCTATCAATGAAAATACCTTATAATATAAAGTAATATGCAGTGCATCATTGAACATACCTTATAATATAACGTAATATGCAGTGTATCATTGAAAACACCTTATAATATAACGTAATATGCAGTGTATCATTGAAAATACCTTATAATATAACGTAATATGCAGTGTAGCATTGAAAATACCTTGTAATATAACGTAATATGCAGTGTATCATTGAAAATACCTTATAATATAACGTAATATGCAGTGTATCATTGAAAATACCTTATAATATAACGTAATATGCAGTGTATCATTGAAAATACCTTATAATATATAGCAGTTTATCATTGAAAATACCTTTTAATATAACTTAATATGCAGTGTATCATTGAAAATACCTTATGATATAACGTAATATGCAGTGTATCATTGAAAATACCTTATAATATAACGTAATATGCAGTGAATCATTGAAAATACCTTATAACATATAGTAGTTTATCATTGAAAATACCTTATAATATAACGTAATATGCTGTGTATCATTGAAAATACCTTATAATATAATGTAATATGCTGTGTATCATTGAAAATACCTTATAATATATCGTAATTTGTATTGTATCATTGAAAATACCTTATAGTATAACGTAATATGCAGTGCATCATTGAAAATACCTTATAATATCACGTAATATGCAGTGTATCATTGAAAATACCTTATAATATAACGTAATATGCAGGGTATCATTGAAAATACCTTATAATATATCGTAATTTGTAGTGTATCAATGAAAATACCTTCTCATATAACGTAATATGCAGTGTATCATTGAAAATACCTTAGAATATATGGTAATTCTAGTCTATCAATGAAAATACCTTATAATATAACGTAATATGCAGTGTATCATTGATAATACCTTATAATATGTAGCAGTTTATCATTGAAAATACCTTTTAATATAACTTAATATGCAGTGTATCATTGAGAATACCTTATGATATAACGTAATATGCAGTGTATCATTGAAAATACCTTAGAATATATGGTAATTCTAGTCTATCAATGAAAATACCTTATAATATAACGTAATATGCACTGTATCATTGAAAATACCTTATAATATATCGTAATTTGTGGTGTATCATTGAAAATACCTTATAGTATAACGTAATATGCAGTGCATCATTGGAAATACGTTATAATATATCGTAATTTTTTAGTGTATCATTGAAAATACCTAATAATATAACGTAATATGCAGTGTATCATTGAAAATACCTTAGAATATATGGTAATTCTTGTCTATCAATGAAAATACCTTATAATATAAAGTAATATGCAGTGCATCATTGAAAATACCTTATAATATAACGTAATATGCAGTGTATCATTGAAAATACCTTATAATATAACGTAATATGCAGTGTATCTTTGAAAATACCTTATAATATAACGTAATATGCAGTGTATCATTGAAAATACCTTATAATATAACGTAATATGCAGTGTATCACTGAAAATACCTTATAATATAACGTAATATGCAGTGTATCATTGAAAATACCTTATAATATAACGTAATATGCAGTGTATCATTGAAAATACCTTATAATATATCGTAATTTGTAGTGTATCAATGAAAATACCTTCTCATATAACGTAATATGCAGTGTATCATTGAAAATACCTTAGAATATATGGTAATTCAAGTCTATCAATGAAAATACCTTATTATATAACGTAATATGCAGTGTATCATTGAAAATACCTTATAATATATCGTAATTTGTAGTGTATCATTGAAAATACCTTATAATATAACGTAATATGCAGTGTATCATTGAAAATACCTTATAATATATCGTTATTTGTATTGTATCTTTGAAAATACCTTATAATATAACGTAATATGCAGTGTATCATTGAAAATACCTTATTAATATATAGTAGTTTATCATTGAAAATACCTTATAATATAACTTAATATGCAGTGTATCATTGAAAATACCTTATCATATACCGTAATATGCAGTGTATCATTGAAAATACCTTATAATATAACGTAATATGCAGTGTATCATTGAAAATACCTTATAATATAACGTAATATGCAGTGTATCATTGAAAATACCTTCCCATATAACGTAATATGCAGTGTATCATTGAAAATACCTTATAATATATCGTAATTTGTAGTGTATCATTGAAATACCTTCTCATATAACGTAATATGCAGTGTATCATTGAAAATACCTTATAATATATCGTAATTTGTAGTGTATCATTGAAAATACCTTATAATATAACGTAATATGCAGTGTATCATTGAAAATACCTTATAATATATCGTTATTTGTATTGTATCTTTGAAAATACCTTATAATATAACGTAATATGCAGTGTATCATTGAAAATACCTTATAATATATAGTAGTTTATCATTGAAAATACCTTATAATATAACTTAATATGCAGTGTATCATTGAAAATACCTTATCATATACCGTAATATGCAGTGTATCATTGAAAATACCTTATAATATAACGTAATATGCAGTGTATCATTGAAAATACCTTATAATATAACGTAATATGCAGTGTATCATTGAAAATACCTTCCCATATAACGTAATATGCAGTGTATCATTGAAAATACCTTATAATATATCGTAATTTGTAGTGTATCATTGAAAATACCTTCTCATATAACGTAATATGCAGTGTATCATTGAAAATACCTTATAATATATCGTAATTTGTAGTGTATCTTTGAAAATACCTTATAATATAACGTAATATGCAGTGTATCATAGAAAATACCTTATAATATAACTTAATATGCAGGGTATCATTGAAAATACCTTATAATATATCGTAATTTGTAGTGTATCATTGAAAATACCTTAGAATATATGGTAATTCTTGTCTATCAATGAAAATACCTTATAATATAACGTAATATGCAGTGTATCATTGAAAATACCTTATAATATATAGTAGTTTATCATTGAACGTACCTTATAATATAACGTAATATGCAGGGTATCATTGAAAATACCTTATAATATATCGTAATTTGTAGTGTATCATTGGAAATACCTTATAATATAACGTAATATGCAGTGTATCATTGAAAATACCTTATAATATAACGTAATATGCAGTGCATCATTGGAAATACGTTTTTATATATCGTAATTTTTTAGTGTATCATTGAAAATACCTAATAATATAACGTAATATGCAGTGTATCATTGAAAATACCTTAGAATATATGGTAATTCTTGTCTATCAATGAAAATACCTTATAATACAACGTAATATGCAGTGTATCATTGAAAATACCTTATAATATATAGTAGTTTATCATTGAAAATACCTTATAATATAACGCAATATGCAGTGTATCATTGAAAATACCTTATAATATAACGTAATATGCAGTGAATCATTGAAAATACCTTATAACATATAGTAGTTTATCATTGAAAATACCTTATAATATAACGTAATATGCTGTGTATCATTGAAAATACCTTATAATATAATGTAATATGCTGTGTATCATTGAAAATACCTTATAATATATCGTAATTTGTAGTGTATCAATGAAAATACCTTCACATATAACGTAATATGCAGTGTATCATTGAAAATATCTTATAATATATAGTAGTTTATCATTGAAAATACCTTATAATATAATGTAATATGCTGTGTATCATTGAAAATACCTTATAATATATCGTAATTTGTATTGTATCATTGAAAATACCTTATAGTATAACGTAATATGCAGTGCATCATTGAAAATACCTTATAATATATCGTAATTTGTAGTGTATCTTTGAAAATACCTTATAATATAACGTAATATGCAGTGTATCATTGAAAATACCTTATAATATATCGTAATTTGTAGTGTATCAATGAAAATACCTTCTCATATAACGTAATATGCAGTGTATCATTGAAAATACATTAGAATATATGGTAATTCTTGTCTATCAATGAAAATACCTTATAATATAACGTAATATGCAGTGTATCATTGAAAATACCTTATAATATATAGTAGTTTATCATTGAAAGTACATTATAATATAACGTAATATGCAGTGTATCATTGAAAATACCTTATAATATAACGTAATATGCAGTGCATCATTGGAAATACCTTATAATATAAAGTAATATGCAGTGTATCATTGAAAATACCTTAGCATATATGGTAATTCTTGTCTATCAATGAAAATACCTTATAATATAAAGTAATATGCAGTGCATCATTGAACATACCTTATAATATAACGTAATATGCAGTGTATCATTGAAAATACCTTATAATATAACGTAATATGCAGTGTATCATTGAAAATACCTTATAATATAACGTAATATGCAGTGTATCATTGAAAATACCTTGTAATATAACGTAATATGCAGTGTATCACTGAAAATACCTTATAATATAACGTAATATGCAGTGTATCATTGAAAATACCTTATAATATAACGTAATATGCAGTGTATCATTGAAAATACCTTATAATATATCGTAATTTGTAGTGTATCAATGAAAATACCTTCTCATATAA
Organism: Lasioglossum lativentre; assembly: GCA_916610255.1. Taxonomy (NCBI): domain Eukaryota; kingdom Metazoa; phylum Arthropoda; class Insecta; order Hymenoptera; family Halictidae; genus Lasioglossum; species Lasioglossum lativentre. The sequence goes on from CAKAJI010000341.1 coordinate 415,786, forward strand.
CGTAATATGCAGTGTATCATTGAAAATACCTTAGAATATATGGTAATTCAAGTCTATCAATGAAAATACCTTATTATATAACGTAATATGCAGTGTATCATTGAAAATACCTTATAATATATCGTAATTTGTAGTGTATCATTGAAAATACCTTATAATATAACGTAATATGCAGTGTATCATTGAAAATACCTTATAATATATCGTTATTTGTATTGTATCTTTGAAAATACCTTATAATATAACGTAATATGCAGTGTATCATTGAAAATACCTTATAATATATAGTAGTTTATCATTGGAAATACCTTATAATATAACTTAATATGCAGTGTATCATTGAAAATACCTTATCATATACCGTAATATGCAGTGTATCATTGAAAATACCTTATAATATAACGTAATATGCAGTGTATCATTGAAAATACCTTATAATATAACGTAATATGCAGTGTATCATTGAAAATACCTTCCCATATAACGTAATATGCAGTGTATCATTGAAAATACCTTATAATATATCGTAATTTGTAGTGTATCATTGAAAATACCTTCTCATATAACGTAATATGCAGTGTATCATTGAAAATACCTTATAATATATCGTAATTTGTAGTGTATCTTTGAAAATACCTTATAATATAACGTAATATGCAGTGTATCATAGAAAATACCTTATAATATAACTTAATATGCAGGGTATCATTGAAAATACCTTATAATATATCGTAATTTGTAGTGTATCATTGAAAATACCTTAGAATATATGGTAATTCTTGTCTATCAATGAAAATACCTTATAATATAACGTAATATGCAGTGTATCATTGAAAATACCTTATAATATATAGTAGTTTATCATTGAACGTACCTTATAATATAACGTAATATGCAGGGTATCATTGAAAATACCTTATAATATATCGTAATTTGTAGTGTATCATTGGAAATACCTTATAATATAACGTAATATGCAGTGTATCATTGAAAATACCTTATAATATAACGTAATATGCAGTGCATCATTGGAAATACGTTTTTATATATCGTAATTTTTTAGTGTATCATTGAAAATACCTAATAATATAACGTAATATGCAGTGTATCATTGAAAATATCTTATAATATATAGTAGTTTATCATTGAAAATACCTTATACTATAATGTAATATGCTGTGTATCATTGAAAATACCTTATAATATATCGTAATTTGTATTGTATCATTGAAAATACCTTATAGTATAACGTAATATGCAGTGCATCATTGAAAATACCTTATAATATATCGTAATTTGTAGTGTATCTTTGAAAATACCTTATAATATAACGCAATATGCAGTGTATCATTGAAAATACCTTATAATATATCGTAATTTGTAGTGTATCAATGAAAATACCTTCTCATATAACGTAATATGCAGTGTATCATTGAAAATACATTAGAATATATGGTAATTCTTGTCTATCAATGAAAATACCTTATAATATAACGTAATATGCAGTGTATCATTGAAAATACCTTATAATATATAGTAGTTTATCATTGAAAGTACATTATAATATAACGTAATATGCAGTGTATCATTGAAAATACCTTATAATATAACGTAATATGCAGTGCATCATTGGAAATACCTTATAATATAAAGTAATATGCAGTGTATCATTGAAAATACCTTAGCATATATGGTAATTCTTGTCTATCAATGAAAATACCTTATAATATAAAGTAATATGCAGTGCATCATTGAACATACCTTATAATATAACGTAATATGCAGTGTATCATTGAAAATACCTTATAATATAACGTAATATGCAGTGTATCATTGAAAATACCTTATAATATAACGTAATATGCAGTGTAGCATTGAAAATACCTTGTAATATAACGTAATATGCAGTGTATCATTGAAAATGCCTTATAATATAACGTAATATGCAGTGTATCATTGAAAATACCTTATAATATAACGTAATATGCAGTGTATCATTGAAAATACCTTATAATATATAGCAGTTTATCATTGAAAATACCTTTTAATATAACTTAATATGCAGTGTATCATTGAAAATACCTTATGATATAACGTAATATGCAGTGTATCATTGAAAATACCTTATAATATAACGTAATATGCAGTGTATCATTGAAAATACCTTATAATATAACGTAATATGCTGTGTATCATTGAAAATACCTTATAATATAATGTAATATGCTGTGTATCATTGAAAATACCTTATAATATATCGTAATTTGTATTGTATCATTGAAAATACCTTATAATATAACGTAATATGCAGTGTATCATAGAAAATACCTTATAATATAACTTAATATGCAGGGTATCATTGAAAATACCTTATAATATATCGTAATTTGTAGTGTATCATTGAAAATACCTTAGAATATATGGTAATTCTTGTCTATCAATGAAAATACCTTATAATATATCGTAATTTGTAGTGTATCTTTGAAAATACCTTATAATATAACGTAATATGCAGTGTATCATAGAAAATACCTTATAATATAACTTAATATGCAGGGTATCATTGAAAATACCTTATAATATATCGTAATTTGTAGTGTATCATTGAAAATACCTTAGAATATATGGTAATTCTTGTCTATCAATGAAAATACCTTATAATATAACGTAATATGCAGTGTATCATTGAAAATACCTTATAATATATAGTAGTTTATCATTGAAAATACCTTATAATATAACGCAATATGCAGTGTATCATTGAAAATACCTTATAATATAACGTAATATGCAGTGTATCATTGAAAATACCTTATAGTATAACGTAATATGCAGTGCATCATTGAAAATACCTTATAATATCACGTAATATGCAGTGTATCATTCAAAATACCTTATAATATATCGTAATTTGTAGTGTATCAATGAAAATACCTTCTCATATAACGTAATATGCAGTGTATCATTGAAAATACCTTATAATATATCGTAATTTGTAGTGTATCAATGAAAATACCTTAGAATATATGGTAATTCTTGTCTATCAATGAAAATACCTTATAATATAACGTAATATGCAGTGTATCATTGAAAATACCTTATAATATATAGTAGTTTATCATTGAAAGTACCTTATAATATAACGTAATATGCAGGGTATCATTGAAAATACCTTATAATATATCGTAATTTGTAGTATATCATTGAAAATACCTTATAATATAACGTAATATGCAGTGTATCATTGAAAATACCTTATAATATAACGTAATATGCAGTGCATCATTGGAAATACGTTATAATATATCGTAATTTTTTAGTGTGTCATTGAAAATAAATAATAATATAACGTAATATGCAGTGTATCATTGAAAATACCTTAGAATATATGGTAATTCTTGTCTATCAATGAAAATACCTTATAATATTAAGTAATATGCAGTGCATCATTGAAAATACCTTATAATATAACGTAATATGCAGTGTATCATTGAAAATACCTTATAATATAACGTAATATGCAGTGTATCATTGAAAATACCTTATAATATAACGTAATATGCAGTGTATCATTGAAAATACCTTGTAATATAACGTAATATGCAGTGTATCATTGAAAATACCTTATAATATAACGTAATATGCAGTGTATCATTGAAAATACCTTATAATATAACGTAATATGCAGTGTATCATTGAAAATACCTTATAATATATCGTAATTTGTAGTGTATCATTGAAAATACCTTATAGTATAACGTAATATGCAGTGCATCATTGAAAATACCTTATAATATAACGTAATATGCAGTGTATCATTGAAAATACCTTATAATATAACGTAATATGCAGTGCATCATTGGAAATACGTTATAATATATCGTAATTTTTTAGTGTGTCATTGAAAATAAATAATAATATAACGTAATATGCAGTGTATCATTGAAAATACCTTAGAATATATGGTAATTCTTGTCTATCAATGAAAATACCTTATAATATTAAGTAATATGCAGTGCATCATTGAAAATACCTTATAATATAACGTAATATGCAGTGTATCATTGAAAATACCTTATAATATAACGTAATATGCAGTGTATCATTGAAAATACCTTATAATATAACGTAATATGCAGTGTATCATTGAAAATACCTTGTAATATAACGTAATATGCAGTGTATCATTGAAAATACCTTATAATATAACGTAATATGCAGTGTATCATTGAAAATACCTTATAATATAACGTAATATGCAGTGTATCATTGAAAATACCTTATAATATATCGTAATTTGTAGTGTATCATTGAAAATACCTTATAGTATAACGTAATATGCAGTGCATCATTGAAAATACCTTATAATATAACGTAATATGCAGTGTATCATTGAAAATACCTTATAATATAACGTAATATGCAGGGTATCATTGAAAATACCTTATAATATATCGTAATTTGTAGTGTATCAATGAAAATACCTTAGAATATATGGTAATTCTAGTCTATCAATGAAAATACCTTATAATATAACGTAATATGCACTGTATCATTGAAAATACCTTAGAATATATCGTTATTTGTAGTGTATCTTTGAAAATACCTTATAATATAACGTAATATGCAGGGTATCATTGAAAATACCTTATGATATACAGTAATATGCAGTGTATCATTGAAAATACCTTATAATATATCGTAATTTGTAGTGTATCATTGAAAATACCTTATAATATATCGTAATTTGTAGTGTATCATTGAAAATACCTTATAGTATAACGTAATATGCAGTGCATCCTTGAAAATACCTTATAATATAACGTAATATGCAGTGTATCATTGAAAATACCTTATAATATAACGTAATATGCAGGGTATCATTGAAAATACCTTATAATATATCGTAATTTGTAGTGTATCAATGAAAATACCTTAGAATATATAGTAATTCTAGTCTATCAATGAAAATACCTTATAATATAACGTAATATGCAGGGTATCATTGAAAATACCTTATGATATACAGTAATATGCAGTGTATCATTGAAAATACCTTATAATATAACGTAATATGCAGGGTATCATTGAAAATACCTTATAATATATCGTAATTTGTAGTGTATCAATGAAAATACCTTAGAATATATGGTAATTCTAGTCTATCAATGAAAATACCTTATAATATAACGTAATATGCAGTGTATCATTGAAAATACCTTATAATATATCGTAATTTGTAGTGTATCATTGAAAATACCTTATAGTATAACGTAATATGCAGTGCATCATTGAAAATACCTTATAATATAACGTAATATGCAGTGTATCATTGAAAATACCTTATAATATAACGTAATATGCAGGGTATCATTGAAAATACCTTATAATATATCGTAATTTGTAGTGTATCAATGAAAATACCTTAGAATATATGGTAATTCTAGTCTATCAATGAAAATACCTTATAATATAACGTAATATGCACTGTATCATTGAAAATACCTTAGAATATATCGTTATTTGTAGTGTATCTTTGAAAATACCTTATAATATAACGTAATATGCAGGGTATCATTGAAAATACCTTATGATATACAGTAATATGCAGTGTATCATTGAAAATACCTTATAATATAACGTAATATGCAGTGTATCATTGAAAATACCTTATAATATAACGTAATATGCAGTGTATCATTGAAAATACCTTATAATATATCGTAATTTGTAGTGTATCATTGAAAATACCTTATAATATATCGTAATTTGTAGTGTATCATTGAAAATACCTTATAGTATAACGTAAAATGCAGTGCATCATTGAAAATACCTTATAATATAACGTAATATGCAGTGTATCATTGAAAATACCTTATAATATAACGTAATATGCAGGGTATCATTGAAAATACCTTATAATATATCGTAATTTGTAGTGTATCAATGAAAATACCTTAGAATATATGGTAATTCTAGTCTATCAATGAAAATACCTTATAATATAACGTAATATGCAGGGTATCATTGAAAATACCTTAGAATATATCGTTATTTGTAGTGTATCTTTGAATATACCTTATAATATATCGTAATTTGTAGTGTATCATTGAAAATACCTTATAATATATCGTAATTTGTAGTGTATCATTGAAAATACCTTATAGTATAACGTAATATGCAGTGCATCATTGAAAATACCTTATAATATAACGTAATATGCAGTGTATCATTGAAAATACCTTAGAATATATCGTTATTTGTAGTGTATCTTTGAAAATACCTTATGATATACAGTAATATGCAGTGTATCATTGAAAATACCTTATAATATAACGTAATATGCAGTGTATCATTGAAAATACCTTATAATATAACGTAATATGCAGTGTATCATTGAAAATACCTTATAATATATCGTAATTTGTAGTGTATCATTGAAAATACCTTATAATATATCGTAATTTGTAGTGTATCATTGAAAATACCTTATAGTATAACGTAAAATGCAGTGCATCATTGAAAATACCTTATAATATAACGTAATATGCAGTGTATCATTGAAAATACCTTATAATATAACGTAATATGCAGGGTATCATTGAAAATACCTTATAATATATCGTAATTTGTAGTGTATCAATGAAAATACCTTAGAATATATGGTAATTCTAGTCTATCAATGAAAATACCTTATAATATAACGTAATATGCAGGGTATCATTGAAAATACCATATAATATATCGTAATATGCAGTGTATCATTGAAAATACCTTATAATATAAAGTAATATGCAGTGTATCATTGAAAATACCTTATAATACAATGTAATATGCAGTGTATCATTGAAAATACCTTATAATATATCGTAATTTGTAGTGTATCATTGAAAATAGCTTATAATATAACGTAATATGCAGTCTCCCATTGAAAATACATTATAAAATAATGTAATATGCAGTGTATCATTGAAAATAACTTATAATATAATGTAATATGCAGTGTATCATTGAAAATACCTTATAATGTAACATAATATGCTGTGTGTTATTGAAAATACCTTATAATGTAATATGCAGTCTCCCATTGAAAATACATTATAATGTAATGTAATATGCAGTGTATCATTGAAAATACCTTATAATATAATGTAATATGCAGTGTATCACTGAAAATACTTTATAATATAACGTAATATGCAGTGATTCATTGAAAATACATTATAATGAAACGTAATATTTGCAGTCTGTCATTGAAAATACCTTCTAATATAACGTAATATGCATTGTATCATTGAAAATACCTTATAATATAACATAATATGCAGTGTATCATTGAAAATACCTTATAATGTAATGTAATATGCAGTGTATCATTGAAAATACCTTATAATATAACGTGATATTTGCAGTCTATCATTGAAAATACCCTATTCTATAAGGTAATATGCAGTCTATCAATGAAAATAACTTATAATGTAACGTAATATGCAGTGATTCATTGAAAATACATTATAATGAAACGTAATATTTGCAGTCTGTCATTGAAAATACCTTCTAATATAACGTAATATGCATTGTATCATTGAAAATACCTTATAATGTAACGTAATATGCAGTGTATCATTGAAAATACCTTAAAATATAACGTAATATGCAGTGTATCATTGAAAATACCTTATAATATAACGCAATATGCAGTGTATCATTGAAAATACCTTATAATATAACGTAATATGCAATGTATCATTGAAAATACTTTATAATATATCGTAATTTGTAGTGTATCATTGAAAATACCTTATAATGTAATGTAATATGCAGTGTATCATTGAAAATACCTTATAATATATCGTAATTTGTAGTGTATCATTGAAAATAGCTTATAATATAACGTAATATGCAGTCTCCCATTGAAAATATCTTATAATGTATTGTAATATGCAGTGTAACATTGAAAATACCTTATAATATAACGTAATATGCAATGTACCATTGAAAATACTTTATAATATATCGTAATTTGTAGTGTATCATTGAAAATACCTTATAATATAACGTAATTTGTAGTGTATCATTGAAAATACCTTATAATATAAAGTAATATGCAGTGTATCATTGAAAATAGCTTATAATATAACGTAATATGCAGTGTATCATTGAAAATACCTTATAATATAACGTGATATTTGCAGTCTATCATTGAAAATACCTTATTATATAAGGTAATATGCAGTGTATCATTGAAAATACCTGATAATGTAACGTAGTATGCAGTGTATCATTGAAAATACCTTAAAATATCTCGTAATATGCAGTGTATCATTGAAAATACCTTATAATATAACGCAATATGCAGTGTATCATTGAAAATACCTTATAATATAACGTAATATGCAATGTACCATTGAAAATACTTTATAATATATCGTAATTTGTAGTGTATCATTGAAAATACTTTATAATATATCGTAATTTGTAGTGTATCATTGAAAATACCTTATAATGTAATGTAATATGCAGTGTATCATTGAAAATACCTTATAATATATCGTAATTTGTAGTGTATCATTGAAAATAGCTTATAATATAACGTAATATGCAGTCTCCCATTGAAAATATCTTATAATGTATTGTAATATGCAGTGTATCATTGAAAATACCTTATAATATAACGTAATATGCAATGTACCATTGAAAATACTTTATAATATATCGTAATTTGTAGTGTATCATTGAAAATACCTTATAATATAACGTAATTTGTAGTGTATCATTGAAAATACCTTATAATATAAAGTAATATGCAGTGTATCATTGAAAATAGCTTATAATATAACGTAATATGCAGTGTATCATTGAAAATACCTTATAATATAACGTAATACGCAGAGTATCATTGAAAATACCTTATAATATATCGTAATTTGTAGTGTATCATTGAAAATAGCTTATAATATAACGTAATATGCAGTCTCCCATTGAAATTACCTTATAATGTATTGTAATATGCAGTGTATCATTGAAAATACCTTAAAATATAACGTAATATGCAGTGTATCATTGAAAATACCTTATAATATAACGTAATATGCAGTGTATCATTGAAAATACCTGATAATGTAACGTAGTATGCAGTGTATCATTGAAAATACCTTAAAATATAACGTAATATGCAGTGTATCATTGAAAATACCTTATAATATAACGCAATATGCAGTGTATCATTGAAAATACCTTATAATATAACGTAATATGCAATGTATCATTGAAAATACCTTATTATATAAGGTAATATGCAGTCTATCAATGAAAATAACTTATAATATAACGTAATACGCAGAGTATCATTGAAAATACCTTATAATATATCGTAATTTGTAGTGTATCATTGAAAATAGCTTATAATATAACGTAATATGCAGTCTCCCATTGAAAATACCTTATAATGTATTGTAATATGCAGTGTATCATTGAAAATACCTTAAAATATAACGTAATATGCAGTGTATCATTGAAAATACCTTATAATATAACGTAATATGCAGTGTATCATTGAAAATACCTGATAATGTAACGTATTATGCAGTGTATCATTGAAAATACCTTAAAGTATAACGTAATATGCAGTGTATCATTGAAAATACCTTATAATATATCGTAATTTGTAGTGTATCATTGAAAATAGCTTATAATATAAAGTAATATGCAGTGTATCATTGAAAATACTTTATAATATATCGTAATTTGTAAAGGAGCGGAGGTCCGCGTTTGTACCCCGCGTTTATACCTTAAAATATAACGTAATATGCAGTGTATCAATGAAAATACCTTAAAATATAACGTAATATGCAGTGTATCATTGAAAATACCTTATAATGTAATGTAATATGCAGTGTATCATTGAAAATACCTTATAATATATCGTAATTTGTAGTGTATCATTGAAAATAGCTTATAATATAACGTAATATGCAGTCTCCCATTGAAAATACCTTATAATGTATTGTAATATGCAGTGTATCATTGAAAATACCTTATAATATAACGTGATATTTGCAGTCTATCATTGAAAATACCTTATTATATAAGGTAATATGCAGTCTATCAATGAAAATAACTTATAATATAACGTAATACGCAGTGTATCATTGAAAATACCTTATAATATAACGTAATATGCAGTGTATCATTGAAAATACCTTAAAATTTAACGTAATATGCAGTGTATCATTGAAAATACCTTAAAATATAACGTAATATGCAGTGTATCATTGAAAATACTTTATAATATAACGTAATATGCAGTGTATCATTGAAATTACCATATAATATATCGTAATATGGAGTGTATCATTGATAATACCTTATAATATAACATAATATGCTGTGAATCATTGAAAATACCTTATAATATAACGTAATATGCAGGGTATCATTGAAAATACCGTATGATATACAGTAATATGCAGTGTATCATTGAAAATACCTTATAATACAATGTAATAAGCAGTGTATCATTGAAAATACCTTATAATGTATTGTAATATGCAGTGTATCATTGAAAATACCTTAAAATATAACGTAATATGCAGTGTATCATTGAAAATACCTTAAAATATAACGTAATATAAAGTGTATCATTGAAAATACCTTATAATATAACGTAATATACAGTGTATCATTGGAAATACCATATAATATAACGTAATATGCAGTGTATCATTGAAAATAATTTATAATATATCGTAATTTGTTGTGTATCAATGAAAATACCTTATAATATAACGTAATATGCAGTGTATCATTGAAAATACCTTATAATATAACGTAATATGCAGAGTATCATTGGAAATACCTTATAATATATCTTAATTTTTTAGTGTATCATTGAAAATACCTAATAATATAACGTAATATGCAGTGTATCATTGAAAATACCTTAGAATATATGGTAATTTGTAGTGTATCATTGAAAATACCTTGTAATATATAGTAGTTTATCATTGAAAATACCTTATAATATAACGTAATATTCTGTGTATCATTGAAAATACCTTAGAATATATGGTAATTCTAGTCTATCAATGAAAATACCTTATAATATAACGTAATATGCAGTGTATCATTGAAAATTCCTTATAATATAACGTAATATGCAGAGTATCCTTGGAAATACCTTATAATATATCGTAATTTTTTAGTGTATCATTGGAAATACCTAATAATATAACGTAATTTGTAGTGTATCATTGAAAATACCTTATAATATATGGTAATTTGTAGTGTATCATTGAAAATACCTTATAATATAACGAAATATGCAGTGTATCATTGAAAATACCTTATAATATAACGTAATATGCAGTGTATCATTGAAAATAATTTATAATATATCGTAATTTGTTGTGTATCAATGAAAATACCTTATAATATAACGTAATATGCAGAGTATCATTGGAAATACCTTATAATATAACGTAATATGCAGTGTATCATTGAAAATACCTTATAATATATAGTAGTTTATCATTGAAAATACCTTAGAATATATGGTAATTTGTAGTGTATCATTGAAAATACCTTGTAATATATAGTAGTTTATCATTGAAAATACTTTATAATATAACGTAATATTCTGTGTATCATTGAAAATACCTGAGAATATATGGTAATTCTAGTCTATCAATGAAAATACCTTATAATATAACGTAATATGCAGTGTTTCATTGAAAATATTTTATAATATATCGTAATTTGTTGTGTATCAATGAAAATACCTTATAATATAACGTAATATGCAGTGTATCATTGAAAATACCTTATAATATAACGTAATATGCAGTGTATCATTGGAAATACCATATAATATATCGTAATATGCAGTGTATCATTGAAAATACCTTATAATATAACGGAATATGCAGTCTACCATTGAAAATACATTATGAGATAATGTAATATGCAGTCTGTCATTGAAAATACCTTATAATATAACGCAATATGTAGTGTATCATTGATAATACCTTATAATATAACATAATATGCTGTGAATCATTGAAAATACCTTATAATAAAACGTAATATGCAGTGTATCATTGAAAATACCTTAGAATATATGGTAATTTGTAGTGTATCATTGAAAATACCTTGTAATATATAGTAGTTTATCATTGAAAATACCTTATAATATAACGTAATATTCTGTGTATCACTGGAAATACCTTATAATATAACGTAATATGCAGTGTATCATTGAAAATACCTTATAATATAACGTAATATGCAGAGTATCATTGGAAATACCTAATAATATAACGTAATATGCAGTGTATCATTGAAAATACCTTATAATAAAACGTAATATAAAGTGTATCATTGAAAATACCTTAGAATATATGGTAATTTGTAGTGTATCATTGAAAATACCTTGTAATATATAGTAGTTTATCATTGAAAATACCTTATAATATAACGTAATATTCTGTGTATCATTGAAAATACCTTAAAATATAACGTAATATGCAGTGTATCATTGAAAATACCTTATAATATAACGTAATATGCAGTGTATCATTGAAAATACCTTATAATAAAACGTAATATGCAGTGTATCATTGAAGATACCTTATAATATATGGTAATTTGTAGTGTATCAATGAAAATATCTTATAATATAACGTAATATGCACTGTATCATTGAAAATACCCTATAATATAACGTAATATGCAGTGTATCATTGAAAATACATTATAATATAACGTAATATGCGGTGTATCATTGAAAATACCTTATAATATAACGTAATATGCAGTGTATCATTGAAAATACCTTGTAATATATAGTAGTTTATCATTGAAAATACCTTATAATATAAAGTAATATTCTGTGTATCATTGAAAATACCTTATAATATAACGTAATATGCAGTGTATCATTGAAAATACCTTAGAATATATGGTAATTTGTAGTGTATCATTGAAAATACCTTGTAATATATAGTAGTTTATCATTGAAAATACCTTATAATATAACGTAATATTCTGTGTATCATTGAAAATACCTTATAATAAAACGTAATATGCAGTGTATCATTGAAAATACCTTAGAATATATGGTAATTTGTAGTGTATCATTGAAAATACCTTGTAATATATAGTAGTTTATCATTGAAAATACCTTATAATATAACGTAATATTCTGTGTATCACTGGAAATACCTTATAATATAACGTAATATGCAGTGTATCATTGAAAATACCTTATAATATAACGTAATATGCAGAGTATCATTGGAAATACCTTATAATATATCTTAATTTTTTAGTGTATCATTGAAAATACCTAATAATATAACGTAATATGTAATGTATCATTGAAAATACCTTATAATAAAACGTAATATGCAGTGTATCATTGAAAATACCTTATAATATATCGTAATTTGTAGTGTATCATTGAAAATACCTTATAATATATAGTAGTTTATCATTGAAAATACCTTAGAATATATGGTAATTTGTAGTGTATCATTGAAAATACCTAATAATATAACGTAATATGCAGTGTATCATTGAAAATACCTTATAATAAAACGTAATATGCAGTGTATCATTGAAAATACCTTAGAATATATGGTAATTTGTAGTGTATCATTGAAAATACCTTGTAATATATAGTAGTTTATCATTGAAAATACCTTATAATATAACGTAATATTCTGTGTATCACTGAAAATACCTTATAATGTAACGTAATATGCAGTGTATCATTGAAAATACCTTATAATATAACGTAATATGACGTGTATCATTGAAAATACCTTATAATAAAACGTAATATAAAGTGTATCATTGAAAATACCTTAGAATATATGGTAATTTGTAGTGTATCATTGAAAATACCTTGTAATATATAGTAGTTTATCATTGAAAATACCTTATAATATAACGTAATATTCTGTGTATCATTGAAAATACCTTAAAATATAACGTAATATGCAGTGTATCATTGAAAATACCTTATAATATAACGTAATATGCAGTGTATCATTGAAAATACCTTATAATAAAACGTAATATGCAGTGTATCATTGAAGATACCTTATAATAAAACGTAATATGCAGTGTATCATTGAAGATACCTTATAATATATGGTAATTTGTAGTGTATCAATGAAAATATCTTATAATATAACGTAATATGCACTGTATCATTGAAAATACCCTATAATATAACGTAATATGCAGTGTATCATTGAAAATACATTATAATATAACGTAATATGCGGTGTATCATTGAAAATACCTTATAATATAACGTAATATGCAGTGTATCATTGAAAATACCTTGTAATATATAGTAGTTTATCATTGAAAATACCTTATAATATAAAGTAATATTCTGTGTATCATTGCAAATACCTTATAATATAACGTAATATGCAGTGTATCATTGAAAATACCTTAGAATATATGGTAATTTGTAGTGTATCATTGAAAATACCTTGTAATATATAGTAGTTTATCATTGAAAATACCTTATAATATAACGTAATATTCTGTGTATCATTGAAAATACCTTATAATAAAACGTAATATGCAGTGTATCATTGAAAATACCTTAGAATATATGGTAATTTGTAGTGTATCATTGAAAATACCTTGTAATATATAGTAGTTTATCATTGAAAATACCTTATAATATAACGTAATATTCTGTGTATCACTGGAAATACCTTATAATATAACGTAATATGCAGTGTATCATTGAAAATACCTTATAATATAACGTAATATGCAGAGTATCATTGGAAATACCTTATAATATATCTTAATTTTTTAGTGTATCATTGAAAATACCTAATAATATAACGTAATATGTAATGTATCATTGAAAATACCTTATAATAAAACGTAATATGCAGTGTATCATTGAAAATACCTTATAATATATCGTAATTTGTAGTGTATCATTGAAAATACCTTATAATATATAGTAGTTTATCATTGAAAATACCTTAGAATATATGGTAATTTGTAGTGTATCATTGAAAATACCTAATAATATAACGTAATATGCAGTGTATCATTGAAAATACCTTATAATAAAACGTAATATGCAGTGTATCATTGAAAATACCTTATAATATATGGTAATTTGTAGTGTATCATTGAAAATACCTTGTAATATATAGTAGTTTATCATTGAAAATACCTTATAATATAACGTAATATTCTGTGTATCACTGAAAATACCTTATAATGTAACGTAATATGCAGTGTATCATTGAAAATACCTTATAATATAACGTAATATGACGTGTATCATTGAAAATACCTTATAATAAAACGTAATATGCAGTGTATCATTGAAGATATCTTATAATATATGGTAATTTGTAGTGTATCAATGAAAATACCTTATAATATAACGTAATATGCAGTGTATCATTGAAAATACCTTATAATATAACGTAATATGCAGAGTATCATTGGAAATACCTTATAATATATCTTAATTTTTTAGTGTATCATTGAAAATACCTAATAATATAACGTAATATGTAATGTATCATTGAAAATACCTTATAATAAAACGTAATATGCAGTGTATCATTGAAAATACCTTATAATATATCGTAATTTGTAGTGTATCATTGAAAATACCTTATAATATATAGTAGTTTATCATTGAAAATACCTTAGAATATATGGTAATTTGTAGTGTATCATTGAAAATACCTAATAATATAACGTAATATGCAGTGTATCATTGAAAATACCTTATAATAAAACGTAATATGCAGTGTATCATTGAAAATACCTTAGAATATATGGTAATTTGTAGTGTATCATTGAAAATACCTTGTAATATATAGTAGTTTATCATTGAAAATACCTTATAATATAACGTAATATTCTGTGTATCACTGAAAATACCTTATAATGTAACGTAATATGCAGTGTATCATTGAAAATACCTTATAATATAACGTAATATGACGTGTATCATTGAAAATACCTTATAATAAAACGTAATATAAAGTGTATCATTGAAAATACCTTAGAATATATGGTAATTTGTAGTGTATCATTGAAAATACCTTGTAATATATAGTAGTTTATCATTGAAAATACCTTATAATATAACGTAATATTCTGTGTATCATTGAAAATACCTTAAAATATAACGTAATATGCAGTGTATCATTGAAAATACCTTATAATATAACGTAATATGCAGTGTATCATTGAAAATACCTTATAATAAAACGTAATATGCAGTGTATCATTGAAGATACCTTATAATAAAACGTAATATGCAGTGTATCATTGAAGATACCTTATAATATATGGTAATTTGTAGTGTATCAATGAAAATATCTTATAATATAACGTAATATGCACTGTATCATTGAAAATACCCTATAATATAACGTAATATGCAGTGTATCATTGAAAATACATTATAATATAACGTAATATGCAGTGTATCATTGAAAATACCTTATAATATAACGTAATATGCAGTGTATCATTGAAAATACCTTGTAATATATAGTAGTTTATCATTGAAAATACCTTATAATATAAAGTAATATTCTGTGTATCATTGCAAATACCTTATAATATAACGTAATATGCAGTGTATCATTGAAAATACCTTAGAATATATGGTAATTTGTAGTGTATCATTGAAAATACCTTGTAATATATAGTAGTTTATCATTGAAAATACCTTATAATATAACGTAATATTCTGTTTATCATTGAAAATACCTTATAATAAAACGTAATATGCAGTGTATCATTGAAAATACCTTAGAATATATGGTAATTTGTAGTGTATCATTGAAAATACCTTGTAATATATAGTAGTTTATCATTGAAAATACCTTATAATATAACGTAATATTCTGTGTATCACTGGAAATACCTTATAATATAACGTAATATGCAGTGTATCATTGAAAATACCTTATAATATAACGTAATATGCAGAGTATCATTGAAAATACCTTATAATATATCTTAATTTTTTAGTGTATCATTGAAAATACCTAATAATATAACGTAATATGTAATGTATCATTGAAAATACCTTATAATAAAACGTAATATGCAGTGTATCATTGAAAATACCTTATAATATATCGTAATTTGTAGTGTATCATTGAAAATACCTTATAATATATAGTAGTTTATCATTGAAAATACCTTAGAATATATGGTAATTTGTAGTGTATCATTGAAAATACCTTGTAATATAACGTAATATGCAGTGTATCATTGAAAATACCTTATAATAAAACGTAATATGCAGTGTATCATTGAAAATACCTTAGAATATATGGTAATTTGTAGTGTATCATTGAAAATACCTTGTAATATATAGTAGTTTATCATTGAAAATACCTTATAATATAACGTAATATTCTGTGTATCACTGAAAATACCTTATAATGTAACGTAATATGCAGTGTATCATTGAAAATACCTTATAATATAACGTAATATGACGTGTATCATTGAAAATACCTTATAATAAAACGTAATATGCAGTGTATCATTGAAGATATCTTATAATATATGGTAATTTGTAGTGTATCAATGAAAATACCTTATAATATAACGTAATATGCAGTGTATCATTGAAAATACCTTATAATATAACGTAATATGCAGTGTATCATTGAAAATACCTTATAATATAACGTAATATGCGGTGTATCATTGAAAATACCGTAGAATATATGGTAATTCTAGTCAATCAATGAAAATACATTATAATATAAGGTAATATGCAGTGTATCATTGAAAATACCTTATAATATAACGTAATATGCAGTGTATCATTGAAAATAATTTATAATATATCGTAATTTGTTGTGTATCAATGAAAATACCTTATAATATAACGTAATATGCAGAGTATCATTGGAAATACCTTATAATATATCGTAATTTTTTAGTGTATCATTGAAAATACCTTATAATATAACGTAATATGCAGAGTATCATTGGAAATACCTTATAATATAACGTAATATGCAGTGTATCATTGAAAATACCTTATAATATATAGTAGTTTATCATTGAAAATACCTTAGAATATATGGTAATTTGTAGTGTATCATTGAAAATACCTTGTAATATATAGTAGTTTATCATTGAAAATACTTTATAATATAACGTAATATTCTGTGTATCATTGAAAATACCTGAGAATATATGGTAATTCTAGTCTATCAATGAAAATACCTTATAATATAACGTAATATGCAGTGTTTCATTGAAAATAATTTATAATATATCGTAATTTGTTGTGTATCAATGAAAATACCTTATAATATAACGTAATATGCAGAGTATCATTGGAAATACCTTATAATATATCGTAATTTTTTAGTGTATCATTGAAAATACCTAATAATATAACGTAATATGCAGTGTATCATTGAAAATACCTTATAATAAAACGTAATATAAAGTGTATCATTGAAAATACCTTAGAATATATGGTAATTTGTAGTGTATCATTGAAAATACCTTGTAATATATAGTAGTTTATCATTGAAAATACCTTATAATATAACGTAATATTCTGTGTATCATTGAAAATACCTTATAATATAACGTAATATTCTGTGTATCATTGAAAATACCTTAGAATATATGGTAATTCTAGTCTATCAATGAAAATACCTTATAATATAACGTAATATGCAGTGTATCATTGAAAATTCCTTATAATATAACGTAATATGCAGAGTATCCTTGGAAATACCTTATAATATATCGTAATTTTTTAGTGTATCATTGGAAATACCTTATAATATAACGTAATATGCAGTGTATCATTGAAAATACCTTATAATAAAACGTAATATGCAGTGTATCATTGAAAATACCTTATAATAAAACGTAATAAGCAGTGTATCATTGAAGATACCTTATAATATATGGTAATTTGTAGTGTATCAATGAAAATATCTTATAATATAACGTAATATGCACTGTATCATTGAAAATACCCTATAATATAACGTAATATGCAGTGTATCATTGAAAATACATTATAATATAACGTAATATGCGGTGTATCATTGAAAATACCTTATAATATAACGTAATATGCAGAGTATCATTGGAAATACCTTATAATATATCTTAATTTTTTAGTGTATCATTGAAAATACCTAATAATATAACGTAATATGTAATGTATCATTGAAAATACCTTATAATAAAACGTAATATGCAGTGTATCATTGAAAATACCTTATAATATATCGTAATTTGTAGTGTATCATTGAAAATACCTTGTAATATAACGTAATATGCAGTGTATCATTGAAAATACCTTATAATATAACGTAATATGCAGTGTATCATTGAAAATACCTTATAATATAACGTAATATGCGGTGTATCATTGAAAATACCGTAGAATATATGGTAATTCTAGTCAATCAATGAAAATACATTATAATATAAGGTAATATGCAGTGTATCATTGAAAATACCTTATAATATAACGTAATATGCAGTGTATCATTGAAAATAATTTATAATATATCGTAATTTGTTGTGTATCAATGAAAATACCTTATAATATAACGTAATATGCAGAGTATCATTGGAAATACCTTATAATATATCGTAATTTTTTAGTGTATCATTGAAAATACCTTATAATAAAACGTAATATGCAGTGTATCATTGAAAATACCTTATAATAAAACGTAATATAAAGTGTATCATTGAAAATACCTTATAATATAACGTAATATACAGTGTATCATTGGAAATACCATATAATATATCGTAATATGAAGTGTATCATTGAAAATACCTTATAATATAAAGTAATATGCAGTGTATCATTAAAAATACCTTATAATATATCGTAATTTGTAGTGTATCATTGAAAATAGCTTATAATATAACATAATATGCAGTCTCCCATTGAAAATACCTTATAATGTATTGGAATATGCAGTGTATCATTGAAAATACCTTATAATATAACGTGATATTTGCAGTCTATCATTGAAAATACCTTATTATATAAGGTAATATGCAGTCTATCAATGAAAATAACTTATAATATAACGTAATACGCAGTGTATCATTGAAAATACCTTATAATATAACGTAATTTGTAGTGTATCATTGAAAATATATTATAATATAAAGTAATATGCAGTGTATCATTGAAAATAGCTTATAATATAACGTAATATGCAGTCTCCCATTGAAAATACCTTATAATGTATTGTAATATGCAGTGTATCATTGAAAATACCTGATAATGTATCGTAGTATGCAGTGTATCATTGAAAATACCTTAAAATATAACGTAATATGCAGTGTATCATTGAAAATACCTTATAATATAACGCAATATGCAGTGTATCATTGAAAATACCTTATAATATAACCTAATTTGTAGTGTATCATTGAAAATATATTATAATATAAAGTAATATGCAGTGTATCATTGAAAATAGCTTATAATATAACGTAATATGCAGTGTATCATTGAAAATACCTTATAATATAACGTAATATGCAGTGTATCATTGAAAATACCTTATAATATAACATAATATGCTGTGTATTATTGAAATTACCTAATAATATATCGTAATATGCAGTGTATCATTGATATTACCTTATAATATAACATAATATGCAGTGTATCATTGAAAATACCTTATAATGTAATGTTATATGCAGTGTATCATTGAAAATACCTTATAATATAACGTAATATGCAGTGTATCATTGAAAATACATTATAATATAACGTAATATGCGGTGTATCATTGAAAATACCTTATAATATAACGTACTATGCAGTGTATCATTGAAAATACCTTGTAATATATAGTAGTTTATCATTGAAAATACCTTATAATATAACGTAATATTCTGTGTATCATTGAAAATACCTTATAATACAATGTAATAAGCAGTGTATCATTGAAAATACCTTATAATGTATTGTAATATGCAGTGTATCATTGAAAATACCTTAAAATATAACGTAATATGCAGTGTATCATTGAAAATACCTTAAAATATAACGTAATATAAAGTGTATCATTGAAAATACCTTATAATATAACGTATGTCACGTCGCTTCCTTTCTCGCGAACGAGGAAGGAACCGCACACGGGAAATTACGGCTTGAAGACCGGGCCACGCTCGGTCGCGCGACACGTGGTCCTCCCGGGACAAACAATCGTTCACGGAATCGAATCGGAGTAACTATCAAGATGGCTAATACGAAATCCGGGCGCCAGACACGACAAGGTGTCACGCGAAAGATTCACGAGACGCGAATTCGGCACGACGATCTCGACTCCGTGAGGACTGCGCGATAACCTGGGATAGCCGCGAACAAGGTCAGGGTTCCACGTGAAGAGAAGGAACGGGGCATTCCCCGCGACAGGAACGTTTCTCGTAGGTAGAATAATTGACGCGGTATTCGGCAATAATGTTCGTTTATTAACGAGATGACAGTAGCGGCCGCCGGTGAACGCCGGCGGCAACAGGAATTTGCCGGCGCGAAGACAATTTCTCTCGGCAGGTGTTCGACCGATCGCGCGTACTTTATTCTTTCGCGTTGAGCTCGACAGTCACAGGACTTCGCGTGAAAATACAAGCCTTTACGGCACGGATTCTGTCGAGCTCCGATGACAGACGCGTAGTTTCGACGTGGACTGGGCGCGGATCACGGCAAAGTCGCGAGAAGGTCGAAATCGGCACGGCGCGTCGTCCCACCGTGGAACGTTTCGAGATAGGCTCGTAATTTACTCGTCGAAAATCGTACGCCCCGAATATTCCGTTCCCCGGACAATCGGCGGCAATACGACCCACGGCCTCGCGTTCCTCTCGGGAGAGCTACTCCTGGTCTTCGGAAACGACGACGGCAACGTGGTACGCGACACGACACAGGAGTTTCGCGAAAACGTCCCGAGCCAACACGAATTGTTCACAAACTTTGATTTTAACAAAGAAACGGATCGGCACTTACCAAACGGCAAAGGGTGTCCGCTCGCTCGTCTTTCGGTATTCTTTTCTGACTCTAACTTTCGCTGGTCGCGGTTTTAGTGACGGCACTAGTACTTTCGGCGTTATCTCGTGACCCAGTGACACAATTCGAGCCGGCTCGGTAACGCGGAAGCGAGGCGTCCCCCTCTCCCTCGACTATTTCCTCCTAGGCGGCGCTCGGGCCTATCGCGTGGCTTCTCGCAGCAGGGACAACTATCGTGCCCCTCGGACCCGTGCCTCCGGCAATTTGTCGATTTTCCGGGGCTCCCCGGTACGGGGCTGCGAGGGCGGCTAGAGAGGGCGCGAGCCATTCCAGGGTGTTCTTCGTGCATCTCCTGGACGAGAGTCGACGAGGTTGGGCTGTTGTACGTCCCGCATTCTCGATATCCTCGTCGGCCTCTCCGGGTTGGTAAATCCGGACTTGATTCCCTCTCGATCGTCTGGTTCGTCGACGATGCGCTGCGATAGGTGCTCCGAGCGTCTCTTCCAGAGACTCTGCGCCAATCACGGCAGGAAATAGGTACCGGGTTCCTTCTGACTCCGGCTACCCCTGAAACTTCGTGTCGCGCCCAGCGGCGCGACATTCAAACGCGATAATTCCGTTCCGCTGGAACTCGAACGTCCAGGGAGACCGATCGCACAGCCGATTTCGCTTTTAATACCGGCCCGGTCCTTCGCTGAGGGTTCGGCAGGACAGTGGCAAAATCTGCCACGTCACAACTCCTCCCCCCCTGGAAGAGACCGGGACATACCGGTGGCAGTTACCGATCCGACCATTTCGCGGGCTCGGTGGCGATCGCTCTACCTCGGACGTTCCCCGGTGAATCCATTTCGAATGGTAGAGACCAACACAAACCCAACACCAGTAATCCTAGACGAGTACCTTCTTCTTTTTACCCTCCTTCATTTCTGTCTTTCCTTTCTTTCGGCGAGACCTGCTGACGCTATCGGTACCTAATCGAAACACGGAATAAACGCCACGGAGGGTCTCGCATGACCCCGGCTCAACGGAGGGGATAGGGTTAACTGAAGTAGTAGCGTGTAGATACAGGAAAAGAAAAAAACGATATATTTCCCCGCTTAGCGGCATTACAAATGGGTTTAGAAATAAACTAAAAATTACCCCTTCGCCTCTACCGGCAAATAAACTGCTGTTTTTTTTCTTTTGCCTCTTGCGGCATTATCCTTATTTTAACTTAGGGGAAAGGTGAGAAAAAGAAACTGAACAAAACTGGCCCGCATTCGGCCTGTATCCGTGGTCGGCGGCATCTTTGGGCGCGGCCCTTATTTGTGGCCTCTCGGGTGGTGTGGTCCTCCAGCCCTCCAGGTCCGCCAACAATCCGGGCACGTTTGGACCGTGTACGACGGTCGGCCGCACCGGTAGCAATACTTTCCTCTACTGGGGGCGGTGCACTCGGTATGCGTGTGCTGGGTGCTGCGGCATCTCCAGCATCCCTGCTCGAGTGCACCCCCCCGGTACTTCCTCTCCTCCTTCTTCTGTGTGGGCGGTGCGGTCGCGGTCCCACTTTCCGTTGCCCGCCGCTGCCTTGCCTGTATTTCAGACATCCTTCTTTCGATGGACCCCGGCTTCGCGACGTCTCTCTCTTTGGTGCCTGGGCTCGGCATTGTTCCGGTTTCCGGAGTTTTAGCCGGGCTCGGCACCTTTCCGGGTCCCATTCGTCCGGCCTCGGCCTCCTTCCATTGTTGGGCCAGGCAGCACCCCCGCCCTATTGTCCCTCGGCGCCCCTTCCCCAGGGTGGTCTCAAAGTGTATGGCGGCCGTCGAGATGTACACTCCCTCCTGGGGAGTGTCCGCCTGCCCCTCTTCCCGGGGTCGCGTCGGCTGACGCTCCCGCTCTTCTTGGGGGCCAGGGGGTCGGCAGATGACCACGGCCGCGCCCACCTGGCACCCCTTCCAGACGGAGAGGAAATTCGCAGTTTTCTCCTCCCCTTGCTTCTTTCCTTGAGCTGCTTCCATTTTTCTGTAGATACACGGAAAGGTAAACATGTTTGCTCTACTTTTCTTTCCTTATTGGGTGACCGGGAAGTATGGCTTTAGGTCCGAGATGTGTGCCTTGCCGATATCGACTCCGTCCTCTGTGGTGAGGCGGTATACCCCTGGGGAGAGTTTTCGCGAGATTATTACTGGACCCGTAAATTTTGGGGCCAGTTTTGCCGCTATGTGGTCTGCCGCTGACGATAAAATACGCTGCCGTTTCATTACCTTATCCCCTACGTTATATTCCCTATTTCTCCGACGCAGATTATAGTGGTGAGCCTGTCTTTTATACGCGTCCTCGAGGTTCTCTAGTATCCAATGCCTCAACGTCGGCAATTGGGTTACTCTTTTCTTCCAAGAGTCGTTGGACGTTACCTCGAGGTCGATATCGGGCTCTACGGTGGCCCTCACGCATTTCGCCGGTCGCGGTTCCCGCCCGAAATTGAGAAAAGCGGGAGAAGTCTGTAATACCGAGTGATATGCGGTATTGTAGGCGAAGCGGAATTGCGGCAAATTCAGGTCCCAATCGCGATGATCCCTTTTGATGTATCCTACTATCATGGTCTTAAGAATTCGATTCACACGCTCGACCGGGTTCGCTTGCGGGTGGTACGGGGGGGTTGTGCTTAGCCGAATGCCGTATTCGTCGGCTAGCTCCCTAATGCATTTGTTCGCGAACTCGGTACCGTTGTCCGTCAGCAGCACGTCGGGGGTCCCCCATCGCGAGAAAATGACCTCCTCGAGGACTTCGGCAATTCTCGGACCAGTCGCTTTCCGGAGCGGGGCGCACTCTATCCACTTCGTGAATAAATCCTGTATTACCAGGAGGTACGCGTGGCCGGACCTGCTTCGCGGAAACGGACCCATTATATCGGCAGCTATTACTGCCCACGGCATGTCAACCCGGCGCCTGCCCATCAACCCCGGCGGGAGTGTCTGCTCCACCTTAGTGAGTTGACAGGTCTTACAGCGTCTTACGTATTCCACAGCTGTTCTATACATGCCTGGCCAGTAATAGCGGGCCGCAATACGTTGGTACGTCTTTTCGACGCCTAAATGCCCTGCCTGTGGATTATCGTGAGCTTCTTGCAGGATTTCCGTTCTGCGCTCTTCGGGAACCGCGAGTTTCCACTCGGATATATCCGTTCCTAACGTTTCCGCGACAACAGGATCCGTACGTCGGCAAAATAATTCCCCGTCCCGGATCGACCAGTCCGTAAATTTCTCCGGGGCCCGCTCGACTTCTGCCATTTTCCCCTCGTACCATTTCGCTCGTACCGCGGCTACCACCGGTATTTTCCCTTCTCGGACCTCCTCCCCCTCGTAAATTCGCGATAGTGCATCCGGCACTTTGTTCAGGGCCCCCTGCCGATATACTACTTCGAAATCATACTCTAGTAGTTGCAGGGCCCATCGCGCTAGTCTCCCGGATGGATTCTGCAATTGTCTTAACCACCGTAAACTGTTGTGGTCCGTTATTACTGTGAACTTGTACCCTTCCAGATAAGCGCGGAATTTTTGTACCGCCCAGACGATCGCGAGACATTCTAGCTCGGTAGCGGAATACTTTCTCTCCGGCAATGTGAGAGATCTACTCGCAAACGCGATAACCCTTTCGACCTCCTCGACCTCTTGCGTCAAAACTGCGCCTAGACCGACTGCGCTTGCATCCGTCTGCAATGTAAAAGGCGTCTCGAAATCTGGGCATGAGAGGGTAGGTGCCGATGCAATCGCGTCACGAAGGGCCTCGAAGGCGGCTTGTTGGCCGTCCTTCCATTCCCATTCGCGATCCTTACGCAACAGTCCATTTAACGGCTCGGCAAGTGTGGCGAATCCCGGAATGAACCTTCTGTACCAGGAAGCCATTCCTAGGAAACGCCGCATCTGCTTAACCGTTTTCGGCGGAGGATATGCTAGTATTGGTCTAATTTTCTCCGCGTCCACCTTTAATCCCTCTCTGCTCACTACGAAACCCAAATACCGTACTTCCTGACAGCAAAACTCACACTTCTCAGGGTTGATTATTAGACCGGCAGCCTTGATCTTATTTATCACGCGCTCTAGCCATACGAGATGTTCCGTAAAAGTTTTCGTAACGATTATTATGTCGTCCAAATAGGCGAACGCGTGCGGCTCCATTTCTGGTCCTATCAGTCGGTCTAATAATCTTTGAAAAGTCGCGGGCGCGCCTGTCAGTCCGTACGGCATGCGGCGGAAATGAAACAGGCCTTTTCCCGGTACCGTAAACGCTGTTATTTCGCGGCTTTTCTTTTCTAACGGGATTTGAAAATAGGCCTGACTGAGGTCGAGGGTCGAGATGTATTTTGCCGAGCGTAGCTTGTCGAGAATCTGCGTCATGAGCGGTAGCGGGTACGCGTCCTTCCTCGAGACTTCGTTTACTTTCCGAAAATCGAGACAGAAACGATATTTCCCGTTAGCCTTCTTGACCATGACGATTGGGCTTGACCAGCCACTCTGAGAGGGTTCAATTATGCCCTCGGCCAGTAGTCTTTCTACTTCCGCATATATGGCCTCCTGTACTTTCGGGGAGACGGCATAATATCGCTGTTTTATCGGCGGATGGCCGTCTACATTTATAGTGTGGCTGATCAAGTTCGTCAGGCCCGGCATTTCGTTAAATTCCGGCAACGTAGCCTCGAGGAATTCCTTTAATTGCCGTTTTTCGGCATCCTCTAAAGTTTGTAGACCACAACATACGGCATCGGGGGGAGTGTCCGTGAACGTAAATTTTTCGTGTGGCCTTGTCGCAAAATACCATACGGCATTATGGTATTCGGCCACAATCCCGAATTGCGCGATCGAATCTATTCCCAAGAGTAGGGGGGTCACGAGATTATCTAGGACCTGCGCGAAAATTTCACGTTCCTCCCTACCTATCCGCAACACGAAATATGCCTGGTCTTCGGCCCTATCTACTACCCCCGTGGCGAGAAGAAAGTAGCATGGTTTCTTCGATTTTCTTAGCTCGATATTATTGCCTCCTAATTTTTCGAGCGTTTCTCGACTGATAAATGTCAACGATGACCCCGAATCTATTAAAGCGCGAGTCGCGAAATTACCGATAAATGCATCCACCGTTAGCAGAGGAGGGCGCTCATTATCCCCAGTTTTCATTACGCGGGCCGATATTAATTCGGGCGAAGTCTCTCCGGCCCCTGTGATCGACTTCTCTCCCAGTTTCCCGTCGCTCGGTTGCATTTGCGGCATCGTACTATTGTGACCCCCTCCGCCCCGCATCCGTAGCAATGCAGCCGTGGTTCTTCTCGGCAATCGCGCGATAGGTGACCTGTCTTACGGCAATTCCAACATTGCGGCAGGTTCCCTCCGCCTGCGCGTTGTTTGTCGCGCGGCGGCCATTGGCGCGTTGCTACGGTTGCGGTTACTTCCGCTTTACGCGTCGGGGGGTCTCGAGAGTGCTCCCTAGGTTTTTCCCCGGACCGGTATTTTTCGTTCCCCCTAGGCGCGGCAGCCGTTATTCGCTTGGCGCTCGTCGCTTGCGGTTCACGAATTCCCTGTCCGGGTCTAGGATTTCTTCTCGTGGGTCTGGGGAGACGGTCGCCCGAATCGTCGCTATCTCCGCCCTCGGCGGCAGCTATCGCGTTCACGTAACTAAACCCGACCGACTTTCCTTTTGATCTCGAACGCAAATGCCGGCCAGGGTCAAACGCGAAACTGGGGTGGGCCATTTCCGATGGTTTCGGGTTCCCCCTCCTCCTTTGCTGTTCTTCGCGGTCGGCCCTTAATAATTGGTCGGTAACCGTTTCCACGGTGGAGTGCGATTCTAGCCTGATGGAGTGCCTCAACGATGATTTCGCGCCCCAATATAATCTTTCCACCATTCTTTCTTCCGACCACGGTGGCTGTAATTTCCGGAACATTGTCGTCATTATCATTATATATTCTCGGATGGGCTCGTTATCGTCCTGAAACCGATCTTTAATGTTCCGCTCTAACGTGTATTGATATTCGGGGTCTCCGAAGAACCGGCGAAATCCCCTCGTGAAGTCTCCCCAGGTCCTCCAACCCGACGCCCGCGCGTTATACCAGTGCTTTGCGACACCCCCGAGACATACCGGTAAACAACGGATTAGTTCTTTGTCCGCGATGTTGTGA
The DNA here is from genome assembly GCA_916610255.1 of Lasioglossum lativentre. Taxonomy (NCBI): domain Eukaryota; kingdom Metazoa; phylum Arthropoda; class Insecta; order Hymenoptera; family Halictidae; genus Lasioglossum; species Lasioglossum lativentre. The sequence continues at coordinate 443,983 of CAKAJI010000341.1, forward strand.
TATTCTACTTGTTGGCGGAGGTCCTCCAGAAAATCCTCTGGGTCCTCCCCTTCTTCTCCGGAAAATTTTAATCTCCATCGCCGCATTATTTCGGCGATGGGCGTTCCGCGGTAATATAATTCGCGGGGTCTCGCTTCGCCTGGCGACTCGTCGGAATGTCTGTCGGAAGACCGGGAGCGCGGGAGTTCTTTTTCTGCCTCGCGGTGAGGCTCAGGGGACCACGGTCTCCACCTTGGTTGGTTCGGTACCGGAACCGATACATCCCGCGGGGGTGATCTTTTCCTGGGCGCGCTTTCCTCTTCCGAGGAGAGCGCGCTCGGGAATAACCCCTCTTCGACCGCGTCCCCGTAGACCGACCGGTCATCCGCGTCCGTCCGCTCCGGTTTCGGCACATTTAAAGCGCTCTTCATTTCTTCGGAGCCCTCGATATTATCTCCGAACTTTACACGTCGCGGACGCCTAACGTGCCCCCCGGTATTCGCTATTCTGCAACTCAAACCGCAGGATAGGAGGAACGTTCAACTATACGACTACTCCGTATTTTTTTTTCCGACGCGAATTTCTGACTTTCTCCCGTTTTTATTCTCCCCCTACGCTAATGGCGCGGAATGAAGGAGGTTCAATCGCTACTTTTTAACTCCGTATCAAACAACAATAACAAAAAAAAATATATGGGGTTCTCTCCTTTAGGCTGACTCTAGCCGTCGCGAAATGTTTAGGCGAGATCCCTTCGCCAAAGACGATATAAATCCCGGCAATAGTGTCACAAGTCAACAATACTCGTCTAGGTTACGGCACAATTGGACGAAAACCATACTTCCCTTCACCACATACAAAAGAAAATTACGATAAAAAAAAAAATGTGGTAGGGTACACGGGGCAATCTTTATAAAATCAATTTTTTTACAATAAAATACCGATCATAATAAATGCACGTAAAATCACAAAATCATTTATATCAACCACATTATAATTAAATTAATATATTAATTATTCATCAATTATTTTTGACGCGTGTGCCATTCCGGAAATCAATATATAATTATCACCCATAAATAATGCACATAAACAAACATCAATCATAAAATCATATAAAACAGTATAATAACTTCCCAAGGTTGGTGTACCACTACCGGCAATTAGCCCTTCCAGTGCTCTCTTTTCCCGCAGTGGTATCCCAACTCTGGTCCGTACTAAATTTTCATAAATAACTAAAAAAAAACCTCCCGAATTCAAAAGAACCGGGCGGAATAATAACAGCAACAAGAAAATAAGTAAACCAATCAATAACTGAATCAATTAAGAAATAACGAAATCAATAAATAGATCAATAATAAAAATAAATGAATAAATCAATAACAAAATCAATAAATAACTCAATAACAGCAATACATAAATAAATTAATAACAGAAATAAATAAATAAATCGATAATAAAAATACATAAATAATCAATAAATAAGAACATGATATTTTATATCGGCACTTATTCGCTCGGTCGAAGGGGTCCTTTTCAATCGAAATTCCTTCGATCGAACGAGAAAGCAACCAATTACCCTGAAAGATAATACACTAAATTTGTTCAATATAGTACATATGGAATGGCACACGGTATTATTAATAGAAATATTCTATCCGGTAAACATCATCGAGACCCATGCTCGGTCGACATTCCGATGATGTTTACTTTTAGTATCGGCTCGCTCGAAACTCTGTGTAAAAAAAAATTCCCGTTCGCGCGAGGGTCGTGTGTCTCTACGACGCGTCGTCCTTCTCTCTCTCTCTCTCGCTCGAACTTTCTCGCTTTCACGCCCAGCCACGAAATCTTTCTACGAGAGCCCCGAATTCTTTCACGTTTTACTATGCAAAAACCCGATTGTACATCGATTTTTACACCTGTTCGGGCGCCAATTTGTCACGTCGCTTCCTTTCTCGCGAACGAGGAAGGAACCGCACACGGGAAATTACGGCTTGAAGACCGGGCCACGCTCGGTCGCGCGACACGTGGTCCTCCCGGGACAAACAATCGTTCACGGAATCGAATCGGAGTAACTATCAAGATGGCTAATACGAAATCCGGGCGCCAGACACGACAAGGTGTCACGCGAAAGATTCACGAGACGCGAATTCGGCACGACGATCTCGACTCCGTGAGGACTGCGCGATAACCTGGGATAGCCGCGAACAAGGTCAGGGTTCCACGTGAAGAGAAGGAACGGGGCATTCCCCGCGACAGGAACGTTTCTCGTAGGTAGAATAATTGACGCGGTATTCGGCAATAATGTTCGTTTATTAACGAGATGACAGTAGCGGCCGCCGGTGAACGCCGGCGGCAACAGGAATTTGCCGGCGCGAAGACAATTTCTCTCGGCAGGTGTTCGACCGATCGCGCGTACTTTATTCTTTCGCGTTGAGCTCGACAGTCACAGGACTTCGCGTGAAAATACAAGCCTTTACGGCACGGATTCTGTCGAGCTCCGATGACAGACGCGTAGTTTCGACGTGGACTGGGCGCGGATCACGGCAAAGTCGCGAGAAGGTCGAAATCGGCACGGCGCGTCGTCCCACCGTGGAACGTTTCGAGATAGGCTCGTAATTTACTCGTCGAAAATCGTACGCCCCGAATATTCCGTTCCCCGGACAATCGGCGGCAATACGACCCACGGCCTCGCGTTCCTCTCGGGAGAGCTACTCCTGGTCTTCGGAAACGACGACGGCAACGTGGTACGCGACACGACACAGGAGTTTCGCGAAAACGTCCCGAGCCAACACGAATTGTTCACAAACTTTGATTTTAACAAAGAAACGGATCGGCACTTACCAAACGGCAAAGGGTGTCCGCTCGCTCGTCTTTCGGTATTCTTTTCTGACTCTAACTTTCGCTGGTCGCGGTTTTAGTGACGGCACTAGTACTTTCGGCGTTATCTCGTGACCCAGTGACACAATTCGAGCCGGCTCGGTAACGCGGAAGCGAGGCGTCCCCCTCTCCCTCGACTATTTCCTCCTAGGCGGCGCTCGGGCCTATCGCGTGGCTTCTCGCAGCAGGGACAACTATCGTGCCCCTCGGACCCGTGCCTCCGGCAATTTGTCGATTTTCCGGGGCTCCCCGGTACGGGGCTGCGAGGGCGGCTAGAGAGGGCGCGAGCCATTCCAGGGTGTTCTTCGTGCATCTCCTGGACGAGAGTCGACGAGGTTGGGCTGTTGTACGTCCCGCATTCTCGATATCCTCGTCGGCCTCTCCGGGTTGGTAAATCCGGACTTGATTCCCTCTCGATCGTCTGGTTCGTCGACGATGCGCTGCGATAGGTGCTCCGAGCGTCTCTTCCAGAGACTCTGCGCCAATCACGGCAGGAAATAGGTACCGGGTTCCTTCTGACTCCGGCTACCCCTGAAACTTCGTGTCGCGCCCAGCGGCGCGACATTCAAACGCGATAATTCCGTTCCGCTGGAACTCGAACGTCCAGGGAGACCGATCGCACAGCCGATTTCGCTTTTAATACCGGCCCGGTCCTTCGCTGAGGGTTCGGCAGGACAGTGGCAAAATCTGCCACGTCACACGTAATATACAGTGTATCATTGGAAATACCATATAATATATCGTAATATGAAGTGTATCATTGAAAATACCTTATAATATAAAGTAATATGCAGTGTATCATTAAAAATACCTTATAATATATCGTAATTTGTAGTGTATCATTGAAAATAGCTTATAATATAACATAATATGCAGTCTCCCATTGAAAATACCTTATAATATAACGTAATATGCAATGTCTCATTGAAAATACTTTATAATATATCGTAATTTGTAGTGTATCATTGAAAATACCTTATAATATAACGTAATTTGTAGTGTATCATTGAAAATACCTTATAATATAAAGTAATATGCAGTGTATCATTGAAAATAGCGTATAATATAACGTAATATGCAGTGTATCATTGAAAATACCTTATAATATAACGTGATATTTGCAGTCTATCATTGAAAATACCTTATTATATAAGGTAATATGCAGTCTATCAATGAAAATAACTTATAATATAACGTAATACGCAGAGTATCATTGAAAATACCTTATAATATATCGTAATTTGTAATGTATCATTGAAAATAGCTTATAATATAACGTAATATGCAGTCTCCCATTGAAAATACCTTATAATGTATTGTAATATGCAGTGTATCATTGAAAATACCTGATAATGTATCGTAGTATGCAGTGTATCATTGAAAATACCTTAAAATATAACGTAATATGCAGTGTATCATTGAAAATACCTTATAATATAACGCAATATGCAGTGTATCATTGAAAATACCTTATAATATAACCTAATTTGTAGTGTATCATTGAAAATATATTATAATATAAAGTAATATGCAGTGTATCATTGAAAATAGCTTATAATATAACGTAATATGCAGTGTATCATTGAAAATACCTTATAATATAACGTAATATGCAGTGTATCATTGAAAATACCTTATAATATAACATAATATGCTGTGTATTATTGAAATTACCTAATAATATATCGTAATATGCAGTGTATCATTGATATTACCTTATAATATAACATAATATGCAGTGTATAATTGAAAATACCTTATAATGTAATGTTATATGCAGTGTATCATTGAAAATACCTTATAATATAACGTAATATGCAGTGTATCATTGAAAATACATTATAATATAACGTAATATGCGGTGTATCATTGAAAATACCTTATAATATAACGTACTATGCAGTGTATCATTGAAAATACCTTGTAATATATAGTAGTTTATCATTGAAAATACCTTATAATATAACGTAATATTCTGTGTATCATTGAAAATACCTTATAATACAATGTAATAAGCAGTGTATCATTGAAAATACCTTATAATGTATTGTAATATGCAGTGTATCATTGAAAATACCTTAAAATATAACGTAATATGCAGTGTATCATTGAAAATACCTTAAAATATAACGTAATATAAAGTGTATCATTGAAAATACCTTATAATATAACGTAATATACAGTGTATCATTGGAAATACCATATAATATATCGTAATATGAAGTGTATCATTGAAAATACCTTATAATATAAAGTAATATGCAGTGTATCATTAAAAATACCTTATAATATATCGTAATTTGTAGTGTATCATTGAAAATAGCTTATAATATAACATAATATGCAGTCTCCCATTGAAAATACCTTATAATATAACGTAATATGCAGTGTATCATTGAAAATACCTTATAATACAATGTAATAAGCAGTGTATCATTGAAAATACCTTATAATAAAACGTAATATGCAGTGTATCATTGAAAATACCTTAGAATATATGGTAATTTGTAGTGTATCATTGAAAATACCTTGTAATATATAGTAGTTTATCATTGAAAATACCTTATAATATAACGTAATATTCTGTGTATCACTGAAAATACCTTATAATGTAACGTAATATGCAGTGTATCATTGAAAATACCTTATAATATAACGTAATATGACGTGTATCATTGAAAATACCTTATAATAAAACGTAATATGCAGTGTATCATTGAAGATATCTTATAATATATGGTAATTTGTAGTGTATCAATGAAAATACCTTATAATATAACGTAATATGCAGTGTATCATTGAAAATACCTTATAATATAACGTAATATGCAGTGTATCATTGAAAATACCTTATAATATAACGTAATATGCGGTGTATCATTGAAAATACCGTAGAATATATGGTAATTCTAGTCACTCAATGAAAATACATTATAATATAAGGTAATATGCAGTGTATCATTGAAAATACCTTATAATATAACGTAATATGCAGTGTATCATTGAAAATAATTTATAATATATCGTAATTTGTTGTGTATCAATGAAAATACCTTATAATATAACGTAATATGCAGAGTATCATTGGAAATACCTTATAATATATCGTAATTTTTTAGTGTATCATTGAAAATACCTTATAATAAAACGTAATATGCAGTGTATCATTGAAAATACCTTATAATAAAACGTAATATAAAGTGTATCATTGAAAATACCTTAGAATATATGGTAATTTGTAGTGTATCATTGAAAATACCTTGTAATATATAGTTGTTTTTCATTGAAAATACCTTATAATATAACGTAATATTCTGTGTATCATTGAAAATACCTTAGAATATATGGTAATTCTAGTCTATCAAAGAAAATACCTTATAATATAACGTAATATGCAGTGTATCATTGGAAATACCTTATAATATATGGTAATTTGTAGTGTATCAATGAAAATACCTTATAATATAACGTAATATGCAGTGTATCATTGAAAATAATTTATAATATATCGTAATTTGTAGTGTATCAATGAAAATACCTTACAATATAAAGTAATATGCAGTGTATCATTGAAAATACCTTATAATATATCGTAATTTGTAGTGTATCATTGAAAATACCTTATAATATATAGTAGCTTATCATTGAAAATACCTTATAATATAACGTAATATGCTGTGTATCATTGAAAATACCTTATAGTATAACCTAATATGCAGTGCTTCATTGAAAATACCTTATAATATAACGTAATATGCAGTGTATCATTGAAAGTACCTTATAATATAACGCAATATGCAGTGTATCATTGAAAATACCTTATAATATAACCTAATTTGTAGTGTATCATTGAAAATATATTATAATATAAAGTAATATGCAGTGTATCATTGAAAATAGCTTATAATATAACGTAATATTCTGTGTATCAATGAAAATACCTTATAATATAACGTAATATGCAGTGTATCATTGAAAATTCCTTATAATATAACGTAATATGCAGAGTATCCTTGGAAATACCTTATAATATATCGTAATTTTTTAGTATATCATTGGAAATACCTAATAATATAACGTAATATGTAGTGTATCTTTGAAAATACCTTATAATATAACGTAATATGCAGTGTATCATTGAAAATACCTTATAATATAACGTAATATGCAGAGTATCATTGAAAATAATTTATAATATATCGTAATTTGTTGTGTATCAATGAAAATACCTTATAATATAACGTAATATGCAGAGTATCATTGGAAATACCTTATAATATATCGTAATTTTTTAGTGTATCATTGAAAATACCTAATAATATAACGTAATATGCAGTGTATCATTGAAAATACCTTAAAATAAAACGTAATATAAAGTGTATCATTGAAAATACCTTAGAATATATGGTAATTTGTAGTGTATCATTGAAAATACCTGGTAATATATAGTAGTTTATCATTTAAAATACCTTATAATGTAACGTAATATTCTGTGTATCAATGAAAATACCTTATAATATAACGTAATATGCAGTGTATCATTGAAAATTCCTTATAATATAACGTAATATGCAGAGTATCCTTGGAAATACCTTATAATATATCGTAATTTTTTAGTATATCATTGGAAATACCTAATAATATAACGTAATATGTAGTGTATCTTTGAAAATACCTTATAATAAAACGTAATATGCAGTGTATCATTGAAAATACCTTAGCATATATGGTAATTTGTAGTGTATCATTGAAAATACCTTGTAATATATAGTAGTTTATCATTGAAAATACCTTATAAGATAACGTAATATGACGTGTATCATTGAAAATACTTTATAATATAACGTAATATGCAGTGTATCATTTAAAATACCTTATAATATAACGTAATATGCAGTGTATCATTGGAAATACCTTATAATATATGGTAATTTGTAGTGTATCCATGAAAATACCTTATAATATAACGTAATATGCAGTGTATCATTGAAAATAATTTATAATATATCGTAATTTGTAGTGTATCAATGAAAATACCTTATAATATAAAGTAATATGCAGTGTATCATTGAAAATACCTTATAATATATCGTAATTTGTAGTGTATCATTGAAAATACCTTATAATACAATGTAATAAGCAGTGTATCATTGAAAATACCTTATAATGTATTGTAATATGCAGTGTATCATTGAAAATACCTTAAAATATAACGTAATATGCAGTGTATCATTGAAAATACCTTAAAATATAACGTAATATGCAGTGTATCATTGAAAATACCTTATAATACAATGTAATAAGCAGTGTATCATTGAAAATACCTTATAATGTATTGTAATATGCAGTGTATCATTGAAAATACCTTAAAATATAACGTAATATGCAGTGTATCATTGAAAATACCTTAAAATATAACGTAATATGCAGTGTATCATTGAAAATACCTTATAATATAACGCAATATGCAGTGTATCATTGAAAATACCTTATAATATAACCTAATTTGTAGTGTATCATTGAAAATATATTATAATATAAAGTAATATGCAGTGTATCATTGAAAATAGCTTATAATATAACGTAATATGCAGTGTATCATTGAAAATACCTTATAATATAACATAATATGCTGTGTATTATTGAAATTACCTAATAATATATCGTAATATGCAGTGTATCATTGATATTACCTTATAATATAACATAATATGCAGTGTATAATTGAAAATACCTTATAATGTAATGTTATATGCAGTGTATCATTGAAAATACCTTATAATATAACGTAATATGCAGTGTATCATTGAAAATACATTATAATATAACGTAATATGCGGTGTATCATTGAAAATACCTTATAATATAACGTACTATGCAGTGTATCATTGAAAATACCTTGTAATATATAGTAGTTTATCATTGAAAATACCTTATAATATAACGTAATATTCTGTGTATCATTGAAAATACCTTATAATACAATGTAATATGCAGTGTATCATTGAAAATACCTTATAATGTATTGTAATATGCAGTGTATCATTGAAAATACCTTATAATATAACGGAATATGCAGTCTACCATTGAAAATACATTATGAGATAATGTAATATGCAGTCTGTCATTGAAAATACCTTATAATATAACGTAATATGCAGTGTATCATTGAAAATACCTTATAATATAACGTAATATGCAGTGTATCATTGAAAATACCTTATAATGTATTGTAATATGCAGTGTATCATTGAAAATACCTTAAAATATAACGTACTATGCAGTGTATCATTGTAAATACCTTGTAATATATAGTAGTTTATCATTGAAAATACCTTATAATATAACGTAATATTCTGTGTATCATTGAAAATACCTTATAATATAACGTAATATGCAATGTATCATTGAAATTACCATGTAATATATCGTAATATGCAGTGTATCATTGAAAATACCTTATAATATAACGTAATATGCAGTGTATCATTGAATGTACCTTATAATACAATGTAATATGCAGTCTATCATTGGAAATACCCTATAATATAACGTAATATGCAGTCTATCATTGAAAATACCTTATAATATAACGTAATATAAAGTGTATCATTGAAAATACCTTAAAATATAAGGTAATATGCAGTGTATCAATGAAAATACCTTAAAATATAACGTAATATGCAGTGTATCATTGAAAATACCTTATAATATAACGTAATATGCAGTGTATCATTGAAAATACCTTAAAATATAACGTAATATGCAGTGTATCATTGAAAATACTTTATAATATAACGTAATATGCAGTGTATCATTGAAATTACCATATAATATATCGTAATATGCAGTGTATCATTGAAAATACCTTATAATATAACGTAATATGCAGTGTATCATTGAATGTACCTTATAATACAATGTAATATGCAGTCTATCATTGGAAATACCCTATAATATAACGTAATATGCAGTCTATCATTGAAAATACCTTATAATATAACGTAATATGCAATGTCTCATTGAAAATACTTTATAATATATCGTAATTTGTAGTGTATCATTGAAAATACCTTATAATATAACGTAATTTGTAGTGTATCATTGAAAATACCTTATAATATAAAGTAATATGCAGTGTATCATTGAAAATAGCGTATAATATAACGTAATATGCAGTGTATCATTGAAAATACCTTATAATATAACGTGATATTTGCAGTCTATCATTGAAAATACCTTATTATATAAGGTAATATGCAGTCTATCAATGAAAATAACTTATAATATAACGTAATACGCAGAGTATCATTGAAAATACCTTATAATATATCGTAATTTGTAGTGTATCATTGAAAATAGCTTATAATATAACGTAATATGCAGTCTCCCATTGAAAATACCTTATAATGTATTGTAATATGCAGTGTATCATTGAAAATACCTGATAATGTATCGTAGTATGCAGTGTATCATTGAAAATACCTTAAAATATAACGTAATATGCAGTGTATCATTGAAAATACCTTATAATATAACGCAATATGCAGTGTATCATTGAAAATACCTTATAATATAACCTAATTTGTAGTGTATCATTGAAAATATATTATAATATAAAGTAATATGCAGTGTATCATTGAAAATAGCTTATAATATAACGTAATATGCAGTGTATCATTGAAAATACCTTATAATATAACGTAATATGCAGTGTATCATTGAAAATACCTTATAATATAACATAATATGCTGTGTATTATTGAAATTACCTAATAATATATCGTAATATGCAGTGTATCATTGATATTACCTTATAATATAACATAATATGCAGTGTATAATTGAAAATACCTTATAATGTAATGTTATATGCAGTGTATCATTGAAAATACCTTATAATATAACGTAATATGCAGTGTATCATTGAAAATACATTATAATATAACGTAATATGCGGTGTATCATTGAAAATACCTTATAATATAACGTACTATGCAGTGTATCATTGAAAATACCTTGTAATATATAGTAGTTTATCATTGAAAATACCTTATAATATAACGTAATATTCTGTGTATCATTGAAAATACCTTATAATACAATGTAATATGCAGTGTATCATTGAAAATACCTTATAATGTATTGTAATATGCAGTGTATCATTGAAAATACCTTATAATATAACGGAATATGCAGTCTACCATTGAAAATACATTATGAGATAATGTAATATGCAGTCTGTCATTGAAAATACCTCATAATATAACGTAATATGCAGTGTATCATTGAAAATACCTTATAATATAACGTAATATGCAGTGTATCATTGAAAATACCTTATAATGTATTGTAATATGCAGTGTATCATTGAAAATACCTTAAAATATAACGTACTATGCAGTGTATCATTGTAAATACCTTGTAATATATAGTAGTTTATCATTGAAAATACCTTATAATATAACGTAATATTCTGTGTATCATTGAAAATACCTTATAATATAACGTAATATGCAATGTATCATTGAAATTACCATGTAATATATCGTAATATGCAGTGTATCATTGAAAATACCTTATAATATAACGTAATATAAAGTGTATCATTGAAAATACCTTAAAATATAAGGTAATATGCAGTGTATCAATGGAAATACCTTAAAATATAACGTAATATGCAGTGTATCATTGAAAATACCTTATAATATAACGTAATATGCAGTGTATCATTGAAAATACCTTATAATATAACATAATATGCTGTGTGTTATTGAAATTACCTTATAATATATCGTAATATGCAGTGTATCATTGATAATACCTTATAATATAACGTAATATGCAGTGTATCATTGAAAATACCTTGTAATACAATGTAATATGCAGTGTATCATTGAAAATACCTTATAATGTATTGTAATATGCAGTGTATCATTGAAAATACCTTAAAATATAACGTAATATGCAGTGTATCATTGAAAATACCTTAAAATATAACGTAATATGCAGTGTATCATTGAAAATACTTTATAATATAACGTAATATGCAGTGTATCATTGAAATTACCATATAATATATCGTAATATGCAGTGTATCATTGAAAATACCTTATAATATAACGTAATATGCAGTGTATCATTGAAAATACCTTATAATATAACGTAATATGCAGTGTATCATTGGAAATACCATATAATATATCGTAATATGCAGTGTATCATTGAAAATACCTTATAATATAACGGAATATGCAGTCTACCATTGAAAATACATTATGAGATAATGTAATATGCAGTCTGTCATTGAAAATACCTTATAATATAACGCAATATGTAGTGTATCATTGATAATACCTTATAATATAACATAATATGCTGTGAATCATTGAAAATACCTTATAATATAACGTAATATGCAGTGTATCATTGAAAATACCTAATAATATACCGTAATATGCAGTGTATCAGTGAAGATACCTTATAATATAACTTAATATGCAGTGTATCAATGAATATACCTTATGATATAACGTAATTTGTAGTGTATCATTGAAAATACCTTGTAATATATAGTAGTTTATCATTGAAAATACCTTATAATATATAGTAGTTTATCATTGAAAATACCTTATAATATAACATAATATGCTGTGTATCATTGAAAATACCTTATAATATAACGTAATATGCAGTGTATCATTGAAAATACCTTATAATATAACATAATATGCTGTGTGTTATTGAAATTACCTTATAATATATCGTAATATGCAGTGTATCATTGATAATACCTTATAATATAACGTAATATGCAGTGTATCATTGAAAATACCTTGTAATACAATGTAATATGCAGTGTATCATTGAAAATACCTTAAAATATAACGTAATATGCAGTGTATCATTGAAAATACCTTAAAATATAACGTAATATGCAGTGTATCATTGAAAATACTTTATAATATAACGTAATATGCAGTGTATCATTGGAAATACCATATAATATATCGTAATATGCAGTGTATCATTGAAAATACCTTATAATATAACGGAATTTGCAGTCTACCATTGAAAATACATTATGAGATAATGTAATATGCAGTCTGTCATTGAAAATACCTTATAATATAACGCAATATGTAGTGTATCATTGATAATACCTTATAATATAACATAATATGCTGTGAATCATTGAAAATACCTTATAATATAACGTAATATGCAATGTATCATTGAAAATACCTTATAATATAACATAATATGCTGTGTGTTATTGAAATTACCTTATAATATATCGTAATATGCAGTGTATCATTGATAATACCTTATAATATAACGTAATATGCAGTGTATCATTGAAAATACCTTATAATACAATGTAATATGCAGTGTATCATTGAAAATACCTTATATGTATTGTAATATGCAGTGTATCATTGAAAATACCTTAAAATATAACGTAATATGCAGTGTATCATTGAAAATACCTTAAAATATAACGTAATATAAAGTGTATCATTGAAAATACCTTATAATAAAACGTAATATGCAGTGTATCATTGAAAATACCTTAGAATATATGGTAATTTGTAGTGTATAATTGAAAATACCTTGTAATATATAGTAGTTTATCATTGAAAATACCTTATAATGTAACGTAATATTCTGTGTATCATTGAAAATACCTTAGAATATATGGTAATTCTAGTCTATCAATGAAAATACCTTATAATATAACGTAATATGCAGTGTATCATTGAAAATTCCTTATAATATAACGTAATATGCAGAGTATCATTGGAAATACCTTATAATATATCGTAATTTTTTAGTGTATCATTGAAAATACCTTATAATATAAAGTAATATTCTGTGTATCATTGAAAATACCTTATAATATAACGTAATATGCAGTGTATCATTGAAAATACCTTAGAATACAATGTAATATGCAGTGTATCATTGAAAATACCTTATATGTATTGTAATATTCAGTGTATCATTGAAAATACCTTAAAATATAACGTAATATGCAGTGTATCATTGAAAATACCTTAAAATATAACGTAATATAAAGTGTATCATTGAAAATACCTTATAATAAAACGTAATATGCAGTGTATCATTGAAAATACCTTAGAATATATGGTAATTTGTAGTGTATAATTGAAAATACCTTGTAATATATAGTAGTTTATCATTGAAAATACCTTATAATGTAACGTAATATTCTGTGTATCATTGAAAATACCTTATAATATATCGTAATTTGTAGTGTATCAATGAAAATACCTTATAATATAAAGTAATATGCAGTGTATCATTGAAAATACCTTATAATATATCGTAATTTGTAGTGTATCATTGAAAATACCATATAATATATAGTAGTTTATCATTGAAAATACCTTATAATATAACATAATATGCAGTGTATAATTGAAAATACCTTATAATGTAATGTTATATGCAGTGTAACATTGAAAATACCTTATAATATAACGTAATATGCAGTGTATCATTGGAAATACCATATAATATATCGTAATATGCAGTGTATCATTGATAATACCTTATAATATAACGTAATATGCAGTGTATCATTGAAAATACCTTGTAATACAATGTAATATGCAGTGTATCATTGAAAATACCTTATAATGTATTGTAATATGCAGTGTATCATTGAAAATACCTTAAAATATAACGTAATATGCAGTGTATCATTGAAAATACCTTAAAATATAACGTAATATGCAGTGTATCATTGAAAATACTTTATAATATAACGTAATATGCAGTGTATCATTGAAATTACCATATAATATATCGTAATATGCAGTGTATCATTGAAAATACCTTATAATATAACGTAATATGCAGTGTATCATTGAAAATACCTTATAATATAACGTAATATGCAGTGTATCATTGGAAATACCATATAATATATCGTAATATGCAGTGTATCATTGAAAATACCTTATAATATAACGGAATATGCAGTCTACCATTGAAAATACATTATGAGATAATGTAATATGCAGTCTGTCATTGAAAATACCTTATAATATAACGCAATATGTAGTGTATCATTGATAATACCTTATAATATAACATAATATGCTGTGAATCATTGAAAATACCTTATAATATAACGTAATATGCAGTGTATCATTGAAAATAAATTATAATATAACATAATATGCTGTGTGTTATTGAAATTACCTTATAATATATCGTAATATGCAGTGTATCATTGATAATACCTTATAATATAACGTAATATGCAGTGTATCATTGAAAATACCTTATAATACAATGTAATATGCAGTGTATCATTGAAAATACCTTATATGTATTGTAATATGCAGTGTATCATTGAAAATACCTTAAAATATAACGTAATATGCAGTGTATCATTGAAAATACCTTAAAATATAACGTAATATAAAGTGTATCATTGAAAATACCTTATAATAAAACGTAATATGCAGTGTATCATTGAAAATACCTTAGAATATATGGTAATTTGTAGTGTATAATTGAAAATACCTTGTAATATATAGTAGTTTATCATTGAAAATACCTTATAATGTAACGTAATATTCTGTGTATCATTGAAAATACCTTAGAATATATGGTAATTCTAGTCTATCAATGAAAATACCTTATAATATAACGTAATATGCAGTGTATCATTGAAAATTCCTTATAATATAACGTAATATGCAGAGTATCATTGGAAATACCTTATAATATATCGTAATTTTTTAGTGTATCATTGAAAATACCTAATAATATAACGTAATATGCAGTGTATCATTGAAAATACCTTATAATAAAACGTAATATGCAGTGTATCATTGAAAATACCTTAGAATATATGGTAATTTGTAGTGTATCATTGAAAATACCTTGTAATATATAGTAGTTTATCATTGAAAATACCTTATAATATAACGTAATATTCTGTGTATCATTGAAAATACCTTATAATATATAGTAGTTTATCATTGAAAATACCTTATAATATAACGTAATATGCTGTGTATCATTGAAAATACCTTATAATATATCGTAATTTTTTAGTGTATCATTGAAAATACCTAATAATATAACGTAATATGCAGTGTATCATTGAAAATACCTTATAATATAACGTAATATGCAGTGTATCATTGAAAATACCTTATAATATAACATAATATGCTGTGTGTTATTGAAATTACCTTATAATATATCGTAATATGCAGCGTATCATTGAAAATACCTTATAATATATCGTAATTTGTAGTGTATCATTGAAAATACCATATAATATATAGTAGTTTATCATTGAAAATACCTTATAATATAACGTAATATTCTGTGTATCATTGAAAATACCTTATAATATAACGTAATATGCAGTGTATCATTGAAAATACCTTATAATATAACGTAATATGCAGTGTATCATTGAAAATACCTTATAATAAAACGTAATATGCAGTGTATCATTGAAAATACCTTATAATAAAACGTAATATGCAGTGTATCATTGAAGATACCTTATAATATATGGTAATTTGTAGTGTATCAATGAAAATACCTTATAATATAACGTAATATGCACTGTATCATTGAAAATACCCTATAATATAACGTAATATGCAGTGTATCATTGAAAATACATTATAATATAACGTAATATGCGGTGTATCATTGAAAATACCTTATAATATAACGTAATATGCAGTGTATCATTGAAAATACCTTGTAATATATAGCAGTTTATCATTGAAAATACCTTATAATATAAAGTAATATTCTGTGTATCATTGAAAATACCTTATAATATAACGTAATATGCAGTGTATCATTGAAAATACCTTAGAATACAATGTAATATGCAGTGTATCATTGAAAATACCTTATATGTATTGTAATATGCAGTGTATCATTGAAAATACCTTAAAATATAACGTAATATGCAGTGTATCATTGAAAATACCTTAAAATATAACGTAATATAAAGTGTATCATTGAAAATACCTTATAATAAAACGTAATATGCAGTGTATCATTGAAAATACCTTAGAATATATGGTAATTTGTAGTGTATAATTGAAAATACCTTGTAATATATAGTAGTTTATCATTGAAAATACCTTATAATATAACGTAATATGCAGTGTATCATTGAAAATTCCTTATAATATAACGTAATATGCAGAGTATCATTGGAAATACCTTATAATATATCGTAATTTTTTAGTGTATCATTGAAAATACCTAATAATATAACGTAATATGCAGTGTATCATTGAAAATACCTTATAATAAAACGTAATATGCAGTGTATCATTGAAAATACCTTAGAATATATGGTAATTTGTAGTGTATCATTGAAAATACCTTGTAATATATAGTAGTTTATCATTGAAAATACCTTATAATATAACGTAATATTCTGTGTATCATTGAAAATACCTTATAATATATAGTAGTTTATCATTGAAAATACCTTATAATATAACGTAATATGCTGTGTATCATTGAAAATACCTTATAATATATCGTAATTTGTAGTGTATCAATGAAAATACCTTATAATATAAAGTAATATGCAGTGTATCATTGAAAATACCTTATAATATATCGTAATTTGTAGTGTATCATTGAAAATACCATATAATATATAGTAGTTTATCATTGAAAATACCTTATAATATAACGTAATATTCTGTGTATCATCGAAAATACCTTATAATATAACGTAATATGCAGTGTATCATTGAAAATACCTTATAATATAACGTAATATGCAGTGTATCATTGAAAATACATTATAATATAACGTAATATGCGGTGTATCATTGAAAATACCTTATAATATAACGTAATATGCAGTGTATCATTGAAAATACCTTGTAATATATAGTAGTTTATCATTGAAAATACCTTATAATATAAAGTAATATTCTGTGTATCATTGAAAATACCTTATAATATAACGTAATATGCAGTGTATCATTGAAAATACCTTAGAATACAATGTAATATGCAGTGTATCATTGAAAATACCTTATATGTATTGTAATATGCAGTGTATCATTGAAAATACCTTAAAATATAACGTAATATGCAGTGTATCATTGAAAATACCTTAAAATGTAACGTAATATAAAGTGTATCAATGAAAATACCTTATAATATAACGTAATATGCAGTGTATCATTGAAAATTCCTTATAATATAACGTAATATGCAGAGTATCATTGGAAATACCTTATAATATATCGTAATTTTTTAGTGTATCATTGAAAATACCTAATAATATAACGTAATATGCAGTGTATCATTGAAAATACCTTATAATATAACGTAATATGCAGTGTATCATTGAAAATACCTTATAATATAACATAATATGCTGTGTGTTATTGAAATTACCTTATAATATATCGTAATATG
Source organism: Lasioglossum lativentre (assembly GCA_916610255.1). Classification (NCBI taxonomy): domain Eukaryota; kingdom Metazoa; phylum Arthropoda; class Insecta; order Hymenoptera; family Halictidae; genus Lasioglossum; species Lasioglossum lativentre. Next base: position 462,301 of record CAKAJI010000341.1, read on the forward strand.
CAGTGTATCATTGAAAATACCTTATAATATATCGTAATTTGTAGTGTATCATTGAAAATACCATATAATATATAGTAGTTTATCATTGAAAATACCTTATAATATAACGTAATATTCTGTGTATCATTGAAAATACCTTATAATATAACGTAATATGCAGTGTATCATTGAAAATACCTTATAATATAACGTAATATGCAGTGTATCATTGAAAATACCTTATAATAAAACGTAATATGCAGTGTATCATTGAAAATACCTTAGAATATATGGTAATTTGTAGTGTATAATTGAAAATACCTTGTAATATATAGTAGTTTATCATTGAAAATACCTTATAATATAACGTAATATGCAGTGTATCATTGAAAATTCCTTATAATATAACGTAATATGCAGAGTATCATTGGAAATACCTTATAATATATCGTAATTTTTTAGTGTATCATTGAAAATACCTAATAATATAACGTAATATGCAGTGTATCATTGAAAATACCTTATAATAAAACGTAATATGCAGTGTATCATTGAAAATACCTTAGAATATATGGTAATTTGTAGTGTATCATTGAAAATACCTTGTAATATATAGTAGTTTATCATTGAAAATACCTTATAATATAACGTAATATTCTGTGTATCATTGAAAATACCTTATAATATATAGTAGTTTATCATTGAAAATACCTTATAATATAACGTAATATGCTGTGTATCATTGAAAATACCTTATAATATATCGTAATTTGTAGTGTATCAATGAAAATACCTTATAATATAAAGTAATATGCAGTGTATCATTGAAAATACCTTATAATATATCGTAATTTGTAGTGTATCATTGAAAATACCATATAATATATAGTAGTTTATCATTGAAAATACCTTATAATATAACGTAATATTCTGTGTATCATCGAAAATACCTTATAATATAACGTAATATGCAGTGTATCATTGAAAATACCTTATAATATAACGTAATATGCAGTGTATCATTGAAAATACATTATAATATAACGTAATATGCGGTGTATCATTGAAAATACCTTATAATATAACGTAATATGCAGTGTATCATTGAAAATACCTTGTAATATATAGTAGTTTATCATTGAAAATACCTTATAATATAAAGTAATATTCTGTGTATCATTGAAAATACCTTATAATATAACGTAATATGCAGTGTATCATTGAAAATACCTTAGAATACAATGTAATATGCAGTGTATCATTGAAAATACCTTATATGTATTGTAATATGCAGTGTATCATTGAAAATACCTTAAAATATAACGTAATATGCAGTGTATCATTGAAAATACCTTAAAATGTAACGTAATATAAAGTGTATCAATGAAAATACCTTATAATATAACGTAATATGCAGTGTATCATTGAAAATTCCTTATAATATAACGTAATATGCAGAGTATCATTGGAAATACCTTATAATATATCGTAATTTTTTAGTGTATCATTGAAAATACCTAATAATATAACGTAATATGCAGTGTATCATTGAAAATACCTTATAATATAACGTAATATGCAGTGTATCATTGAAAATACCTTATAATATAACATAATATGCTGTGTGTTATTGAAATTACCTTATAATATATCGTAATATGCAGTGTATCATTGAAAATACCTTATAATATATCGTAATTTGTAGTGTATCATTGAAAATACCATATAATATATAGTAGTTTATCATTGAAAATACCTTATAATATAACGTAATATTCTGTGTATCATTGAAAATTCCTTATAATATAACGTAATATGCAGAGTATCATTGGAAATACCTTATAATATATCGTAATTTTTTAGTGTATCATTGAAAATACCTAATAATATAACGTAATATGCAGTGTATCATTGAAAATACCTTATAATAAAACGTAATATGCAGTGTATCATTGAAAATACCTTAGAATATATGGTAATTTGTAGTGTATCATTGAAAATACCTTGTAATATATAGTAGTTTATCATTGAAAATACCTTATAATATAACGTAATATTCTGTGTATCATTGAAAATACCTTATAATATATAGTAGTTTATCATTGAAAATACCTTATAATATAACGTAATATGCAGTGTATCATTGAAAATACCTTAGAATATATGGTAATTTGTAGTGTATAATTGAAAATACCTTGTAATATATAGTAGTTTATCATTGAAAATACCTTATAATGTAACGTAATATTCTGTGTATCATTGAAAATACCTTAGAATATATGGTAATTCTAGTCTATCAATGAAAATACCTTATAATATAACGTAATATGCAGTGTATCATTGAAAATTCCTTATAATATAACGTAATATGCAGAGTATCATTGGAAATACCTTATAATATATCGTAATTTTTTAGTGTATCATTGAAAATACCTAATAATATAACGTAATATGCAGTGTATCATTGAAAATACCTTATAATAAAACGTAATATGCAGTGTATCATTGAAAATACCTTAGAATATATGGTAATTTGTAGTGTATCATTGAAAATACCTTGTAATATATAGTAGTTTATCATTGAAAATACCTTATAATATAACGTAATATTCTGTGTATCATTGAAAATACCTTATAATATATAGTAGTTTATCATTGAAAATACCTTATAATATAACGTAATATGCTGTGTATCATTGAAAATACCTTATAATATATCGTAATTTGTAGTGTATCATTGAAAATACCATATAATATATAGTAGTTTATCATTGAAAATACCTTATAATATAACGTAATATTCTGTGTATCATCGAAAATACCTTATAATATAACGTAATATGCAGTGTATCATTGAAAATACCTTATAATATAACGTAATATGCAGTGTATCATTGAAAATACCTTATAATAAAACGTAATATGCAGTGTATCATTGAAAATACCTTATAATAAAACGTAATATGCAGTGTATCATTGAAGATACCTTATAATATATGGTAATTTGTAGTGTATCAATGAAAATACCTTATAATATAACGTAATATGCACTGTATCATTGAAAATACCCTATAATATAACGTAATATGCAGTGTATCATTGAAAATACATTATAATATAACGTAATATGCGGTGTATCATTGAAAATACCTTATAATATAACGTAATATGCAGTGTATCATTGAAAATACCTTGTAATATATAGTAGTTTATCATTGAAAATACCTTATAATATAAAGTAATATTCTGTGTATCATTGAAAATACCTTATAATATAACGTAATATGCAGAGTATCATTGGAAATACCTTATAATATATCTTAATTTTTTAGTGTATCATTGAAAATACCTAATAATATAACGTAATATGTAATGTATCATTGAAAATACCTTATAATATAACGTAATATGCAGAGTATCATTGGAAATACCTTATAATATAACATAATATGCTGTGTGTTATTGAAATAACCTTATAATATATCGTAATATGCAGTGTATCATTGATAATACCTTATAATATAACGTAATATGCAGTGTATCATTGAAAATACCTTATAATACAATGTAATATGCAGTGTATCATTGAAAATACCTTATATGTATTGTAATATGCAGTGTATCATTGAAAATACCTTAAAATATAACGTAATATGCAGTGTATCATTGAAAATACCTTAAAATATAACGTAATATAAAGTGTATCATTGAAAATACCTTATAATAAAACGTAATATGCAGTGTATCATTGAAAATACCTTAGAATATATGGTAATTTGTAGTGTATAATTGAAAATACCTTGTAATATATAGTAGTTTATCATTGAAAATACCTTATAATGTAACGTAATATTCTGTGTATCATTGAAAATACCTTAGAATATATGGTAATTCTAGTCTATCAATGAAAATACCTTATAATATAACGTAATATGCAGTGTATCATTGAAAATTCCTTATAATATAACGTAATATGCAGAGTATCATTGGAAATACCTTATAATATATCGTAATTTTTTAGTGTATCATTGAAAATACCTAATAATATAACGTAATATGCAGTGTATCATTGAAAATACCTTATAATATAACGTAATATGCAGTGTATCATTGAAAATACCTTATAATATAACATAATATGCTGTGTGTTATTGAAATTACCTTATAATATATCGTAATATGCAGTGTATCATTGAAAATACCTTATAATATATCGTAATTTGTAGTGTATCATTGAAAATACCATATAATATATAGTAGTTTATCATTGAAAATACCTTATAATATAACGTAATATTCTGTGTATCATTGAAAATACCTTATAATATAACGTAATATGCAGTGTATCATTGAAAATACCTTATAATATAACGTAATATGCAGTGTATCATTGAAAATACCTTATAATAAAACGTAATATGCAGTGTATCATTGAAAATACCTTATAATAAAACGTAATATGCAGTGTATCATTGAAGATACCTTATAATATATGGTAATTTGTAGTGTATCAATGAAAATACCTTATAATATAACGTAATATGCACTGTATCATTGAAAATACCCTATAATATAACGTAATATGCAGTGTATCATTGAAAATACATTATAATATAACGTAATATGCGGTGTATCATTGAAAATACCTTATAATATAACGTAATATGCAGTGTATCATTGAAAATACCTTGTAATATATAGTAGTTTATCATTGAAAATACCTTATAATATAAAGTAATATTCTGTGTATCATTGAAAATACCTTATAATATAACGTAATATGCAGTGTATCATTGAAAATACCTTAGAATACAATGTAATATGCAGTGTATCATTGAAAATACCTTATATGTATTGTAATATGCAGTGTATCATTGAAAATACCTTAAAATATAACGTAATATGCAGTGTATCATTGAAAATACCTTAAAATATAACGTAATATAAAGTGTATCATTGAAAATACCTTATAATAAAACGTAATATGCAGTGTATCATTGAAAATACCTTAGAATATATGGTAATTTGTAGTGTATAATTGAAAATACCTTGTAATATATAGTAGTTTATCATTGAAAATACCTTATAATGTAACGTAATATTCTGTGTATCATTGAAAATACCTTAGAATATATGGTAATTCTAGTCTATCAATGAAAATACCTTATAATATAACGTAATATGCAGTGTATCATTGAAAATTCCTTATAATATAACGTAATATGCAGAGTATCATTGGAAATACCTTATAATATATCGTAATTTTTTAGTGTATCATTGAAAATACCTAATAATATAACGTAATATGCAGTGTATCATTGAAAATACCTTATAATAAAACGTAATATGCAGTGTATCATTGAAAATACCTTAGAATATATGGTAATTTGTAGTGTATCATTGAAAATACCTTGTAATATATAGTAGTTTATCATTGAAAATACCTTATAATATAACGTAATATTCTGTGTATCATTGAAAATACCTTATAATATATAGTAGTTTATCATTGAAAATACCTTATAATATAACGTAATATGCTGTGTATCATTGAAAATACCTTATAATATATCGTAATTTGTAGTGTATCAATGAAAATACCTTATAATATAAAGTAATATGCAGTGTATCATTGAAAATACCTTATAATATATCGTAATTTGTAGTGTATCATTGAAAATACCATATAATATATAGTAGTTTATCATTGAAAATACCTTATAATATAACGTAATATTCTGTGTATCATCGAAAATACCTTATAATATAACGTAATATGCAGTGTATCATTGAAAATACCTTATAATATAACGTAATATGCAGTGTATCATTGAAAATACCTTATAATAAAACGTAATATGCAGTGTATCATTGAAAATACCTTATAATAAAACGTAATATGCAGTGTATCATTGAAGATACCTTATAATATATGGTAATTTGTAGTGTATCAATGAAAATACCTTATAATATAACGTAATATGCACTGTATCATTGAAAATACCCTATAATATAACGTAATATGCAGTGTATCATTGAAAATACATTATTATATAACGTAATATGCGGTGTATCATTGAAAATACCTTATAATATAACGTAATATGCAGTGTATCATTGAAAATACCTTGTAATATATAGTAGTTTATCATTGAAAATACCTTATAATATAAAGTAATATTCTGTGTATCATTGAAAATACCTTATAATATAACGTAATATGCAGTGTATCATTGAAAATACCTTAGAATATATGGTAATTTGTAGTGTATCATTGAAAATACCTTGTAATATATAGTAGTTTATCATTGAAAATACCTTATAATATAACGTAATATTCTGTGTATCACTGGAAATACCTTATAATATAACGTAATATGCAGTGTATCATTGAAAATACCTTATAATATAACGTAATATGCAGAGTATCATTGGAAATACCTTATAATATATCTTAATTTTTTAGTGTATCATTGAAAATACCTAATAATATAACGTAATATGTAATGTATCATTGAAAATACCTTATAATATATGGTAATTTGTAGTGTATCATTGACAATACCTTATAATATAACGAAATATTTGCAGTGTATCATTGAAAATACCTTATAATATAACGTAATATGCAGTGTATCATTGAAAATAATTTATAATATATCGTAATTTGTTGTGTATCAATGAAAATACCTTATAATATAACGTAATATGCAGAGTATCATTGGAAATACCTTATAATATAACGTAATATGCAGTGTATCATTGAAAATACCTTATAATATATAGTAGTTTATCATTGAAAATACCTTAGAATATATGGTAATTTGTAGTGTATCATTGAAAATACCTTGTCATATATAGTAGTTTATCATTGAAAATACATTATAATATAACGTAATATTCTGTGTATCATTTAAAATACCTGAGAATATATGGTAATTCTAGTCTATCAATGAAAATACCTTATAATATAACGTAATATGCAGTGTTTCATTGAAAATAATTTATAATATATCGTAATTTGTTGTGTATCAATGAAAATACCTTATAATATAACGTAATATGCAGAGTATCATTGGAAATACCTTATAATATATCGTAATTTTTTAGTGTATCATTGAAAATACCTAATAATATAACGTAATATGCAGTGTATCATTGAAAATACCTTATAATAAAACGTAATATAAAGTGTATCATTGAAAATACCTTAGAATATATGGTAATTTGTAGTGTATCATTGAAAATACCTTGTAATATATAGTAGTTTATCATTTAAAATACCTTATAATATAACGTAATATTCTGTGTATCATTGAAAATACCTTATAATATAACGTAATATTCTGTGTATCATTGAAAATACCTTATAATAAAACGTAATATGCAGTGTATCATTGAAAATACCTTAGAATATATGGTAATTTGTAGTGTATCATTGAAAATACCTTGTAATATATAGTAGTTTATCATTGAAAATACCTTATAATATAACGTAATATTCTGTGTATCACTGGAAATACCTTATAATATAACGTAATATGCAGTGTATCATTGAAAATACCTTATAATATAACGTAATATGCAGTGTATCATTGAAAATAATTTATAATATATCGTAATTTGTTGTGTATCAATGAAAATACCTTATAATATAACGTAATATGCAGTGTATCATTGAAAATACCTTATAATATAACGTAATATGCAGAGTATCATTGGAAATACCTTATAATATATCGTAATTTTTTAGTGTATCATTGAAAATACCTAATAATATAACGTAATATGCAGTGTATCATTGAAAATACCTTAGAATATATGGTAATTTGTAGTGTATCATTGAAAATACCTTGTAATATATAGTAGTTTATCATTGAAAATACCTTATAATATAACGTAATATTCTGTGTATCATTGAAAATACCTTAGAATATATGGTAATTCTAGTCTATCAATGAAAATACCCTATAATATAACGTAATATGCAGTGTATCATTGAAAATTCCTTATAATATAACGTAATATGCAGAGTATCCTTGGAAATACCTTATAATATATCGTAATTTTTTAGTGTATCATTGGAAATACCTAATAATATAACGTAATTTGTAGTGTATCATTGAAAATACCTTAGAATATATGGTAATTTGTAGTGTATCATTGAAAATACCTTGTAATATATAGTAGTTTATCATTGAAAATACTTTATAATATAACGTAATATTCTGTGTATCATTGAAAATACCTGAGAATATATGGTAATTCTAGTCTATCAATGAAAATACCTTATAATATAACGTAATATGCAGTGTTTCATTGAAAATAATTTATAATATATCGTAATTTGTTGTGTATCAATGAAAATACCTTATAATATAACGTAATATGCAGAGTATCATTGGAAATACCTTATAATATAACGTAATATGCAGTGTATCATTGAAAATACCTTATAATATATAGTAGTTTATCATTGAAAATACCTTAGAATATATGGTAATTTGTAGTGTATCATTGAAAATACCTTGTCATATATAGTAGTTTATCATTTAAAATACCTTATAATATAACGTAATATTCTGTGTATCATTTAAAATACCTGATAATATATGGTAATTCTAGTCTATCAATGAAAATACCTTATAATATAACGTAATATGCAGTGTTTCATTGAAAATAATTTATAATATATCGTAATTTGTTGTGTATCAATGAAAATACCTTATAATATAACGTAATATGCAGAGTATCATTGGAAATACCTTATAATATATCGTAATTTTTTAGTGTATCATTGAAAATACCTTATAATATAACGTAATATGCAGTGTATCATTGAAAATACCTTATAATAAAACGTAATATAAAGTGTATCATTGAAAATACCTTAGAATATATGGTAATTTGTAGTGTATCATTGAAAATACCTTGTAATATATAGTAGTTTATCATTTAAAATACCTTATAATATAACGTAATATTCTGTGTATCATTGAAAATACCTTATAATATAACGTAATATGCTGTGTATCATTGAAAATACCTTATAATAAAACGTAATATGCAGTGTATCATTGAAAATACCTTAGAATATATGGTAATTTGTAGTGTATCATTGAAAATACCTTGTAATATATAGTAGTTTATCATTGAAAATACCTTATAATATAACGTAATATTCTGTGTATCACTGGAAATACCTTATAATATAACGTAATATGCAGTGTATCATTGAAAATACCTTATAATATAACGTAATATGCAGTGTATCATTGAAAATAATTTATAATATATCGTAATTTGTTGTGTATCAATGAAAATACCTTATAATATAACGTAATATGCAGTGTATCATTGAAAATACCTTATAATATAACGTAATATGCAGTGTATCATTGGAAATACCTTATAATATATCGTAATTTTTTAGTGTATCATTGAAAATACCTAATAATATAACGTAATATGCAGTGTATCATTGAAAATACCTTAGAATATATGGTAATTTGTAGTGTATCATTGAAAATACCTTGTAATATATAGTAGTTTATCATTGAAAATACCTTATAATATAACGTAATATTCTGTGTATCATTGAAAATACCTTAGAATATATGGTAATTCTAGTCTATCAATGAAAATACCCTATAATATAACGTAATATGCAGTGTATCATTGAAAATTCCTTATAATATAACGTAATATGCAGAGTATCCTTGGAAATACCTTATAATATATCGTAATTTTTTAGTGTATCATTGGAAATACCTAATAATATAACGTAATTTGTAGTGTATCATTGAAAATACCTTAGAATATATGGTAATTTGTAGTGTATCATTGAAAATACCTTGTAATATATAGTAGTTTATCATTGAAAATACTTTATAATATAACGTAATATTCTGTGTATCATTGAAAATACCTGAGAATATATGGTAATTCTAGTCTATCAATGAAAATACCTTATAATATAACGTAATATGCAGTGTTTCATTGAAAATAATTTATAATATATCGTAATTTGTTGTGTATCAATGAAAATACCTTATAATATAACGTAATATGCAGAGTATCATTGGAAATACCTTATAATATAACGTAATATGCAGTGTATCATTGAAAATACCTTATAATATATAGTAGTTTATCATTGAAAATACCTTAGAATATATGGTAATTTGTAGTGTATCATTGAAAATACCTTGTCATATATAGTAGTTTATCATTGAAAATACATTATAATATAACGTAATATTCTGTGTATCATTTAAAATACCTGAGAATATATGGTAATTCTAGTCTATCAATGAAAATACCTTATAATATAACGTAATATGCAGTGTTTCATTGAAAATAATTTATAATATATCGTAATTTGTTGTGTATCAATGAAAATACCTTATAATATAACGTAATATGCAGAGTATCATTGGAAATACCTTATAATATATCGTAATTTTTTAGTGTATCATTGAAAATACCTAATAATATAACGTAATATGCAGTGTATCATTGAAAATACCTTATAATATAACGTAATATAAAGTGTATCATTGAAAATACCTTAGAATATATGGTAATTTGTAGTGTATCATTGAAAATACCTTGTAATATATAGTAGTTTATCATTTAAAATACCTTATAATATAACGTAATATTCTGTGTATCATTGAAAATACCTTATAATATAACGTAATATTCTGTGTATCATTGAAAATACCTTATAATATAACGTAATATGCAGTGTATCATTGAAAATACCTTAGAATATATGGTAATTTGTAGTGTATCATTGAAAATACCTTGTAATATATAGTAGTTTATCATTGAAAATACCTTATAATATAACGTAATATTCTGTGTATCACTGGAAATACCTTATAATATAACGTAATATGCAGTGTATCATTGAAAATACCTTATAATATAACGTAATATGCAGTGTATCATTGAAAATAATTTATAATATATCGTAATTTGTTGTGTATCAATGAAAATACCTTATAATATAACGTAATATGCAGTGTATCATTGAAAATACCTTATAATATAACGTAATATGCAGAGTATCATTGAAAATACCTTATAATATATCGTAATTTTTTAGTGTATCATTGAAAATACCTAATAATATAACGTAATATGCAGTGTATCATTGAAAATACCTTAGAATATATGGTAATTTGTAGTGTATCATTGAAAATACCTTGTAATATATAGTAGTTTATCATTGAAAATACCTTATAATATAACGTAATATTCTGTGTATCATTGAAAATACCTTAGAATATATGGTAATTCTAGTCTATCAATGAAAATACCCTATAATATAACGTAATATGCAGTGTATCATTGAAAATTCCTTATAATATAACGTAATATGCAGAGTATCCTTGGAAATACCTTATAATATATCGTAATTTTTTAGTGTATCATTGGAAATACCTAATAATATAACGTAATTTGTAGTGTATCATTGAAAATACCTTAGAATATATGGTAATTTGTAGTGTATCATTGAAAATACCTTGTAATATATAGTAGTTTATCATTGAAAATACTTTATAATATAACGTAATATTCTGTGTATCATTGAAAATACCTGAGAATATATGGTAATTCTAGTCTATCAATGAAAATACCTTATAATATAACGTAATATGCAGTGTTTCATTGAAAATAATTTATAATATATCGTAATTTGTTGTGTATCAATGAAAATACCTTATAATATAACGTAATATGCAGTGTATCATTGAAAATACCTTATAATAAAACGTAATATAAAGTGTATCATTGAAAATACCTTAGAATATATGGTAATTTGTAGTGTATCATTGAAAATACCTTGTAATATATAGTAGTTTATCATTGAAAATACCTTATAATATAACGTAATATTCTGTGTATCATTGAAAATACCTTATAATAAAACGTAATATAAAGTGTATCATTGAAAATACCTAAGAATATATGGTAATTTGTAGTGTATCATTGAAAATACCTTGTAATATATAGTAGTTTATCATTTAAAATACCTTATAATATAACGTAATATGCAGTGTATCATTGAAAATACCTTAGAATATATGGTAATTTGTAGTGTATCATTGAAAATACCTTGTAATATATAGTAGTTTATCATTGAAAATACCTTATAATATAACGTAATATTCTGTGTATCACTGGAAATACCTTATAATATAACGTAATATGCAGTGTATCATTGAAAATACCTTAGAATATAACGTAATATGCAGAGTATCATTGGAAATACCTTATAATATATCTTAATTTTTTAGTGTATCATTGAAAATACCTAATAATATAACGTAATTGTAATGTATCATTGAAAATACCTTATAATATAACGTAATATGCAGAGTATCCTTGGAAATACCTTATAATATATCGTAATTTTTTAGTGTATCATTGGAAATACCTTATAATATAACGTAATATGCAGTGTATCATTGAAAATACCTTATAATAAAACGTAATATGCAGTGTATCATTGAAAATACCTTATAATAAAACGTAATATGCAGTGTATCATTGAAGATACCTTATAATATATGGTAATTTGTAGTGTATCAATGAAAATACCTTATAATATAACGTAATATGCACTGTATCATTGAAAATACCCTATAATATAACGTAATATGCAGTGTATCATTGAAAATACATTATAATATAACGTAATATGCGGTGTATCATTGAAAATACCTTATAATATAACGTAATATGCAGTGTATCATTGAAAATACCTTGTAATATATAGTAGTTTATCATTGAAAATACCTTATAATATAAAGTAATATTCTGTGTATCACTGAAAATACCTTATAATGTAACGTAATATGCAGTGTATCATTGAAGATATCTTATAATATATGGTAATTTGTAGTGTATGCATGAAAATACCTTATAATATAACGTAATATGCAGTGTATCATTGAAAATACCTTATAATATAACGTAATATGCAGTGTATCATTGAAAATACCTTATAATATAACGTAATATGCGGTGTATCATTGAAAATACCGTAGAATATATGGTAATTCTAGTCTATCAATGAAAATACATTATAATATAACGTAATATGCAGTGTATCATTGAAAATAATTTATAATATATCGTAATTTGTAGTGTATCAATGAAAATACCTTATAATATAACGTAATATGCAGAGTATCATTGGAAATACCTTATAATATAACGTAATATGCAGTGTATCATTGAAAATAATTTATAATATATCGTAATTTGTAGTGTATCAATGAAAATACCTTATAATATAACGTAATATGCAGAGTATCATTGGAAATACCTTATAATATAACGTAATATGCAGTGTATCATTGAAAATACCTTATAATATATAGTAGTTTATCATTGAAAATACCTTAGAATATATGGTAATTTGTAGTGTATCATTGAAAATACCTTGTCATATATAGTAGTTTATCATTGAAAATACATTATAATATAACGTAATATTCTGTGTATCATTTAAAATACCTGAGAATATATGGTAATTCTAGTCTATCAATGAAAATACCTTATAATATAACGTAATATGCAGTGTTTCATTGAAAATAATTTATAATATATCGTAATTTGTTGTGTATCAATGAAAATACCTTATAATATAACGTAATATGCAGAGTATCATTGGAAATACCTTATAATATATCGTAATTTTTTAGTGTATCATTGAAAATCCCTAATAATATAACGTAATATGCAGTGTATCATTAGAAATACCTTATAATATATCGTAATTTTTTAGTGTATCATTGAAAATACCTAATAATATAACGTAATATGCAGTGTATCATTGAAAATACCTTATAATAAAACGTAATATAAAGTGTATCATTGAAAATACCTTAGAATATATGGTAATTTGTAGTGTATCATTGAAAATACCTTATAATATAACGTAATATGCAGAGTATCATTGGAAATACCTTATAATATATCTTAATTTTTTAGTGTATCATTGAAAATACCTAATAATATAACGTAATATGTAATGTATCATTGAAAATACCTTATAATAAAACGTAATATGCAGTGTATCATTGAAAATACCTTATAATATATCGTAATTTGTAGTGTATCATTGAAAATACCTTGTAATATATAGTAGTTTATCATTTAAAATACCTTATAATATAACGTAATATTCTGTGTATCATTGAAAATACCTTATAATATAACGTAATATTCTGTGTATCATTGAAAATACCTTATAATAAAACGTAATATGCAGTGTATCATTGAAAATACCTTATAATAAAACGTAATATGCAGTGTATCATTGAAAATACCTTATAATAAAACGTAATATGCAGTGTATCATTGAAGATACCTTATAATATATGGTAATTTGTAGTGTATCAATGAAAATACCTTATAATATAACGTAATATGCACTGTATCATTGAAAATACCCTATAATATAACGTAATATGCAGTGTATCATTGAAAATACATTATAATATAACGTAATATGCGGTGTATCATTGAAAATACCTTATAATATAACGTAATATGCAGTGTATCATTGAAAATACCTTGTAATATATAGTAGTTTATCATTGAAAATACCTTATAATATAAAGTAATATTCTGTGTATCATTGAAAATACCTTATAATATAACGTAATATGCAGTGTATCATTGAAAATACCTTAGAATATATGGTAATTTGTAGTGTATCATTGAAAATACCTTGTAATATATAGTAGTTTATCATTGAAAATACCTTATAATATAACGTAATATTCTGTGTATCACTGGAAATACCTTATAATATAACGTAATATGCAGTGTATCATTGAAAATACCTTAGAATATAACGTAATATGCAGAGTATCATTGGAAATACCTTATAATATATCTTAATTTTTTAGTGTATCATTGAAAATACCTAATAATATAACGTAATATGTAATGTATCATTGAAAATACCTTATAATAAAACGTAATATGCAGTGTATCATTGAAAATACCTTATAATATATCGTAATTTGTAGTGTATCATTGAAAATACCTTATAATATATAGTAGTTTATCATTGAAAATACCTTAGAATATATGGTAATTTGTAGTGTATCATTGAAAATACCTAATAATATAACGTAATATGCAGTGTATCATTGAAAATACCTTATAATAAAACGTAATATGCAGTGTATCATTGAAAATACCTTAGAATATATGGTAATTTGTAGTGTATCATTGAAAATACCTTGTAATATATAGTAGTTTATCATTGAAAATACCTTATAATATAACGTAATATTCTGTGTATCACTGAAAATACCTTATAATGTAACGTAATATGCAGTGTATCATTGAAAATACCTTATAATATAACGTAATATGACGTGTATCATTGAAAATACCTTATAATATAACGTAATATGCAGTGTATCATTGAAAATACCTTATAATATAACGTAATATGCAGTGTATCATTGAAAATACCTTAGAATATATGGTAATTTGTAGTGTATCATTGAAAATACCTTGTAATATATAGTAGTTTATCATTGAAAATACCTTATAATATAACGTAATATTCTGTGTATCACTGGAAATACCTTATAATATAACGTAATATGCAGTGTATCATTGAAAATACCTTAGAATATAACGTAATATGCAGAGTATCATTGGAAATACCTTATAATATATCTTAATTTTTTAGTGTATCATTGAAAATACCTAATAATATAACGTAATATGTAATGTATCATTGAAAATACCTTATAATAAAACGTAATATGCAGTGTATCATTGAAAATACCTTATAATATATCGTAATTTGTAGTGTATCATTGAAAATACCTTATAATATATAGTAGTTTATCATTGAAAATACCTTATAATATATGGTAATTTGTAGTGTATCATTGAAAATACCTAATAATATAACGTAATATGCAGTGTATCATTGAAAATACCTTATAATAAAACGTAATATGCAGTGTATCATTGAAAATACCTTAGAATATATGGTAATTTGTAGTGTATCATTGAAAATACCTTGTAATATATAGTAGTTTATCATTGAAAATACCTTATAATATAACGTAATATTCTGTGTATCACTGAAAATACCTTATAATGTAACGTAATATGCAGTGTATCATTGAAAATACCTTATAATATAACGTAATATGACGTGTATCATTGAAAATACCTTATAATATAACGTAATATGCAGTGTATCATTGAAAATACCTTATAATATAACGTAATATGCAGTGTATCATTGAAAATACCTTATAATAAAACGTAATATGCAGTGTATCATTGAAAATACCTTATAATAAAACGTAATATGCAGTGTATCATTGAAGATATCTTATAATATATGGTAATTTGTAGTGTATGCATGAAAATACCTTATAATATAACGTAATATGCAGTGTATCATTGAAAATACCTTATAATATAACGTAATATGCAGTGTATCATTGAAAATACCTTATAATATAACGTAATATGCGGTGTATCATTGAAAATACCGTAGAATATATGGTAATTCTAGTCTATCAATGAAAATACATTATAATATAACGTAATATGCAGTGTATCATTGAAAATAATTTATAATATATCGTAATTTGTAGTGTATCAATGAAAATACCTTATAATATAACGTAATATGCAGAGTATCATTGGAAATACCTTATAATATAACGTAATATGCAGTGTATCATTGAAAATAATTTATAATATATCGTAATTTGTTGTGTATCAATGAAAATACCTTATAATATAACGTAATATGCAGAGTATCATTGGAAATACCTTATAATATAACGTAATATGCAGTGTATCATTGAAAATACCTTATAATATATAGTAGTTTATCATTGAAAATACCTTAGAATATATGGTAATTTGTAGTGTATCATTGAAAATACCTTGTCATATATAGTAGTTTATCATTGAAAATACATTATAATATAACGTAATATTCTGTGTATCATTTAAAATACCTGAGAATATATGGTAATTCTAGTCTATCAATGAAAATACCTTATAATATAACGTAATATGCAGTGTTTCATTGAAAATAATTTATAATATATCGTAATTTGTTGTGTATCAATGAAAATACCTTATAATATAACGTAATATGCAGAGTATCATGGGAAATACCTTATAATATATCGTAATTTTTTAGTGTATCATTGAAAATACCTAATAATATAACGTAATATGCAGTGTATCATTGAAAATACCTTATAATAAAACGTAATATAAAGTGTATCATTGAAAATACCTTAGAATATATGGTAATTTGTAGTGTATCATTGAAAATACCTTATAATATAACGTAATATGCAGAGTATCATTGGAAATACCTTATAATATATCTTAATTTTTTAGTGTATCATTGAAAATACCTAATAATATAACGTAATATGTAATGTATCATTGAAAATACCTTATAATAAAACGTAATATGCAGTGTATCATTGAAAATACCTTATAATATATCGTAATTTGTAGTGTATCATTGAAAATACCTTATAATATATCGTAATTTGTAGTGTATCATTGAAAATACCTTATAATATATGGTAATTTGTAGTGTATCATTGAAAATACCTTATAATATAACGTAATATGCAGTGTATCATTGAAAATACCTTATAATATAACGTAATATGCAGTGTATCATTGAAAATAATTTATAATATATCGTAATTTGTTGTGTATCAATGAAAATACCTTATAATATAACGTAATATGCAGTGTATCATTGAAAATACCTTATAATATAACGTAATATGCAGAGTATCATTGAAAATACCTAATAATATAACGTAATATGTAATGTATCATTGAAAATACCTTATAATATAACGTAATATGCAGAGTATCCTTGGAAATACCTTATAATATATCGTAATTTTTTAGTGTATCATTGGAAATACCTTATAATATAACGTAATATGCAGTGTATCATTGAAAATACCTTATAATAAAACGTAATATGCAGTGTATCATTGAAAATACCTTATAATAAAACGTAATATGCAGTGTATCATTGAAGATACCTTATAATATATGGTAATTTGTAGTGTATCAATGAAAATACCTTATAATATAACGTAATATGCACTGTATCATTGAAAATACCCTATAATATAACGTAATATGCAGTGTATCATTGAAAATACATTATAATATAACGTAATATGCGGTGTATCATTGAAAATACCTTATAATATAACGTAATATGCAGTGTATCATTGAAAATACCTTGTAATATATAGTAGTTTATCATTGAAAATACCTTATAATATAAAGTAATATTCTGTGTATCATTGAAAATACCTTATAATATAACGTAATATGCAGTGTATCATTGAAAATACCTTAGAATATATGGTAATTTGTAGTGTATCATTGAAAATACCTTGTAATATATAGTAGTTTATCATTGAAAATACCTTATAATATAACGTAATATTCTGTGTATCACTGGAAATACCTTATAATATAACGTAATATGCAGTGTATCATTGAAAATACCTTATAATATAACGTAATATGCAGAGTATCATTGGAAATACCTTATAATATATCTTAATTTTTTAGTGTATCATTGAAAATACCTAATAATATAACGTAATATGTAATGTATCATTGAAAATACCTTATAATAAAACGTAATATGCAGTGTATCATTGAAAATACCTTATAATATATCGTAATTTGTAGTGTATCATTGAAAATACCTTATAATATATAGTAGTTTATCATTGAAAATACCTTAGAATATATGGTAATTTGTAGTGTATCATTGAAAATACCTAATAATATAACGTAATATGCAGTGTATCATTGAAAATACCTTATAATAAAACGTAATATGCAGTGTATCATTGAAAATACCTTAGAATATATGGTAATTTGTAGTGTATCATTGAAAATACCTTGTAATATATAGTAGTTTATCATTGAAAATACCTTATAATATAACGTAATATTCTGTGTATCACTGAAAATACCTTATAATGTAACGTAATATGCAGTGTATCATTGAAAATACCTTATAATATAACGTAATATGACGTGTATCATTGAAAATACCTTATAATATAACGTAATATGCAGTGTATCATTGAAAATACCTTATAATATAACGTAATATGCAGTGTATCATTGAAAATACATTATAATAAAACGTAATATGCAGTGTATCATTGAAAATACCTTATAATAAAACGTAATATGCAGTGTATCATTGAAGATATCTTATAATATATGGTAATTTGTAGTGTATGCATGAAAATACCTTATAATATAACGTAATATGCAGTGTATCATTGAAAATACCTTATAATATAACGTAATATGCAGTGTATCATTGAAAATACCTTATAATATAACGTAATATGCGGTGTATCATTGAAAATACCGTAGAATATATGGTAATTCTAGTCTATCAATGAAAATACATTATAATATAACGTAATATGCAGTGTATCATTGAAAATACCTTATAATATATAGTAGTTTATCATTGAAAATACCTTAGAATATATGGTAATTTGTAGTGTATCATTGAAAATACCTTGTCATATATAGTAGTTTATCATTGAAAATAAATTATAATATAACGTAATATTCTGTGTATCATTTAAAATACCTGAGAATATATGGTAATTCTAGTCTATCAATGAAAATACCTTATAATATAACGTAATATGCAGTGTTTCATTGAAAATAATTTATAATATATCGTAATTTGTTGTGTATCAATGAAAATACCTTATAATATAACGTAATATGCAGAGTATCATTGGAAATACCTTATAATATATCGTAATTTTTTAGTGTATCATTGAAAATACCTAATAATATAACGTAATATGCAGTGTATCATTGAAAATACCTTATAATAAAACGTAATATAAAGTGTATCATTGAAAATACCTTAGAATATATGGTAATTTGTAGTGTATCATTGAAAATACCTTGTAATATATAGTAGTTTATCATTTAAAATACCTTATAATATAACGTAATATTCTGTGTATCATTGAAAATACCTTATAATATAACGTAATATGCAGTGTATCATTGAAAATACCTTAGAATATATGCAGTGTATCATTGAAAATACCTTAGAATATATGGTAATTTGTAGTGTATCATTGAAAATACCTTGTAATATATAGTAGTTTATCATTGAAAATACCTTATAATATAACGTAATATTCTGTGTATCACTGGAAATACCTTATAATATAACGTAATATGCAGTGTATCATTGAAAATACCTTATAATATAACGTAATATGCAGAGTATCATTGGAAATACCTTATAATATATCTTAATTTTTTAGTGTATCATTGAAAATACCTAATAATATAACGTAATATGTAATGTATCATTGAAAATACCTTATAATAAAACGTAATATGCAGTGTATCATTGAAAATACCTTATAATATATCGTAATTTGTAGTGTATCATTGAAAATACCTTATAATATATCGTAATTTGTAGTGTATCATTGAAAATACCTTATAATATATGGTAATTTGTAGTGTATCATTGAAAATACCTTATAATATAACGAAATATGCAGTGTATCATTGAAAATACCTTATAATATAACGTAATATGCAGTGTATCATTGAAAATAATTTATAATATATCGTAATTTGTTGTGTATCAATGAAAATACCTTATAATATAACGTAATATGCAGTGTATCATTGAAAATACCTTATAATATAACGTAATATGCAGAGTATCATGGGAAATACCTTATAATATATCGTAATTTTTTAGTGTATCATTGAAAATACCTAATAATATAACGTAATATGCAGTGTATCATTGAAAATACCTTATAATAAAACGTAATATGCAGTGTATCATTGAAAATACCTTAGAATATATGGTAATTTGTAGTGTATCATTGAAAATACCTTGTAATATATAGTAGTTTATCATTGAAAATACCTTATAATATAACGTAATATTCTGTGTATCATTGAAAATACCTTATAATATATAGTAGTTTATCATTGAAAATACCTTATAATATAACGTAATATGCTGTGTATCATTGAAAATACCTTATAATATATCGTAATTTGTAGTGTATCAATGAAAATACCTTATAATATAAAGTAATATGCAGTGTATCATTGAAAATACCTTATAATATATCGTAATTTGTAGTGTATCATTGAAAATACCATATAATATATAGTAGTTTATCATTGAAAATACCTTATAATATAACGTAATATTCTGTGTATCATCGAAAATACCTTATAATATAACGTAATATGCAGTGTATCATTGAAAATACCTTATAATATAACGTAATATGCAGTGTATCATTGAAAATACCTTATAATAAAACGTAATATGCAGTGTATCATTGAAAATACCTTATAATAAAACGTAATATGCAGTGTATCATTGAAGATACCTTATAATATATGGAAAATTTGTAGTGTATCAATGAAAATACCTTATAATATAACGTAATATGCACTGTATCATTGAAAATACCCTATAATATAACGTAATATGCAGTGTATCATTGAAAATACATTATTATATAACGTAATATGCGGTGTATCATTGAAAATACCTTATAATATAACGTAATATGCAGTGTATCATTGAAAATACCTTGTAATATATAGTAGTTTATCATTGAAAATACCTTATAATATAAAGTAATATTCTGTGTATCATTGAAAATACCTTATAATATAACGTAATATGCAGTGTATCATTGAAAATACCTTAGAATATATGGTAATTTGTAGTGTATCATTGAAAATACCTTGTAATATATAGTAGTTTATCATTGAAAATACCTTATAATATAACGTAATATTCTGTGTATCACTGGAAATACCTTATAATATAACGTAATATGCAGTGTATCATTGAAAATACCTTATAATATATCGTAATTTGTAGTGTATCATTGAAAATACCATATAATATATAGTAGTTTATCATTGAAAATACCTTATAATATAACGTAATATTCTGTGTATCATCGAAAATACCTTATAATATAACGTAATATGCAGTGTATCATTGAAAATACCTTATAATATAACGTAATATGCAGTGTATCATTGAAAATACCTTATAATAAAACGTAATATGCAGTGTATCATTGAAAATACCTTATAATAAAACGTAATATGCAGTGTATCATTGAAGATACCTTATAATATATGGAAAATTTGTAGTGTATCAATGAAAATACCTTATAATATAACGTAATATGCACTGTATCATTGAAAATACCTTATAATATAACGTAATATGCAGTGTATCATTGAAAATACATTATTATATAACGTAATATGCGGTGTATCATTGAAAATACCTTATAATATAACGTAATATGCAGTGTATCATTGAAAATACCTTGTAATATATAGTAGTTTATCATTGAAAATACCTTATAATATAAAGTAATATTCTGTGTATCATTGAAAATACCTTATAATATAACGTAATATGCAGTGTATCATTGAAAATACCTTAGAATATATGGTAATTTGTAGTGTATCATTGAAAATACCTTGTAATATATAGTAGTTTATCATTGAAAATACCTTATAATATAACGTAATATTCTGTGTATCACTGGAAATACCTTATAATATAACGTAATATGCAGTGTATCATTGAAAATACCTTATAATATAACGTAATATGCAGAGTATCATTGGAAATACCTTATAATATATCTTAATTTTTTAGTGTATCATTGAAAATACCTAATAATATAACGTAATATGTAATGTATCATTGAAAATACCTTATAATATAACGTAATATGCAGAGTATCATTGGAAATACCTTATAATATAACGTAATATGCAGTGTATCATTGAAAATACCTTATAATATATAGTAGTTTATCATTGAAAATACCTTAGAATATATGGTAATTTGTAGTGTATCATTGAAAATACCTTGTCATATATAGTAGTTTATCATTGAAAATACATTATAATATAACGTAATATTCTGTGTATCATTGAAAATACCTGAGAATATATGGTAATTCTAGTCTATCAATGAAAATACCTTATAATATAACGTAATATGCAGTGTTTCATTGAAAATAATTTATAATATATCGTAATTTGTTGTGTATCAATGAAAATACCTAATAATATAACGTAATATGCAGTGTATCATTGAAAATACCTTATAATAAAACGTAATATAAAGTGTATCATGGAAAATACCTTAGAATATATGGTAATTTGTAGTGTATCATTGAAAATACCTTGTAATATATAGTAGTTTATCATTGAAAATACCTTATAATATAAAGTAATATTCTGTGTATCATTGAAAATACCTTATAATATAACGTAATATGCAGTGTATCATTGAAAATACCTTGTAATATATAGTAGTTTATCATTGAAAATACCTTATAATATAAAGTAATATTCTGTGTATCATTGAAAATACCTTATAATATAACGTAATATGCAGTGTATCATTGAAAATACCTTATAATAAAACGTAATATGCAGTGTATCATTGAAAATACCTTATAATATATCTTAATTTTTTAGTGTATCATTGAAAATACCTAATAATATAACGTAATATGTAATGTATCATTGAAAATACCTAATAATATAACGTAATATGCAGTGTATCATTGAAAATACCTTATAATAAAACGTAATATAAAGTGTATCATTGAAAATACCTTAGAATATATGGTAATTTGTAGTGTATCATTGAAAATACCTTGTAATATATAGTAGTTTATCATTTAAAATACCTTATAATATAACGTAATATTCTGTGTATCACTGGAAATACCTTATAATATAACGTAATATGCAGTGTATCATTGAAAATACCTTATAATATAACGTAATATAAAGTGTATCATTGAAAATACCTTAGAATATATGGTAATTTGTAGTGTATCATTGAAAATACCTTGTAATATATAGTAGTTTATCATTGAAAATACTTTATAATATAACGTAATATTCTGTGTATCATTGAAAATACCTGAGAATATATGGTAATTCTAGTCTATCAATGAAAATACCTTATAATATAACGTAATATGCAGTGTTTCATTGAAAATAATTTATAATATATCGTAATTTGTTGTGTATCAATGAAAATACCTTATAATATAACGTAATATGCAGTGTATCATTGAAAATACCTTATAATAAAACGTAATATAAAGTGTATCATTGAAAATACCTTAGAATATATGGTAATTTGTAGTGTATCATTGAAAATACCTTGTAATATATAGTAGTTTATCATTGAAAATACCTTATAATATAACGTAATATTCTGTGTATCATTGAAAATACCTTATAATATAACGTAATATTCTGTGTATCATTGAAAATACCTTAGAATATATGGTAATTCTAGTCTATCAATGAAAATACCTTATAATATAACGTAATATGCAGTGTATCATTGAAAATTCCTTATAATATAACGTAATATGCAGAGTATCCTTGGAAATACCTTATAATATATCGTAATTTTTTAGTGTATCATTGGAAATACCTTATAATATAACGTAATATGCAGTGTATCATTGAAAATACCCTATAATACAACGTAATATGCAGTGTATCATTGAAAATACATTATAATATAACGTAATATGCGGTGTATCATTGAAAATACCTTATAATATAACGTAATATGCAGTGTATCATTGAAAATACCTTGTAATATATAGTAGTTTATCATTGAAAATACCTTATAATATAAAGTAATATTCTGTGTATCATTGAAAATACCTTATAATATAACGTAATATGCAGTGTATCATTGAAAATACCTTAGAATATATGGTAATTTGTAGTGTATCATTGAAAATACCTTGTAATATATAGTAGTTTATCATTGAAAATACCTTATAATATAAAGTAATATTCTGTGTATCATTGAAAATACCTTATAATATAACGTAATATGCAGTGTATCATTGAAAATAATTTATAATATATCGTAATTTGTTGTGTATCAATGAAAATACCTTGTAATATAACGTAATATGCAGAGTATCATTGGAAATACCTTATAATATAACGTAATATGCAGTGTATCATTGAAAATACCTTATAATATATAGTAGTTTATCATTGAAAATACCTTAGAATATATGGTAATTTGTAGTGTATCATTGAAAATACCTTGTCATATATAGTAGTTTATCATTGAAAATACATTATAATATAACGTAATATTCTGTGTATCATTTAAAATACCTGAGAATATATGGTAATTCTAGTCTATCAATGAAAATACCTTATAATATAACGTAATATGCAGTGTTTCATTGAAAATAATTTATAATATATCGTAATTTGTTGTGTATCAATGAAAATACCTTATAATATAACGTAATATGCAGAGTATCATTGGAAATACCTTATAATATATCGTAATTTTTTAGTGTATCATTGAAAATACCTAATAATATAACGTAATATGCAGTGTATCATTGAAAATACCTTATAATAAAACGTAATATAAAGTGTATCATTGAAAATACCTTAGAATATATGGTAATTTGTAGTGTATCATTGAAAATACCTTGTAATATATAGTAGTTTATCATTTAAAATACCTTATAATATAACGTAATATTCTGTGTATCACTGAAAATACCTAATAATATAACGTAATATGTAATGTATCATTGAAAATACCTTATAATAAAACGTAATATGCAGTGTATCATTGAAAATACCTTATAATATATGGTAATTTGTAGTGTATCATTGAAAATACCTTATAATATAACGAAATATGCAGTGTATCATTGAAAATACCTTATAATATAACGTAATATGCAGGGTATCATTGAAAATAATTTATAATATATCGTAATTTGTTGTGTATCAATGAAAATACCTTATAATATAACGTAATATGCAGTGTATCATTGAAAATACCTTATAATATAACGTAATATGCAGAGTATCATTGGAAATACCTTATAATATATCTTAATTTTTTAGTGTATCATTGAAAATACCTAATAATATAACGTAATATGCAGTGTATCATTGAAAATACCTTGTAATATATAGTAGTTTATCATTGAAAATACCTTATAATATAACGTAATATTCTGTGTATCATTGAAAATACCTTAGAATATATGGTAATTCTAGTCTATCAATGAAAATACCTTATAATATAACGTAATATGCAGTGTATCATTGAAAATTCCTTATAATATAACGTAATATGCAGAGTATCCTTGGAAATACCTTATAATATATCGTAATTTTTTAGTGTATCATTGGAAATACCTAATAATATAACGTAATTTGTAGTGTATCATTGAAAATACCTTATAATATATGGTAATTTGTAGTGTATCATTGAAAATACCTTATAATATAACGAAATATGCAGTGTATCATTGAAAATACCTTATAATATAACGTAATATGCAGTGTATCATTGAAAACAATTTATAATATATCGTAATTTGTTGTGTATCAATGAAAATACCTTATAATATAACGTAATATGCAGAGTATCATTGGAAATACCTTATAATATAACGTAATATGCAGTGTATCATTGAAAATACCTTATAATATATAGTAGTTTATCATTGAAAATACCTTAGAATATATGGTAATTTGTAGTGTATCATTGAAAATACCTTGTAATATATCGTAGTTTATCATTGAAAATACTTTATAATATAACGTAATATTCTGTGTATCATTGAAAATACCTGAGAATATATGGTAATTCTAGTCTATCAATGAAAATACCTTATAATATAACGTAATATGCAGTGTTTCATTGAAAATAATTTATAATATATCGTAATTTGTTGTGTATCAATGAAAATACCTTATAATATAACGTAATATGCAGTGTATCATTGAAAATACCTTATAATAAAACGTAATATAAAGTGTATCATTGAAAATACCTTAGAATATATGGTAATTTGTAGTGTATCATTGAAAATACCTTGTAATATATAGTAGTTTATCATTGAAAATACCTTATAATATAACGTAATATTCTGTGTATCATTGAAAATACCTTATAATATAACGTAATATTCTGTGTATCATTGAAAATACCTTAGAATATATGGTAATTCTAGTCTATCAATGAAAATACCTTATAATATAACGTAATATGCAGTGTATCATTGAAAATTCCTTATAATATAACGTAATATGCAGAGTATCCTTGGAAATACCTTATAATATATCGTAATTTTTTAGTGTATCATTGGAAATACCTTATAATATAACGTAATATGCAGTGTATCATTGAAAATACCTTATAATAAAACGTAATATGCAGTGTATCATTGAAAATACCTTATAATAAAACGTAATATGCAGTGTATCATTGAAGATACCTTATAATATATGGTAATTTGTAGTGTATCAATGAAAATACCTTATAATATAACGTAATATGCACTGTATCATTGAAAATACCCTATAATATAACGTAATATGCAGTGTATCATTGAAAATACATTATAATATAACGTAATATGCGGTGTATCATTGAAAATACCTTATAATATAACGTAATATGCAGTGTATCATTGAAAATACCTTGTAATATATAGTAGTTTATCATTGAAAATACCTTATAATATAACGTAATATTCTGTGTATCATTGAAAATACCTTATAATATAACGTAATATGCAGTGTATCATTGAAAATACCTTAGAATATATGGTAATTTGTAGTGTATCATTGAAAATACCTTGTAATATATAGTAGTTTATCATTGAAAATACCTTATAATATAACGTAATATTCTGTGTATCACTGGAAATACCTTATAATATAACGTAATATGCAGTGTATCATTGAAAATACCTTAGAATATAACGTAATATGCAGAGTATCATTGGAAATACCTTATAATATATCTTAATTTTTTAGTGTATCATTGAAAATACCTAATAATATAACGTAATATGTAATGTATCATTGAAAATACCTTATAATATAACGTAATATGCAGAGTATCCTTGGAAATACCTTATAATATATCGTAATTTTTTAGTGTATCATTGGAAATACCTTATAATATAACGTAATATGCAGTGTTTCATTGAAAATAATTTATAATATAACGTAATATGCAGTGTATCATTGAAAATACCTTATAATAAAACGTAATATAAAGTGTATCATTGAAAATACCTTAGAATATATGGTAATTTGTAGTGTATCATTGAAAATACCTTGTAATATATAGTAGTTTATCATTGAAAATACCTTATAATATAACGTAATATTCTGTGTATCATTGAAAATACCTTAGAATATATGGTAATTCTAGTCTATCAATGAAAATACCTTATAATATAACGTAATATGCAGTGTATCATTGAAAATTCCTTATAATATAACGTAATATGCAGAGTATCCTTGGAAATACCTTATAATATATCGTAATTTTTTAGTGTATCATTGGAAATACCTTACAATATAACGTAATATGCAGTGTATCATTGAAAATACCTTATAATAAAACGTAATATGCAGTGTATCATTGAAAATACCTTATAATAAAACGTAATATGCAGTGTATCATTGAAGATACCTTATAATATATGGTAATTTGTAGTGTATCAATGAAAATACCTTATAATATAACGTAATATGCACTGTATCATTGAAAATACCCTATAATATAACGTAATATGCAGTGTATCATTGAAAATACATTATAATATAACGTAATATGCGGTGTATCATTGAAAATACCTTATAATATAACGTAATATGCAGTGTATCATTGAAAATACCTTGTAATATATAGTAGTTTATCATTGAAAATACCTTATAATATAAAGTAATATTCTGTGTATCATTGAAAATACCTTATAATATAACGTAATATGCAGTGTATCATTGAAAATACCTTAGAATATATGGTAATTTGTAGTGTATCATTGAAAATACCTTGTAATATATAGTAGTTTATCATTGAAAATACCTTATAATATAACGTAATATTCTGTGTGTCACTGGAAATACCTTATAATGTAACGTAATATGCAGTGTATCATTGAAAATACCTTAGAATATAACGTAATATGCAGAGTATCATTGGAAATACCTTATAATATATCTTAATTTTTTAGTGTATCATTGAAAATACCTAATAATATAACGTAATATGTAATGTATCATTGAAAATACCTTATAATATAACGTAATATGCAGAGTATCCTTGGAAATACCTTATAATATATCGTAATTTTTTAGTGTATCATTGGAAATACCTTATAATATAACGTAATATGCAGTGTATCATTGAAAATACCTTATAATAAATCGTAATATGCAGTGTATCATTGAAAATACCTTATAATAAAACGTAATATGCAGTGTATCATTGAAGATACCTTATAATATATGGTAATTTGTAGTGTATCAATGAAAATACCTTATAATATAACGTAATATGCACTGTATCATTGAAAATACCCTATAATATAACGTAATATGCAGTGTATCATTGAAAATACATTATAATATAACGTAATATGCGGTGTATCATTGAAAATACCTTATAATATAACGTAATATGCAGTGTATCATTGAAAATACCTTGTAATATATAGTAGTTTATCATTGAAAATACCTTATAATATAACGTAATATTCTGTGTATCATTGAAAATACCTTATAATATAACGTAATATGCAGTGTATCATTGAAAATACCTTAGAATATATGGTAATTTGTAGTGTATCATTGAAAATACCTTGTAATATATAGTAGTTTATCATTGAAAATACCTTATAATATAACGTAATATTTTGTGTATCATTGGAAATACCTTATAATATAACGTAATATGCAGTGTATCATTGAAAATACCTTATAATATAACGTAATATGCAGAGTATCATTGGAAATACCTTATAATATATCTTAATTTTTTAGTGTATCATTGAAAATACCTAATAATATAACGTAATATGTAATGTATCATTGAAAATACCTTATAATATAACGTAATATGCAGAGTATCCTTGGAAATACCTTATAATATATCGTAATTTTTTAGTGTATCATTGGAAATACCTTATAATATAACGTAATATGCAGTGTTTCATTGAAAATAATTTATAATATATCGTAATTTGTTGTGTATCAATGAAAATACCTTATAATATAACGTAATATGCAGTGTATCATTGAAAATACCTTATAATAAAACGTAATATAAAGTGTATCATTGAAAATACCTTAGAATATATGGTAATTTGTAGTGTATCATTGAAAATACCTTGTAATATATAGTAGTTTATCATTGAAAATACCTTATAATATAACGTAATATTCTGTGTATCATTGAAAATACCTTAGAATATATGGTAATTCTAGTCTATCAATGAAAATACCTTATAATATAACGTAATATGCAGTGTATCATTGAAAATTCCTTATAATATAACGTAATATGCAGAGTATCCTTGGAAATACCTTATAATATATCGTAATTTTTTAGTGTATCATTGGAAATACCTTATAATATAACGTAATATGCAGTGTATCATTGAAAATACCTTATAATAAAACGTAATATGCAGTGTATCATTGAAAATACCTTATAATAAAACGTAATATGCAGTGTATCATTGAAGATACCTTATAATATATGGTAATTTGTAGTGTATCAATGAAAATACCTTATAATATAACGTAATATGCACTGTATCATTGAAAATACCCTATAATATAACGTAATATGCAGTGTATCATTGAAAATACATTATAATATAACGTAATATGCGGTGTATCATTGAAAATACCTTATAATATAACGTAATATGCAGTGTATCATTGAAAATACCTTGTAATATATAGTAGTTTATCATTGAAAATACCTTATAATATAAAGTAATATTCTGTGTATCATTGAAAATACCTTATAATATAACGTAATATGCAGTGTATCATTGAAAATACCTTAGAATATATGGTAATTTGTAGTGTATCATTGAAAATACCTTGTAATATATAGTAGTTTATCATTGAAAATACCTTATAATATAACGTAATATTCTGTGTGTCACTGGAAATACCTTATAATATAACGTAATATGCAGTGTATCATTGAAAATACCTTAGAATATAACGTAATATGCAGAGTATCATTGGAAATACCTTATAATATATCTTAATTTTTTAGTGTATCATTGAAAATACCTAATAATATAACGTAATATGTAATGTATCATTGAAAATACCTTATAATATAACGTAATATGCAGAGTATCCTTGGAAATACCTTATAATATATCGTAATTTTTTAGTGTATCATTGGAAATACCTTATAATATAACGTAATATGCAGTGTATCATTGAAAATACCTTATAATATAACGTAATATGCAGTGTATCATTGAAAATACCTTATAATAAAACGTAATATGCAGTGTATCATTGAAGATACCTTATAATATATGGTAATTTGTAGTGTATCAATGAAAATACCTTATAATATAACGTAATATGCAGTGTATCATTGAAAATACCCTATAATATAACGTAATATGCAGTGTATCATTGAAAATACATTATAATATAACGTAATATGCGGTGTATCATTGAAAATACCTTATAATATAACGTAATATGCAGTGTATCATTGAAAATACCTTGTAATATATAGTAGTTTATCATTGAAAATACCTTATAATATAAAGTAATATTCTGTGTATCATTGAAAATACCTTATAATATAACGTAATATGCAGTGTATCATTGAAAATACCTTAGAATATATGGTAATTTGTAGTGTATCATTGAAAATACCTTGTAATATATAGTAGTTTATCATTGAAAATACCTTATAATATAACGTAATATTCTGTGTATCACTGGAAATACCTTATAATATAACGTAATATGCAGTGTATCATTGAAAATACCTTAGAATATAACGTAATATGCAGAGTATCATTGGAAATACCTTATAATATATCTTAATTTTTTAGTGTATCATTGAAAATACCTAATAATATAACGTAATATCTAATGTATCATTGAAAATACCTTATAATAAAACGTAATATGCAGTGTATCATTGAAAATACCTTATAATATATCGTAATTTGTAGTGTATCATTGAAAATACCTTATAATATATAGTAGTTTATCATTGAAAATACCTTAGAATATATGGTAATTTGTAGTGTATCATTGAAAATACCTAATAATATAACGTAATATGCAGTGTATCATTGAAAATACCTTATAATAAAACGTAATATGCAGTGTATCATTGAAAATACCTTAGAATATATGGTAATTTGTAGTGTATCATTGAAAATACCTTGTAATATATAGTAGTTTATCATTGAAAATACCTTATAATATAACGTAATATTCTGTGTATCACTGAAAATACCTTATAATGTAACGTAATATGCAGTGTATCATTGAAAATACCTTATAATATAACGTAATATGACGTGTATCATTGAAAATACCTTATAATATAACGTAATATGCAGTGTATCATTGAAAATACCTTATAATATAACGTAATATGCAGTGTATCATTGAAAATACCTTATAATAAAACGTAATATGCAGTGTATCATTGAAAATACCTTATAATAAAACGTAATATGCAGTGTATCATTGAAGATATCTTATAATATATGGAAATTTGTAGTGTATGCATGAAAATACCTTATAATATAACGTAATATGCAGTGTATCATTGAAAATACCTTATAATATAACGTAATATGCGGTGTATCATTGAAAATACCGTAGAATATATGGTAATTCTAGTCTATCAATGAAAATACATTATAATATAACGTAATATGCAGTGTATCATTGAAAATAATTTATAATATATCGTAATTTGTAGTGTATCAATGAAAATACCTTATAATATAACGTAATATGCAGAGTATCATTGGAAATACCTTATAATATAACGTAATATGCAGTGTATCATTGAAAATAATTTATAATATATCGTAATTTGTTGTGTATCAATGAAAATACCTTATAATATAACGTAATATGCAGAGTATCATTGGAAATACCTTATAATATAACGTAATATGCAGTGTATCATTGAAAATACCTTATAATATATAGTAGTTTATCATTGAAAATACCTTAGAATATATGGTAATTTGTAGTGTATCATTGAAAATACCTTGTCATATATAGTAGTTTATCATTGAAAATACATTATAATATAACGTAATATTCTGTGTATCATTTAAAATACCTGAGAATATATGGTAATTCTAGTCTATCAATGAAAATACCTTATAATATAACGTAATATGCAGTGTTTCATTGAAAATAATTTATAATATATCGTAATTTGTTGTGTATCAATGAAAATACCTTATAATATAACGTAATATGCAGAGTATCATTGGAAATACCTTATAATATATCGTAATTTTTTAGTGTATCATTGAAAATACCTAATAATATAACGTAATATGCAGTGTATCATTGAAAATACCTTATAATAAAACGTAATATAAAGTGTATCATTGAAAATACCTTAGAATATATGGTAATTTGTAGTGTATCATTGAAAATACCTTGTAATATATAGTAGTTTATCATTGAAAATACCTTATAATATAACGTAATATTCTGTGTATCACTGGAAATACCTTATAATATAACGTAATATGCAGTGTATCATTGAAAATACCTTATAATATAACGTAATATGCAGAGTATCATTGGAAATACCTTATAATATATCTTAATTTTTTAGTGTATCATTGAAAATACCTAATAATATAACGTAATATGTAATGTATCATTGAAAATACCTTATAATAAAACGTAATATGCAGTGTATCATTGAAAATACCTTATAATATATCGTAATTTGTAGTGTATCATTGAAAATACCTTATAATATATCGTAATTTGTAGTGTATCATTGAAAATACCTTATAATATATGGTAATTTGTAGTGTATCATTGAAAATACCTTATAATATAACGTAATATGCAGTGTATCATTGAAAATACCTTATAATATAACGTAATATGCAGTGTATCATTGAAAATAATTTATAATATATCGTAATTTGTTGTGTATCAATGAAAATACCTTATAATATAACGTAATATGCAGTGTATCATTGAAAATACCTTATAATATAACGTAATATGCAGAGTATCATTGAAAATACCTAATAATATAACGTAATATGTAATGTATCATTGAAAATACCTTATAATATAACGTAATATGCAGAGTATCCTTGGAAATACCTTATAATATATCGTAATTTTTTAGTGTATCATTGGAAATA
The DNA here is from genome assembly GCA_916610255.1 of Lasioglossum lativentre. NCBI lineage: Eukaryota > Metazoa > Arthropoda > Insecta > Hymenoptera > Halictidae > Lasioglossum > Lasioglossum lativentre. Next base: position 496,689 of record CAKAJI010000341.1, read on the forward strand.
CCTTATAATATAACGTAATATGCAGTGTATCATTGAAAATACCTTATAATAAAACGTAATATGCAGTGTATCATTGAAAATACCTTATAATAAAACGTAATATGCAGTGTATCATTGAAGATACCTTATAATATATGGTAATTTGTAGTGTATCAATGAAAATACCTTCTAATATAACGTAATATGCACTGTATCATTGAAAATACCCTATAATATAACGTAATATGCAGTGTATCATTGAAAATACATTATAATATAACGTAATATGCGGTGTATCATTGAAAATACCTTATAATATAACGTAATATGCAGTGTATCATTGAAAATACCTTGTAATATATAGTAGTTTATCATTGAAAATACCTTATAATATAAAGTAATATTCTGTGTATCATTGAAAATACCTTATAATATAACGTAATATGCAGTGTATCATTGAAAATACCTTAGAATATATGGTAATTTGTAGTGTATCATTGAAAATACCTTGTAATATATAGTAGTTTATCATTGAAAATACCTTATAATATAACGTAATATTCTGTGTATCATTGAAAATACCTTATAATATAACGTAATATGCAGTGTATCATTGAAAATACCTTAGAATATAACGTAATATGCAGAGTATCATTGGAAATACCTTATAATATATCTTAATTTTTTAGTGTATCATTGAAAATACCTAATAATATAACGTAATATGTAATGTATCATTGAAAATACCTTATAATATAACGTAATATGCAGTGTATCATTGAAAATACCTTATAATATATCGTAATTTGTAGTGTATCATTGAAAATACCTTATAATATATAGTAGTTTATCATTGAAAATACCTTATAATATATCGTAATTTGTAGTGTATCATTGAAAATACCTAATAATATAACGTAATATGCAGTGTATCATTGAAAATACCTTATAATAAAACGTAATATGCAGTGTATCATTGAAAATACCTTAGAATATATGGTAATTTGTAGTGTATCATTGAAAATACCTTGTAATATATAGTAGTTTATCATTGAAAATACCTTATAATATAACGTAATATTCTGTGTATCACTGAAAATACCTTATAATGTAACGTAATATGCAGTGTATCATTGAAAATACCTTATAATATAACGTAATATGACGTGTATCATTGAAAATACCTTATAATATAACGTAATATGCAGTGTATCATTGAAAATACCTTATAATATAACGTAATATGCAGTGTATCATTGAAAATACCTTATAATATAACGTAATATGCAGTGTATCATTGAAAATACCTTATAATAAAACGTAATATGCAGTGTATCATTGAAGATATCTTATAATATATGGTAATTTGTAGTGTATGCATGAAAATACCTTATAATATAACGTAATATGCAGTGTATCATTGAAAATACCTTATAATATAACGTAATATGCAGTGTATCATTGCAAATACCTTATAATATAACGTAATATGCGGTGTATCATTGAAAATACCGTAGAATATATGGTAATTCTAGTCTATCAATGAAAATACATTATAATATAACGTAATATGCAGTGTATCATTGAAAATAATTTATAATATATCGTAATTTGTAGTGTATCAATGAAAATACCTTATAATATAACGTAATATGCAGAGTATCATTGGAAATACCTTATAATATAACGTAATATGCAGTGTATCATTGAAAATAATTTATAATATATCGTAATTTGTAGTGTATCAATGAAAATACCTTATAATATAACGTAATATGCAGAGTATCATTGGAAATACCTTATAATATAACGTAATATGCAGTGTATCATTGAAAATACCTTATAATATATAGTAGTTTATCATTGAAAATACCTTAGAATATATGGTAATTTGTAGTGTATCATTGAAAATACCTTGTCATATATAGTAGTTTATCATTGAAAATACATTATAATATAACGTAATATTCTGTGTATCATTTAAAATACCTGAGAATATATGGTAATTCTAGTCTATCAATGAAAATACCTTATAATATAACGTAATATGCAGTGTTTCATTGAAAATAATTTATAATATATCGTAATTTGTTGTGTATCAATGAAAATACCTTATAATATAACGTAATATGCAGAGTATCATTGGAAATACCTTATAATATATCGTAATTTTTTAGTGTATCATTGAAAATACCTAATAATATAACGTAATATGCAGTGTATCATTGAAAATACCTTATAATAAAACGTAATATAAAGTGTATCATTGAAAATACCTTAGAATATATGGTAATTTGTAGTGTATCATTGAAAATACCTTGTAATATATAGTAGTTTATCATTGAAAATACCTTATAATATAACGTAATATTCTGTGTATCATTGAAAATACCTTATAATATAACGTAATATTCTGTGTATCATTGAAAATACCTTATAATAAAACGTAATATGCAGTGTATCATTGAAAATACCTTAGAATATATGGTAATTTGTAGTGTATCATTGAAAATACCTTGTAATATATAGTAGTTTATCATTGAAAATACCTTATAATATAACGTAATATTCTGTGTATCACTGGAAATACCTTATAATATAACGTAATATGCAGTGTATCATTGAAAATACCTTATAATATAACGTAATATGCAGAGTATCATTGGAAATACCTTATAATATATCTTAATTTTTTAGTGTATCATTGAAAATACCTAATAATATAACGTAATATGTAATGTATCATTGAAAATACCTTATAATATATCGTAATTTGTAGTGTATCATTGAAAATACCTTATAATATATCGTAATTTGTAGTGTATCATTGAAAATACCTTATAATATATGGTAATTTGTAGTGTATCATTGAAAATACCTTATAATATAACGAAATATGCAGTGTATCATTGAAAATACCTTATAATATAACGTAATATGCAGTGTATCATTGAAAATAATTTATAATATATCGTAATTTGTTGTGTATCAATGAAAATACCTTATAATATAACGTAATATGCAGTGTATCATTGAAAATACCTTATAATATAACGTAATATGCAGAGTATCATTGGAAATACCTTATAATATATCTTAATTTTTTAGTGTATCATTGAAAATACCTAATAATATAACGTAATATGCAGTGTATCATTGAAAATACCTTAGAATATATGGTAATTTGTAGTGTATCATTGAAAATACCTTGTAATATATAGTAGTTTATCATTGAAAATACCTTATAATATAACGTAATATTCTGTGTATCATTGAAAATACCTTAGAATATAACGTAATATGCAGTGTATCATTGGAAATACCTTATAATATATAGTAATTTTTTAGTGTATCATTGAAAATACCTAATAATATAACGTAATATGCAATGTATCGTTGAAAATACCTTATAATAAAACGTAATATGCAGTGTATCATTGAAAATACCTTATAATATATCGTAATTTGTAGTGTATCATTGAAAATACCTTATAATATATAGTAGCTTATCATTGAAAATACCTTATAATATAACGTAATATGCAGTGTATCATTGAAAATTCCTTATAATATAACGTAATATGCAGAGTATCCTTGGAAATACCTTATAATATATCGTAATTTTTTAGTGTATCATTGGATATACCTAATAATATAACGTAATTTGTAGTGTATCATTGAAAATACCTTAGAATATATGGTAATTTGTAGTGTATCATTGAAAATACCTTGTAATATATAGTAGTTTATCATTGAAAATACTTTATAATATAACGTAATATTCTGTGTATCATTGAAAATACCTGAGAATATATGGTAATTCTAGTCTATCAATGAAAATACCTTATAATATAACGTAATATGCAGTGTTTCATTGAAAATACTTTATAATATATCGTAATTTGTTGTGTATCAATGAAAATACCTTATAATATAACGTAATTTGTAGTGTATCATTGAAAATACCTTATAATAAAACGTAATATAAAGTGTATCATTGAAAATACCTTAGAATATATGGTAATTTGTAGTGTATCATTGAAAATACCTTGTAATATATAGTAGTTTATCATTGAAAATACCTTATAATATAACGTAATATTCTGTGTATCATTGAAAATACCTTAGAATATATGGTAATTCTAGTCTATCAATGAAAATACCTTATAATATAACGTAATATGCAGTGTATCATTGAAAATACCTTATAATATATGGTAATTTGTAGTGTATCAATGAAAATACCTTATAATATAACGTAATATGCAGTGTATCATTGAAAATAATTTATAATATATCGTAATTTGTAGTGTATCAATGAAAATACCTTACAATATAAAGTAATATGCAGTGTATCATTGAAAATACCTTATAATATATCGTAATTTGTAGTGTATCATTGAAAATACCTTATAATATATAGTAGCTTATCATTGAAAATACCTTATAATATAACGTAATATGCTGTGTATCATTGAAAATACCTTATAGTATAACCTAATATGCAGTGCTTCATTGAAAATACCTTATAATATAACGTAATATGCAGTGTATCATTGAAAGTACCTTATAATATATCGTAATTTGTAGTGTATCATTCAAAATACCTTATAATATATAGTAGTTTATCATTGAAAATACCTTATAATATAACGTAATATGCTGTGTATCATTGAAAATACCTTATAATATATCGTAATTTGTAGTGTATCAAGGAAAATACCTTATAATATAAAGTAATATGCAGTGTATCATTGAAAATACCTTATAATATAACGTAATATTCTGTGTATCATTGAAAATACCTTATAATATAACGTAATATTCTGTGTATCATTGGAAATACCTTATAATATAACGTAATATGCAGTGTACCATTGAAAATAATTTATAATATATCGTAATTTGTAGTGTATCAATGAAAATACCTTATAATATAACGTAATATGCTGTGTATCATTGAAAATACCTTATAATAAAACGTAATATAAAGTGTATCATTGAAAATACCTTAGAATATATGGTAATTTGTAGTGTATCATTGAAAATACCTTGTAATATATAGTAGTTTATCATTTAAAATACCTTATAATATAACGTAATATTCTGTGTATCAATGAAAATACCTTATAATATAACGTAATATGCAGTGTATCATTGAAAATTCCTTATAATATAACGTAATATGCAGAGTATCCTTGGAAATACCTTATAATATATCGTAATTTTTTAGTATATCATTGGAAATACCTAATAATATAACGTAATATGTAGTGTATCTTTGAAAATACCTTATAATAAAACGTAATATGCAGTGTATCATTGAAAATACCTTAGCATATATGGTAATTTGTAGTGTATCATTGAAAATACCTTGTAATATATAGTAGTTTATCATTGAAAATACCTTATAATATAACGTAATATGACGTGTATCATTGAAAATACTTTATAATATAACGTAATATGGAGTGTATCATTTAAAATACCTTATAATATAACGTAATATGCAGTGTATCATTGGAAATACCTTATAATATATGGTAATTTGTAGTGTATCCATGAAAATACCTTATAATATAACGTAATATGCAGTGTATCATTGAAAATAATTTATAATATATCGTAATTTGTAGTGTATCAATGAAAATACCTTATAATATAAAGTAATATGCAGTGTATCATTGAAAATACCTTATAATATATCGTAATTTGTAGTGTATCATTGAAAATACCTTATAATATAACGTAATATGCTGTGTATCATTGAAAATACCTTATAGTATAACGTAATATGCAGTGCTTCATTGAAAATACCTTATAATATAACGTAATATGCAGTGTATCATTGAAAATACCTTATAATATAACGTAATATGCAGAGTATCATTGGAAATACCTTATAATATATCTTAATTTTTTAGTGTATCATTGAAAATACCTAATAATATAACGTAATATGCAATGTATCATTGAAAATACTTTATAATATAACGTAATATGCAGTGTATCATTTAAAATACCTTATAATATAACGTAATATGCAGTGTATCATTGGAAATACCTTATAATATATGGTAATTTGTAGTGTATCAATGAAAATACCTTATAATATAACGTAATATGCAGTGTATCATTGAAAATAATTTATATTATATCGTAATTTGTAGTGTATCAATGAAAATACCTTATAATATAAAGTAATATGCAGTGTATCATTGAAAATACCTTATAATATATCGTAATTTGTAGTGTATCATTGAAAATACCTTATAATATATAGTAGCTTATCATTGAAAATACCTTATAATATAACGTAATATGCTGTGTATCATTGAAAATACCTTATAGTATAACGTAATATGCAGTGCTTCATTGAAAATACCTTATAATATAACGTAATTTGTAGTGTATCATTGAAAATACCTTATAATATAACGTAATATGCAGAGTATCATTGGAAATACCTTATAATATATCTTAATTTTTTAGTGTATCATTGAAAATACCTAATAATATAACGTAATATGCAATGTATCATTGAAAATACCTTATAATTAAACGTAATATGCAGTGTATCATTGAAAATACCTTATAATATATCGTAATTTGTAGTGTATCATTGAAAATACCTTATAATATATAGTAGTTTATCATTGAAAATACCTTATAATATAACGTAATATTCTGTGTATCATTGAAAATACCTTATAATATAACGTAATATGCAGTGTATCATTGGAAATACCTTATAATATATCGTAATTTGTAGTGTATCATTGAAAATACCTTATCTTATATGGTAATTTGTAGTCTATCATTGAAAATACCTTATAATATAACGAAATATGCAGTGTATCATTGAAAATACCTTATAATATATCGTAATTTGTAGTGTATCATTGAAAATACCTTATAATATATAGTAGTTTATCATTGAAAATACCTTATAATATAACGTAATATGCTGTGTATCATTGAAAATACCTTGTAATATATCGTAATTAGTAGTGTATCAATGAAAATACCTTATAATATAAAGTAATATGCAGTGTATCATTGAAAATACCTTATAATATATCGTAATTTGTAGTGTATCATTGAAAATACCATATAATATATAGTAGTTTATCATTGAAAATACCTTATAATATAACGTAATATTCTGTGTATCATTGAAAATACCTTATAATAAAACGTAATATGCAGTGTATCATTGAAAATACCTTAGAATATATGGTAATTTGTAGTGTATCATTGAAAATACCTTGTAATATATAGTAGTTTATCATTGAAAATACCTTATAATATAACGTAATATTCTGTGTATCACTGGAAATACCTTATAATATAACGTAATATGCAGTGTATCATTGAAAATACCTTATAATATAACGTAATATGCAGAGTATCATTGGAAATACCTTATAATATATCTTAATTTTTTAGTGTATCATTGAAAATACCTAATAATATAACGTAATATGTAATGTATCATTGAAAATACCTTATAATATATCGTAATTTGTAGTGTATCATTGAAAATACCTTATAATATATCGTAATTTGTAGTGTATCATTGAAAATACCTTATAATATATGGTAATTTGTAGTGTATCATTGAAAATACCTTATAATATAACGAAATATGCAGTGTATCATTGAAAATACCTTATAATATAACGTAATATGCAGTGTATCATTGAAAATAATTTATAATATATCGTAATTTGTTGTGTATCAATGAAAATACCTTATAATATAACGTAATATGCAGTGTATCATTGAAAATACCTTATAATATAACGTAATATGCAGAGTATCATTGGAAATACCTTATAATATATCTTAATTTTTTAGTGTATCATTGAAAATACCTAATAATATAACGTAATATGCAGTGTATCATTGAAAATACCTTAGAATATATGGTAATTTGTAGTGTATCATTGAAAATACCTTGTAATATATAGTAGTTTATCATTGAAAATACCTTATAATATAACGTAATATTCTGTGTATCATTGAAAATACCTTAGAATATAACGTAATATGCAGTGTATCATTGGAAATACCTTATAATATATAGTAATTTTTTAGTGTATCATTGAAAATACTTAATAATATAACGTAATATGCAATGTATCATTGAAAATACCTTATAATAAAACGTAATATGCAGTGTATCATTGAAAATACCTTATAATATATCGTAATTTGTAGTGTATCATTGAAAATACCTTATAATATATAGTAGCTTATCATTGAAAATACCTTATAATATAACGTAATATGCAGTGTATCATTGAAAATTCCTTATAATATAACGTAATATGCAGAGTATCCTTGGAAATACCTTATAATATATCGTAATTTTTTAGTGTATCATTGGATATACCTAATAATATAACGTAATTTGTAGTGTATCATTGAAAATACCTTAGAATATATGGTAATTTGTAGTGTATCATTGAAAATACCTTGTAATATATAGTAGTTTATCATTGAAAATACTTTATAATATAACGTAATATTCTGTGTATCATTGAAAATACCTGAGAATATATGGTAATTCTAGTCTATCAATGAAAATACCTTATAATATAACGTAATATGCAGTGTTTCATTGAAAATACTTTATAATATATCGTAATTTGTAGTGTATCATTGAAAATACCTTATAATATAACGTAATATGCAGTGTATCATTGAAAATACCTTATAATAAAACGTAATATAAAGTGTATCATTGAAAATACCTTAGAATATATGGTAATTTGTAGTGTATCATTGAAAATACCTTGTAATATATAGTAGTTTATCATTGAAAATACCTTATAATATAACGTAATATTCTGTGTATCATTGAAAATACCTTAGAATATATGGTAATTCTAGTCTATCAATGAAAATACCTTATAATATAACGTAATATGCAGTGTATCATTGGAAATACCTTATAATATATGGTAATTTGTAGTGTATCAATGAAAATACCTTATAATATAACGTAATATGCAGTGTATCATTGAAAATAATTTATAATATATCGTAATTTGTAGTGTATCAATGAAAATACCTTACAATATAAAGTAATATGCAGTGTATCATTGAAAATACCTTATAATATATCGTAATTTGTAGTGTATCATTGAAAATACCTTATAATATATAGTAGCTTATCATTGAAAATACCTTATAATATAACGTAATATGCTGTGTATCATTGAAAATACCTTATAGTATAACCTAATATGCAGTGCTTCATTGAAAATACCTTATAATATAACGTAATATGCAGTGTATCATTGAAAGTACCTTATAATATATCGTAATTTGTAGTGTATCATTCAAAATACCTTATAATATATAGTAGTTTATCATTGAAAATACCTTATAATATAACGTAATATGCTGTGTATCATTGAAAATACCTTATAATATATCGTAATTTGTAGTGTATCAAGGAAAATACCTTATAATATAAAGTAATATGCAGTGTATCATTGAAAATACCTTATAATATAACGTAATATTCTGTGTATCATTGAAAATACCTTATAATATAACGTAATATTCTGTGTATCATTGGAAATACCTTATAATATAACGTAATATGCAGTGTACCATTGAAAATAATTTATAATATATCGTAATTTGTAGTGTATCAATGAAAATACCTTATAATATAACGTAATATGCTGTGTATCATTGAAAATACCTTATAATAAAACGTAATATAAAGTGTATCATTGAAAATACCTTAGAATATATGGTAATTTGTAGTGTATCATTGAAAATACCTTGTAATATATAGTAGTTTATCATTTAAAATACCTTATAATATAACGTAATATTCTGTGTATCAATGAAAATACCTTATAATATAACGTAATATGCAGTGTATCATTGAAAATTCCTTATAATATAACGTAATATGCAGAGTATCCTTGGAAATACCTTATAATATATCGTAATTTTTTAGTATATCATTGGAAATACCTAATAATATAACGTAATATGTAGTGTATCTTTGAAAATACCTTATAATAAAACGTAATATGCAGTGTATCATTGAAAATACCTTAGCATATATGGTAATTTGTAGTGTATCATTGAAAATACCTTGTAATATATAGTAGTTTATCATTGAAAATACCTTATAATATAACGTAATATGACGTGTATCATTGAAAATACTTTATAATATAACGTAATATGGAGTGTATCATTTAAAATACCTTATAATATAACGTAATATGCAGTGTATCATTGGAAATACCTTATAATATATGGTAATTTGTAGTGTATCCATGAAAATACCTTATAATATAACGTAATATGCAGTGTATCATTGAAAATAATTTATAATATATCGTAATTTGTAGTGTATCAATGAAAATACCTTATAATATAAAGTAATATGCAGTGTATCATTGAAAATACCTTATAATATATCGTAATTTGTAGTGTATCATTGAAAATACCTTATAATATAACGTAATATGCTGTGTATCATTGAAAATACCTTATAGTATAACGTAATATGCAGTGCTTCATTGAAAATACCTTATAATATAACGTAATATGCAGTGTATCATTGAAAATACCTTATAATATAACGTAATATGCAGAGTATCATTGGAAATACCTTATAATATATCTTAATTTTTTAGTGTATCATTGAAAATACCTAATAATATAACGTAATATGCAATGTATCATTGAAAATACTTTATAATATAACGTAATATGCAGTGTATCATTTAAAATACCTTATAATATAACGTAATATGCAGTGTATCATTGGAAATACCTTATAATATATGGTAATTTGTAGTGTATCAATGAAAATACCTTATAATATAACGTAATATGCAGTGTATCATTGAAAATAATTTATATTATATCGTAATTTGTAGTGTATCAATGAAAATACCTTATAATATAAAGTAATATGCAGTGTATCATTGAAAATACCTTATAATATATCGTAATTTGTAGTGTATCATTGAAAATACCTTATAATATATAGTAGCTTATCATTGAAAATACCTTATAATATAACGTAATATGCTGTGTATCATTGAAAATACCTTATAGTATAACGTAATATGCAGTGCTTCATTGAAAATACCTTATAATATAACGTAATATGCAGTGTATCATTGAAAATACCTTATAATATAACGTAATATGCAGAGTATCATTGGAAATACCTTATAATATATCTTAATTTTTTAGTGTATCATTGAAAATACCTAATAATATAACGTAATATGCAATGTATCATTGAAAATACCTTATAATTAAACGTAATATGCAGTGTATCATTGAAAATACCTTATAATATATCGTAATTTGTAGTGTATCATTGAAAATACCTTATAATATATAGTAGTTTATCATTGAAAATACCTTATAATATAACGTAATATTCTGTGTATCATTGAAAATACCTTATAATATAACGTAATATGCAGTGTATCATTGGAAATACCTTATAATATATCGTAATTTGTAGTGTATCATTGAAAATACCTTATCTTATATGGTAATTTGTAGTCTATCATTGAAAATACCTTATAATATAACGAAATATGCAGTGTATCATTGAAAATACCTTATAATATATCGTAATTTGTAGTGTATCATTGAAAATACCTTATAATATATAGTAGTTTATCATTGAAAATACCTTATAATATAACGTAATATGCTGTGTATCATTGAAAATACCTTGTAATATATCGTAATTAGTAGTGTATCAATGAAAATACCTTATAATATAAAGTAATATGCAGTGTATCATTGAAAATACCTTATAATATATCGTAATTTGTAGTGTATCATTGAAAATACCTTATAATATATAGTAGTTTATCATTGAAAATACCTTATAATATAACGTAATATTCTGTGTATCATTGAAAATACCTTATAATAAAACGTAATATGCAGTGTATCATTGAAAATACCTTATAATAAAACGTAATATGCAGTGTATCATTGAAGATACCTTATAATATATGGTAATTTGTAGTGTATCAATGAAAATACCTTATAATATAAAGTAATATGCAGTGTATCATTGAAAATACCTTATAATATATCGTAATTTGTAGTGTATCATTGAAAATACCTTATAATATATAGTAGCTTATCATTGAAAATACCTTATAATATAACGTAATATGCTGTGTATCATTGAAAATACCTTATAGTATAACGTAATATGCAGTGCTTCATTGAAAATACCTTATAATATTACGTAATATGCAGTGTATCATTGAAAATACCTTATAATATAACGTAATATGCAGAGTATCATTGGAAATACCTTATAATATATAGTAGCTTATCATTGAAAATACCTTATAATATAACGTAATATGCTGTGTATCATTGAAAATACCTTATAATAAAACGTAATATGCAGTGTATCATTGAAAATACCTTATAATATATCGTAATTTGTAGTGTATCATTGAAAATACCTAATAATATAACGTAATATGCAGTGTATCATTGAAAATACCTTATAATATAACGTAATATGCAGTGTATCATTTAAAATACCTTATAATATAACGTAATATGCAGTGTATCATTGGAAATACCTTATAATATATGGTAATTTGTAGTGTATCAATGAAAATACCTTATAATATAACGTAATATGCAGTGTATCATTGAAAATAATTTATAATATATCGTAATTTGTAGTGTATCAATGAAAATACCTTATAATATAAAGTAATATGCAGTGTATCATTGAAAATACCTTATAATATATCGTAATTTGTAGTGTATCATTGAAAATACCTTATAATATATAGTAGCTTATCATTGAAAATACCTTATAATATAACGTAATATTCTGTGTATCATTGAAAATACCTTATAATAAAACGTAATATGCAGTGTATCATTGAAAATACCTTATAATAAAACGTAATATGCAGTGTATCATTGAAGATACCTTATAATATATGGTAATTTGTAGTGTATCAATGAAAATACCTTATAATATAAAGTAATATGCAGTGTATCATTGAAAATACCTTATAATATATCGTAATTTGTAGTGTATCATTGAAAATACCTTATAATATATAGTAGCTTATCATTGAAAATACCTTATAATATAACGTAATATGCTGTGTATCATTGAAAATACCTTATAGTATAACGTAATATGCAGTGCTTCATTGAAAATACCTTATAATATTACGTAATATGCAGTGTATCATTGAAAATACCTTATAATATAACGTAATATGCAGAGTATCATTGGAAATACCTTATAATATATAGTAGCTTATCATTGAAAATACCTTATAATATAACGTAATATGCTGTGTATCATTGAAAATACCTTATAATAAAACGTAATATGCAGTGCTTCATTGAAAATACCTTATAATATTACGTAATATGCAGTGTATCATTGAAAATACCTTATAATTAAACGTAATATGCAGTGTATCATTGAAAATACCTTATAATATATCGTAATTTGTAGTGTATCATTGAAAATACCTTATAATATATAGTAGTTTATCATTGAAAATACCTTATAATATAACGTAATATTCTGTGTATCATTGAAAATACCTTATAATATAACGTAATATGCAGTGTATCATTGGAAATACCTTATAATATATCGTAATTTGTAGTGTATCATTGAAAATACCTTATCTTATATGGTAATTTGTAGTCTATCATTGAAAATACCTTATAATATAACGAAATATGCAGTGTATCATTGAAAATACCTTATAATATATCGTAATTTGTAGTGTATCATTGAAAATACCTTATAATATATAGTAGTTTATCATTGAAAATACCTTATAATATAACGTAATATGCTGTGTATCATTGAAAATACCTTGTAATATATCGTAATTAGTAGTGTATCAATGAAAATACCTTATAATATAAAGTAATATGCAGTGTATCATTGAAAATACCTTATAATATATCGTAATTTGTAGTGTATCATTGAAAATACCATATAATATATAGTAGTTTATCATTGAAAATACCTTATAATATAACGTAATATTCTGTGTATCATTGAAAATACCTTATAATAAAACGTAATATGCAGTGTATCATTGAAAATACCTTATAATAAAACGTAATATGCAGTGTATCATTGAAGATACCTTATAATATATGGTAATTTGTAGTGTATCAATGAAAATACCTTATAATATAAAGTAATATGCAGTGTATCATTGAAAATACCTTATAATATATCGTAATTTGTAGTGTATCATTGAAAATACCTTATAATATATAGTAGCTTATCATTGAAAATACCTTATAATATAACGTAATATGCTGTGTATCATTGAAAATACCTTATAGTATAACGTAATATGCAGTGCTTCATTGAAAATACCTTATAATATTACGTAATATGCAGTGTATCATTGAAAATACCTTATAATATAACGTAATATGCAGAGTATCATTGGAAATACCTTATAATATATAGTAGCTTATCATTGAAAATACCTTATAATATAACGTAATATGCTGTGTATCATTGAAAATACCTTATAATAAAACGTAATATGCAGTGTATCATTGAAAATACCTTATAATATATCGTAATTTGTAGTGTATCATTGAAAATACCTAATAATATAACGTAATATGCAATGTATCATTGAAAATACTTTATAATATAACGTAATATGCAGTGTATCATTTAAAATACCTTATAATATAACGTAATATGCAGTGTATCATTGGAAATACCTTATAATATATGGTAATTTGTAGTGTATCAATGAAAATACCTTATAATATAACGTAATATGCAGTGTATCATTGAAAATAATTTATAATATATCGTAATTTGTAGTGTATCAATGAAAATACCTTATAATATAAAGTAATATGCAGTGTATCATTGAAAATACCTTATAATATATCGTAATTTGTAGTGTATCATTGAAAATACCTTATAATATATAGTAGCTTATCATTGAAAATACCTTATAATATAACGTAATATGCTGTGTATCATTGAAAATACCTTATAGTATAACGTAATATGCAGTGCTTCATTGAAAATACCTTATAATATTACGTAATATGCAGTGTATCATTGAAAATACCTTATAATATAACGTAATATGCAGAGTATCATTGGAAATACCTTATAATATATAGTAGCTTATCATTGAAAATACCTTATAATATAACGTAATATGCTGTGTATCATTGAAAATACCTTATAATAAAACGTAATATGCAGTGTATCATTGAAAATACCTTATAATATATCGTAATTTGTAGTGTATCATTGAAAATACCTAATAATATAACGTAATATGCAATGTATCATTGAAAATACTTTATAATATAACGTAATATGCAGTGTATCATTTAAAATACCTTATAATATAACGTAATATGCAGTGTATCATTGGAAATACCTTATAATATATGGTAATTTGTAGTGTATCAATGAAAATACCTTATAATATAACGTAATATGCAGTGTATCATTGAAAATAATTTATAATATATCGTAATTTGTAGTGTATCAATGAAAATACCTTATAATATAACGTAATATGCAGTGTATCATTGAAAATACCTTATAATATATCGTAATTTGTAGTGTATCATTGAAAATACCTTATAATATATAGTAGCTTATCATTGAAAATACCTTATAATATAACGTAATATGCTGTGTATCATTGAAAATACCTTATAGTATAACGTAATATGCAGTGCTTCATTGAAAATACCTTATAATATAACGTAATATGCAGTGTATCATTTAAAATACCTTATAATATAACGTAATATGCAGTGTATCATTGGAAATACCTTATAATATATGGTAATTTGTAGTGTATCCATGAAAATACCTTATAATATAACGTAATATGCAGTGTATCATTGAAAATAATTTATAATATATCGTAATTTGTAGTGTATCAATGAAAATACCTTATAATATAAAGTAATATGCAGTGTATCATTGAAAATACCTTATAATATATCGTAATTTGTAGTGTATCATTGAAAATACCTTATAATATATAGTAGCTTATCATTGAAAATACCTTATAATATAACGTAATATGCTGTGTATCATTGAAAATACCTTATAGTATAACGTAATATGCAGTGCTTCATTGAAAATACCTTATAATATAACGTAATATGCAGTGTATCATTGAAAATACCTTATAATATAACGTAATATGCAGAGTATCATTGGAAATACCTTATAATATATCTTAATTTTTTAGTGTATCATTGAAAATACCTAATAATATAACGTAATATGCAATGTATCATTGAAAATACTTTATAATATAACGTAATATGCAGTGTATCATTTAAAATACCTTATAATATAACGTAATATGCAGTGTATCATTGGAAATACCTTATAATATATGGTAATTTGTAGTGTATCAATGAAAATACCTTATAATATAACGTAATATGCAGTGTATCATTGAAAATAATTTATATTATATCGTAATTTGTAGTGTATCAATGAAAATACCTTATAATATAAAGTAATATGCAGTGTATCATTGAAAATACCTTATAATATATCGTAATTTGTAGTGTATCATTGAAAATACCTTATAATATATAGTAGCTTATCATTGAAAATACCTTATAATATAACGTAATATGCTGTGTATCATTGAAAATACCTTATAGTATAACGTAATATGCAGTGCTTCATTGAAAATACCTTATAATATAACGTAATATGCAGTGTATCATTGAAAATACCTTATAATATAACGTAATATGCAGAGTATCATTGGAAATACCTTATAATATATCTTAATTTTTTAGTGTATCATTGAAAATACCTAATAATATAACGTAATATGCAATGTATCATTGAAAATACCTTATAATAAAACGTAATATGCAGTGTATCATTGAAAATACCTTATAATATATCGTAATTTGTAGTGTATCATTGAAAATACCTTATAATATATAGTAGTTTATCATTGAAAATACCTTATAATATAACGTAATATTCTGTGTATCATTGAAAATACCTTATAATATAACGTAATATGCAGTGTATCATTGGAAATACCTTATAATATATGGTAATTTGTAGTGTATCAATGAAAATACCTTATAATATAACGTAATATGCAGTGTATCATTGAAAATAATTTATAATATATCGTAATTTGTAGTGTATCAATGAAAATACCTTATAATATAAAGTCATATGCAGTGTATCATTGAAAATACCTTATAATATATCGTAATTTGTAGTGTATCATTGAAAATACCTTATAATATATAGTAGCTTATCATTGAAAATACCTTATAATATAACGTAATATGCTGTGTATCATTGAAAATACCTTATAGTATAACGTAATATGCAGTGCTTCATTGAAAATACCTTATAATATAACGTAATATGCAGTGTATCATTGAAAATACCTTATAATATAACGTAATATGCAGAGTATCATTGGAAATACCTTATAATATATCTTAATTTTTTAGTGTATCATTGAAAATACCTAATAATATAACGTAATATGCAATGTATCATTGAAAATACCTTATAATAAAACGTAATATGCAGTGTATCATTGAAAATACCTTATAATATATCGTAATTTGTAGTGTATCATTGAAAATACCATATAATATATAGTAGTTTATCATTGAAAATACCTTATAATATAACGTAATATTCTGTGTATCATTGAAAATACCTTATAATATAACGTAATATGCAGTGTATCATTGAAAATACCTTATAATATATCGTAATTTGTAGTGTATCATTGAAAATACCTTATCTTATATGGTAATTTGTAGTCTATCATTGAAAATACCTTATAATATAACGAAATATGCAGTGTATCATTGAAAATACCTTATAATATATCGTAATTTGTAGTGTATCATTGAAAATACCTTATCTTATATGGTAATTTGTAGTCTATCATTGAAAATACCTTATAATATAACGAAATATGCAGTGTATCATTGAAAATACCTTATAATATATCGTAATTTGTAGTGTATCATTGAAAATACCTTATAATATATAGTAGTTTATCATTGAAAATACCTTATAATATAACGTAATATGCTGTGTATCATTGAAAATACCTTATAATATATAGTAGTTTATCATTGAAAATACCTTAGAATATATGGTAATTTGTAGTGTATCATCGAAAATACCTTATAATATAACGTAATATTTGCAGTCTATCATTGAAAATACCTTATAATATAACTTAATATGCAGTGTATCAATGAAAATACCTTATAATATAACGTAATATGCACTGTATCATTGAAAATACCTTATATTATAACGTAATATGCAGTCTATCATTGAAAATACCTTATAATATAATGTAATATGCAGTCTATCATTGAAAATACCTCATAATATAACATAATAAGCAGTGTATCATTGAAAATACCTTATAATATAACGTGATATGCAGTGTATCATTGAAAATACCTTATAATATAACGTAATATGCAGTCTATCATTGAAAATACCTTATAATATAACGTAATATGCAGAGTATCATTGGAAATACCTTATAATATATCTTAATTTTTTAGTGTATCATTGAAAATACCTAATAATATAACGTAATATGCAATGTATCATTGAAAATACCTTATAATAAAACGTAATATGCAGTGTATCATTGAAAATACCTTATAATATATCGTAATTTGTAGTGTATCATTGAAAATACCATATAATATATAGTAGTTTATCATTGAAAATACCTTATAATATAACGAAATATGCAGTGTATCATTGAAAATACCTTATAATATATCGTAATTTGTAGTGTATCATTGAAAATACCTTATCTTATATGGTAATTTGTAGTCTATCATTGAAAATACCTTATAATATAACGAAATATGCAGTGTATCATTGAAAATACCTTATAATATATCGTAATTTGTAGTGTATCATTGAAAATACCTTATAATATATAGTAGTTTATCATTGAAAATACCTTATAATATAACGTGATATGCAGTGTATCATTGAAAATACCTTATAATATAACGTAATATGCAGTCTATCATTGAAAATACCTAATAATATAACGTAATATGCAATGTATCATTGAAAATACCTTATAATAAAACGTAATATGCAGTGTATCATTGAAAATACCTTATAATATATCGTAATTTGTAGTGTATCATTGAAAATACCTTATAATATAACGTAATATGCAGTGTATCATTGAAAATAATTTATAATATATCGTAATTTGTAGTGTATCAATGAAAATACCTTGTAATATTTAGTAGTTTATCATTGAAAATACCTTAGAATATATGGTAATTTGTAGTGTATCATTGAAAATACCTTGTAATATTTAGTAGTTTATCATTGAAAATACCTTATAATATAACGTAATATTCTGTGTATCATTGAAAATACCTTATAATATAACGTAATATGCAGTGTATCATTGAAAATACCTTATAATATAACGTAATATGCAGTGTATCATTGAAAATACCTTATAATATAACGTAATATGCAGTGTATCATTGAAAATACATTATAATATAACGTAATATGCGGTGTATCATTGAAAATACCTTATAATATAACGTAATATGCAGTGTATCATTGGAAATACCTTATAATATATGGTAATTTGTAGTGTATCAATGAAAATACCTTATAATATAACGTAATATGCAGTGTATCATTGAAAATAATTTATAATATATCGTAATTTGTAGTGTATCAATGACAATACCTTATAATATAAAGTAATATGCAGTGTATCATTGAAAATACCTTATAGTATAACGTAATATGCAGTGCTTCATTGAAAATACCTTATAATATAACGTAATATGCAGTGTATCATTGAAAATACCTTATAATATAACGTAATATGCAGAGTATCATTGGAAATACCTTATAATATATCTTAATTTTTTAGTGTATCATTGAAAATACCTAATAATATAACGTAATATGCAATGTATCATTGAAAATACCTTATAATAAAACGTAATATGCAGTGTATCATTGAAAATACCTTATAATATATCGTAATTTGTAGTGTATCATTGAAAATACCTTATAATATATAGTAGTTTATCATTGAAAATACCTTATAATATAACGCAATATGCAGTGTATCATTGAAAATACCTTATAATATAACGTAATATGCAGTCTATGATTGAAAATACCTTATAATATAACGTAATATGCGGTGTATCTTTGAAAATACCATATAATATAAGGTAATATGCAGTGTATCATTGGAAATACCTTATAATATATAGTAATTTTTTAGTGTATCATTGAAAATACCTAATAATATAACGTAATATGCAGTGCATCATTGAAAATACCTTATAATATAACGTAATATGCAGTGTATCATTGAAAATAATTTATAATATATCGTAATTTGTAGTGTATCAATGAAAATACCTTATAATATAACGTAATATGCATAGTATCATTGGAAATACCTTATAATATAACGTAATATGCAGTGTATGATTGAAAATACCTTATAATATATAGTAGTTTATCATTGAAAATACCTTAGAATATATGGTAATTTGTAGTGTATCATCGAAAATACCTTATAATATAACGTAATATTTGCAGTCTATCATTGAAAATACCTTATAATATAACTTAATATGCAGTGTATCAATGAAAATACCTTATAATATAACGTAATATGCACTGTATCATTGAAAATACCTTATAATATAACGTAATATGCAGTCTATCATTGAAAATACCTTATAATATAATGTAATATGCAGTCTATCATTGAAAATACCTCATAATATAACATAATAAGCAGTGTATCATTGAAAATACCTTATAATATAACGTGATATGCAGTGTATCATTGAAAATACCTTATAATATAACGTAATATGCAGTCTATCATTGAAAATACCTTATAATATAATGTAATATGCAGTCTATCAATGAAAATACATTATAATATAAGGTAATATGCAGTGTATCATTGAAAATACCTTATAATATAACGTAATATGCAGTGTATGATTGAAAATACCTTATAATATAACGTAATATGCGGTGTATCATTGAAAATACCGTAGAATATATGGTAATTCTAGTCTATCAATGAAAATACATTATAATATAAGGTAATATGCAGTGTATCTTTGAAAATACCTTATAATATAACGTAATATGCAGTGTATCATTGGAAATACCTTATAATATATAGTAATTTTTTAGTGTATCATTGAAAATACCTAATAATATAACGTAATATGCAATGTATCGTTGAAAATACCTTATAATAAAACGTAATATGCAGTGTATCATTGAAAATACCTTATAATATATCGTAATTTGTAGTGTATCATTGAAAATACCTTATAATATATAGTAGCTTATCATTGAAAATACCTTATAATATAACGTAATATGCTGTGTATCATTGAAAATACCTTATAGTATAACGTAATATGCAGTGCTTCATCGAAAATACCTTATAATATAACGTAATATGCAGTGTATCATTGAAAATACCTTATAATATAACGTAATATGCAGTGTATGATTGAAAATACCTTATAATATAACGTAATATGCTGTGTATCATTGAAAATACCTTATAGTATAACGTAATATGCAGTGCTTCATTGAAAATACCTTATAATATAACGTAATATGCAGTGTATCATTGAAAATACCTTATAATATAACGTAATATGCAGAGTATCATTGGAAATACCTTATAATATATCTTAATTTTTTAGTGTATCATTGAAAATACCTAATAATATAACGTAATATGCAATGTATCATTGAAAATACCTTATAATAAAACGTAATATGCAGTGTATCATTGAAAATACCTTATAATATAACGTAATATGACGTGTATCATTGAAAATACTTTATAATATAACGTAATATGCAGTGTATCATTTAAAATACCTTATAATATAACGTAATATGCAGTGTATCATTGGAAATACCTTATAATATATGGTAATTTGTAGTGTATCAATGAAAATACCTTATAATATAACGTAATATGCAGTGTATCATTGAAAATAATTTATAATATATCGTAATTTGTAGTGTATCAATGACAATACCTTATAATATAAAGTAATATGCAGTGTATCATTGAAAATACCTTATAGTATAACGTAATATGCAGTGCTTCATTGAAAATACCTTATAATATAACGTAATATGCAGTGTATCATTGAAAATACCTTATAATATAACGTAATATGCAGAGTATCATTGGAAATACCTTATAATATATCTTAATTTTTTAGTGTATCATTGAAAATACCTAATAATATAACGTAATATGCAATGTATCATTGAAAATACCTTATAATAAAACGTAATATGCAGTGTATCATTGAAAATACCTTATAATATATCGTAATTTGTAGTGTATCATTGAAAATACCTTATAATATATAGTAGTTTATCATTGAAAATACCTTATAATATAACGTAATATGCTGTGTATCATTGAAAATACCTTGTAATATATCGTAATTTGTAGTGTATCAATGAAAATACCTTATAATATAACGTAATATGCAGAGTATCATTGGAAATACCTTATAATATATCTTAATTTTTTAGTGTATCATTGAAAATACCTAATAATATAACGTAATATGCAGAGTATCATTGGAAATACCTTATAATATATCTTAATTTTTTAGTGTATCATTGAAAATACCTAATAATATAACGTAATATGCAATGTATCATTGAAAATACCTTATAATAAAACGTAATATGCAGTGTATCATTGAAAATACCTTATAATATAACGTAATATTCTGTGTATCATTGAAAATACCTTATAATATAACGTAATATGCAGTGTATCATTGAAAATACCTTATAATATATCGTAATTTGTAGTGTATCATTGAAAATACCTTATAATATAACGTAATATGCAGTGTATCATTGAAAATACCTTATAATATAACGTAATATGCAGTGTATGATTGAAAATACCTTATAATATAACGTAATATGCGGTGTATCATTGAAAATACCGTAGAATATATGGTAATTCTAGTCTATCAATGAAAATACATTATAATATAAGGTAATATGCAGTGTATCTTTGAAAATACCTTATAATATAACGTAATATGCAGTGTATCATTGGAAATACCTTATAATATATAGTAATTTTTTAGTGTATCATTGAAAATACCTAATAATATAACGTAATATGCAGTGTATCATTGAAAATACCCTATAATATAACGTAATATGCAGTGTATCATTGAAAATACATTATAATATAACGTAATATGCGGTGTATCATTGAAAATACCTTATAATATAACGTAATATGCAGTGTATCATTGAAAATACCTTGTAATATATAGTAGTTTATCATTGAAAATACCTTATAATATAACGTAATATTCTTTGTATCATTGAAAATACCTTAGAATATATGGTAATTCTAGTCTATCAATGAAAATACCTTATAATATAACGTAATATGCAGTGTATCATTGAATATTCCTTATAATATAACGTAATATGCAGTGTATCATTGAAAATACCGTAGAATATATGGTAATTCTAGTCTATCAATGAAAATACATTATAATATAAGGTAATATGCAGTGTATCATTGAAAATACCTTATAATATAACGTAATATGCAGTGTATCATTGGAAATACCTTATAATATATGGTAATTTGTAGTGTATCAATGAAAATACCTTATAATATAACGTAATATGCAGTGTATCATTGAAAATAATTTATAATATATCGTAATTTGTAGTGTATCAATGAAAATACCTTATAATATAAAGTAATATGCAGTGTATCATTGAAAATACCTTATAATATATCGTAATTTGTAGTGTATCATTGAAAATACCTTATAATATATAGTAGCTTATCATTGAAAATACCTTATAATATAACGTAATATGCTGTGTATCATTGAAAATACCTTATAGTATAACGTAATATGCAGTGCTTCATTGAAAATACCTTATAATATAACGTAATATGCAGTGTATCATTGAAAATACCTTATAATATAACGTAATATGCAGAGTATCATTGGAAATACCTTATAATATATCTTAATTTTTTAGTGTATCATTGAAAATACCTAATAATATAACGTAATATGCAATGTATCATTGAAAATACCTTATAATAAAACGTAATATGCAGTGTATCATTGAAAATACCTTATAATATATCGTAATTTGTAGTGTATCATTGAAAATACCTTATAATATATAGTAGTTCATCATTGAAAATACCTTATAATATAACGTAATATTCTCTGTATCATTGAAAATACCTTATAATATAACGTAATATGCAGTGTATCATTGAAAATACCTTATAATATATCGTAATTTGTAGTGTATCATTGAAAATACCTTATCTTATATGGTAATTTGTAGTCTATCATTGAAAATACCTTATAATATAACGAAATATGCAGTGTATCATTGAAAATACCTTATAATATATCGTAATTTGTAGTGTATCATTGAAAATACCATATAATATATAGTAGTTTATCATTGAAAATACCTTATAATATAACGTAATATTCTGTGTATCATTGAAAATACCTTATAATAAAACGTAATATGCAGTGTATCATTGAAAATACCTTATAATAAAACGTAATATGCAGTGTATCATTGAAAATACCTTATAATATATGGTAATTTGTAGTGTATCAATGAAAATACCTTATAATATAACGTAATATGCAGTGTATCATTGAAAATACCTTATAATATAACGCAATATGCAGTGTATCATTGAAAATACCTTATAATATAACGTAATATGCGGTGTATCATTGAAAATACCGTAGAATATATGGTAATTCTAGTCTATCAATGAAAATACATTATAATATAAGGTAATATGCAGTGTATCATTGAAAATACCTTATAATATAACGTAATATGCAGTGTATCATTGGAAATACCTTATAATATATAGTAATTTTTTAGTGTATCATTGAAAATACCTAATAATATAACGTAATATGCAGTGTATCATTGAAAATACCTTATAATATAACGTAATATGCAGTGTATCATTGAAAATACCTTATAATATAACGTAATATGCAGTGTATCATTGAAAATAATTTATAATATATCGTAATTTGTAGTGTATCAATGAAAATACGTTATAATATAACGTAATATGCAGAGTATCATTGGAAATACCTTATAATATATCTTAATTTTTTAGTGTATCATTGAAAATACCTAATAATATAACGTAATATGCAGAGTATCATTGGAAATACCTTATAATATATCGTAATTTGTAGTGTATCATTGAAAATACCTTATCTTATATGGTAATTTGTAGTCTATCATTGAAAATACCTTATAATATAACGAAATATGCAGTGTATCATTGAAAATACCTTATAATATATCGTAATTTGTAGTGTATCATTGAAAATACCTTATAATATATAGTAGTTTATCATTGAAAATACCTTATAATATAACGTAATATGCTGTGTATCATTGAAAATACCTTGTAATATATCGTAATTTGTAGTGTATCATTGAAAATACCTTATAATATATAGTAGTTTATCATTGAAAATACCTTATAATATAACGTAATATGCTGTGTATCATTGAAAATACCTTGTAATATATCGTAATTTGTAGTGTATCAATGAAAATACCTTATAATATAAAGTAATATGCAGTGTATCATTGAAAATACCTTATAATATAACGTAATTTGTAGTGTATCATTGAAAATACCATATAATATATAGTAGTTTATCATTGAAAATACCTTATAATATAACGTAATATTCTGTGTATCATTGAAAATACCTTATAATAAAACGTAATATGCAGTGTATCATTGAAAATACCTTATAATAAAACGTAATATGCAGTGTATCATTGGAAATACCTTATAATATATGGTAATTTGTAGTGTATCAATGAAAATACCTTATAATATAACGTAATATTCTGTGTATCATTGAAAATACCTTAGAATATATGGTAATTCTAGTCTATCAATGAAAATACCTTATAATATATCGTAATATGCAGTGTATCATTGAAAATTCCTTATAATATAACGTAATATGCAGAGTATCCTTGGAAATACCTTATAATATATCGTAATTTTTTAGTGTATCATTGGAAATACCTAATAATATAACGTAATATGCAGTGTATCATTGAAAATACCTTATAATAAAACGTAATATGCAGTGTATCATTGAAAATACCTTATAATATAACGTAATATGCAGTGTATCATTGAAAATACCTTATAATATAACGTAATATGCAGTGTATGATTGAAAATACCTTATAATATAACGTAATATGCGGTGTATCATTGAAAATACCGTAGAATATATGGTAATTCTAGTCTATCAATGAAAATACATTATAATATAAGGTAATATGCAGTGTATCTTTGAAAATACCTTATAATATAACGTAATATGCAGTGTATCATTGGAAATACCTTATAATATATAGTAATTTTTTAGTGTATCATTGAAAATACCTAATAATATAACGTAGTATGCAGTGTATCATTGAAAATACCTTATAATATAACGTAATATGCAGAGTATCATTGGAAATACCTTATAATATTTCTTAATTTTTTAGTGTATCATTGAAAATACCTAATAATATAACGTAATATGCAATGTATCGTTGAAAATACCTTATAATAAAACGTAATATGCAGTGTATCATTGAAAATACCTTATAATATATCGTAATTTGTAGTGTATCATTGAAAATACCTTATAATATATAGTAGCTTATCATTGAAAATACCTTATAATATAACGTAATATGCTGTGTATCATTGAAAATACCTTATAGTATAACGTAATATGCAGTGCTTCATTGAAAATACCTTATAATATAACGTAATATGCAGTGTATCATTGAAAATACCTTATAATATAACGTAATATGCAGTGTATGATTGAAAATACCTTATAATATAACGTAATATGCTGTGTATCATTGAAAATACCTTATAGTATAACGTAATATGCAGTGCTTCATTGAAAATACCTTATAATATAACGTAATATGCAGTGTATCATTGAAAATACCTTATAATATAACGTAATATGCAGAGTATCATTGGAAATACCTTATAATATATCTTAATTTTTTAGTGTATCATTGAAAATACCTAATAATATAACGTAATATGCAATGTATCATTGAAAATACCTTATAATAAAACGTAATATGCAGTGTATCATTGAAAATACCTTATAATATATCGTAATTTGTAGTGTATCATTGAAAATACCTTATAATATATAGTAGTTTATCATTGAAAATACCTTATAATATAACGTAATATTCTGTGTATCATTGAAAATACCTTATAATATAACGTAATATGCAGTGTATCATTGAAAATACCTTATAATATATCGTAATTTGTAGTGTATCATTGAAAATACCTTATCTTATATGGTAATTTGTAGTCTATCATTGAAAATACCTTATAATATAACGAAATATGCAGTGTATCATTGAAAATACCTTATAATATATCGTAATTTGTAGTGTATCATTGAAAATACCTTATAATATATAGTAGTTTATCATTGAAAATACCTTATAATATAACGTAATATGCTGTGTATCATTGAAAATACCTTGTAATATATCGTAATTTGTAGTGTATCAATGAAAATACCTTATAATATAACGTAATATGCAGAGTATCATTGGAAATACCTTATAATATATCTTAATTTTTTAGTGTATCATTGAAAATACCTAATAATATAACGTAATATGCAGAGTATCATTGGAAATACCTTATAATATATCTTAATTTTTTAGTGTATCATTGAAAATACCTAATAATATAACGTAATATGCAATGTATCATTGAAAATACCTTATAATAAAACGTAATATGCAGTGTATCATTGAAAATACCTTATAATATAACGTAATATTCTGTGTATCATTGAAAATACCTTATAATATAACGTAATATGCAGTGTATCATTGAAAATACCTTATAATATATCGTAATTTGTAGTGTATCATTGAAAATACCTTATAATATAACGTAATATGCAGTGTATCATTGAAAATACCTTATAATATAACGTAATATGCAGTGTATGATTGAAAATACCTTATAATATAACGTAATATGCGGTGTATCATTGAAAATACCGTAGAATATATGGTAATTCTAGTCTATCAATGAAAATACATTATAATATAAGGTAATATGCAGTGTATCTTTGAAAATACCTTATAATATAACGTAATATGCAGTGTATCATTGGAAATACCTTATAATATATAGTAATTTTTTAGTGTATCATTGAAAATACCTAATAATATAACGTAATATGCAGTGTATCATTGAAAATACCCTATAATATAACGTAATATGCAGTGTATCATTGAAAATACATTATAATATAACGTAATATGCAGTGTATCATTGAAAATAATTTATAATATATCGTAATTTGTAGTGTATCAATGAAAATACGTTATAATATAACGTAATATGCAGAGTATCATTGGAAATACCTTATAATATATCTTAATTTTTTAGTGTATCATTGAAAATACCTAATAATATAACGTAATATGCAGAGTATCATTGGAAATACCTTATAATATATCTTAATTTTTTAGTGTATCATTGAAAATACCTAATAATATAACGTAATATGCAGTGTATCATTGAAAATACCCTATAATATAACGTAATATGCAGTGTATCATTGAAAATACATTATAATATAACGTAATATGCAGTGTATCATTGAAAATAATTTATAATATATCGTAATTTGTAGTGTATCAATGAAAATACGTTATAATATAACGTAATATGCAGAGTATCATTGGAAATACCTTATAATATATCTTAATTTTTTAGTGTATCATTGAAAATACCTAATAATATAACGTAATATGCAGAGTATCATTGGAAATACCTTATAATATATCGTAATTTGTAGTGTATCATTGAAAATACCTTATCTTATATGGTAATTTGTAGTCTATCATTGAAAATACCTTATAATATAACGAAATATGCAGTGTATCATTGAAAATACCTTATAATATATCGTAATTTGTAGTGTATCATTGAAAATACCTTATAATATATAGTAGTTTATCATTGAAAATACCTTATAATATAACGTAATATGCTGTGTATCATTGAAAATACCTTGTAATATATCGTAATTTGTAGTGTATCATTGAAAATACCTTATAATATATAGTAGTTTATCATTGAAAATACCTTATAATATAACGTAATATGCTGTGTATCATTGAAAATACCTTGTAATATATCGTAATTTGTAGTGTATCAATGAAAATACCTTATAATATAAAGTAATATGCAGTGTATCATTGAAAATACCTTATAATATATCGTAATTTGTAGTGTATCATTGAAAATACCATATAATATATAGTAGTTTATCATTGAAAATACCTTATAATATAACGTAATATTCTGTGTATCATTGAAAATACCTTATAATAAAACGTAATATGCAGTGTATCATTGAAAATACCTTATAATAAAACGTAATATGCAGTGTATCATTGGAAATACCTTATAATATATGGTAATTTGTAGTGTATCAATGAAAATACCTTATAATATAACGTAATATTCTGTGTATCATTGAAAATACCTTAGAATATATGGTAATTCTAGTCTATCAATGAAAATACCTTATAATATAACGTAATATGCAGTGTATCATTGAAAATTCCTTATAATATAACGTAATATGCAGAGTATCCTTGGAAATACCTTATAATATATCGTAATTTTTTAGTGTATCATTGGAAATACCTAATAATATAACGTAATATGCAGTGTATCATTGAAAATACCTTATAATAAAACGTAATATGCAGTGTATCATTGAAAATACCTTAGAATATATGGTAATTTGTAGTGTATCATTGAAAATACCTTGTAATATATAGTAGTTTATCATTGAAAATACCTTATAATATAACGTAATATTCTGTGTATCACTGAAAATACCTTATAATATAACGTAATATGCAGTGTATCATTGAAAATACCTTATAATATAACGTAATATGACGTGTATCATTGAAAATACTTTATAATATAACGTAATATGCAGTGTATCATTTAAAATACCTTATAATATAACGTAATATGCAGTGTATCATTGGAAATACCTTATAATATATGGTAATTTGTAGTGTATCAATGAAAATACCTTATAATATAACGTAATATGCAGTGTATCATTGAAAATAATTTATAATATATCGTAATTTGTAGTGTATCAATGACAATACCTTATAATATAAAGTAATATGCAGTGTATCATTGAAAATACCTTATAATATATCGTAATTTGTAGTGTATCATTCAAAATACCTTATAATATATAGTAGCTTATCATTGAAAATACCTTATAATATAACGTAATATGCAGTGTATCATTGAAAATACCTTATAATATATCGTAATTTGTAGTGTATCATTGAAAATACCTTATAATATATAGTAGTTTATCATTGAAAATACCTTATAATATAACGCAATATGCAGTGTATCATTGAAAATACCTTATAATATAACGTAATATGCAGTCTATGATTGAAAATACCTTATAATATAACGTAATATGCGGTGTATCATTGAAAATACCGTAGAATATATGGTAATTCTAGTCTATCAATGAAAATACATTATAATATAAGGTAATATGCAGTGTATCTTTGAAAATACCATATAATATAACGTAATATGCAGTGTATCATTGGAAATACCTTATAATATATAGTAATTTTTTAGTGTATCATTGAAAATACCTAATAATATAACGTAATATGCAGTGCATCATTGAAAATACCTTATAATATAACGTAATATGCAGTGTATCATTGAAAATACCTTATAATATAACGTAATATGCAGTGTATCATTGAAAATAATTTATAATATATCGTAATTTGTAGTGTATCAATGAAAATACCTTATAATATAACGTAATATGCATAGTATCATTGGAAATACCTTATAATATATAGTAGTCTATCATTGAAAATACCTTATAATATAACTTAATATGCAGTGTATCAATGAAAATACCTTATAATATAACGTAATATGCACTGTATCATTGAAAATACCTTATAATATAACGTAATATGCAGTCTATCATTGAAAATACCTTATAATATAATGTAATATGCAGTCTATCATTGAAAATACCTCATAATATAACATAATAAGCAGTGTATCATTGAAAATACCTTATAATATAACGTGATATGCAGTGTATCATTGAAAATACCTTATAATATAACGTAATATGCGGTGTATCATTGAAAATACCGTAGAATATATGGTAATTCTAGTCTATCAATGAAAATACATTATAATATAAGGTAATATGCAGTGTATCTTTGAAAATACCTTATAATATAACGTAATATGCAGTGTATCATTGGAAATACCTTATAATATATAGTAATTTTTTAGTGTATCATTGAAAATACCTAATAATATAACGTAATATGCAGGGCATCATTGAAAATACCTTATAATATAACGTAATATGCAGTGTATCATTGAAAATACCTTATAATATAACGTAATATGCAGTGTATCATTGAAAATACCTTATAATAAAACGTAATATGCAGTGTATCATTGAAGATACCTTATAATATATGGTAATTTGTAGTGTATCAATGAAAATACCTTATAATATAACGTAATATGCAGTGTATCATTGAAAATACCTTATAATATAACGCAATATGCAGTGTATCATTGAAAATACCTTATAATATAACGTAATATGCGGTGTATCATTGAAAATACCGTAGTATATATGGTAATTCTAGTCTATCAATGAAAATACATTATAATATAAGGTAATATGCAGTGTATCATTGAAAATACCTTATAATATAACGTAATATGCAGAGTATCATTGGAAATACCTTATAATATATCTTAATTTTTTAGTGTATCATTGAAAATACCTAATAATATAACGTAATATGCAGAGTATCATTGGAAATACCTTATAATATATCTTAATTTTTTAGTGTATCATTGAAAATACCTAATAATATAACGTAATATGCAATGTATCATTGAAAATACCTTATAATAAAACGTAATATGCAGTGTATCATTGAAAATACCTTATAATATAACGTAATATTCTGTGTATCATTGAAAATACCTTATAATATAACGTAATATGCAGTGTATCATTGAAAATACCTTATAATATATCGTAATTTGTAGTGTATCATTGAAAATACCTTATAATATAACGTAATATGCAGTGTATCATTGAAAATACCTTATAATATAACGTAATATGCAGTGTATGATTGAAAATACTTTATAATATAACGTAATATGCGGTGTATCATTGAAAATACCGTAGAATATATGGTAATTCTAGTCTATCAATGAAAATACATTATAATATAAGGTAATATGCAGTGTATCTTTGAAAATACCTTATAATATAACGTAATATGCAGTGTATCATTGGAAATACCTTATAATATATAGTAATTTTTTAGTGTATCATTGAAAATACCTAATAATATAACGTAATATGCAGTGTATCATTGAAAATACCCTATAATATAACGTAATATGCAGTGTATCATTGAAAATACATTATAATATAACGTAATATGCGGTGTATCATTGAAAATACCTTATAATATAACGTAATATGCAGTGTATCATTGAAAATACCTTGTAATATATAGTAGTTTATCATTGAAAATACCTTATAATATAACGTAATATTCTTTGTATCATTGAAAATACCTTAGAATATATGGTAATTCTAGTCTATCAATGAAAATACCTTATAATATAACGTAATATGCAGTGTATCATTGAATATTCCTTATAATATAACGTAATATGCAGTGTATCATTGAAAATACCGTAGAATATATGGTAATTCTAGTCTATCAATGAAAATACATTATAATATAAGGTAATATGCAGTGTATCATTGAAAATACCTTATAATATAACGTAATATGCAGTGTATCATTGAAAATACCTTATAATATATGGTAATTTGTAGTGTATCAATGAAAATACCTTATAATATAACGTAATATGCAGTGTATCATTGAAAATAATTTATAATATATCGTAATTTGTAGTGTATCAATGAAAATACCTTATAATATAAAGTAATATGCAGTGTATCATTGAAAATACCTTATAATATATCGTAATTTGTAGTGTATCATTGAAAATACCTTATAATATATAGTAGCTTATCATTGAAAATACCTTATAATATAACGTAATATGCTGTGTATCATTGAAAATACCTTTTAGTATAACGTAATATGCAGTGCTTCATTGAAAATACCTTATAATATAACGTAATATGCAGTGTATCATTGAAAATACCTTATAATATAACGTAATATGCAGAGTATCATTGGAAATACCTTATAATATATCTTAATTTTTTAGTGTATCATTGAAAATACCTAATAATATAACGTAATATGCAATGTATCATTGAAAATACCTTATAATAAAACGTAATATGCAGTGTATCATTGAAAATACCTTATAATATATCGTAATTTGTAGTGTATCATTGAAAATACCTTATAATATATAGTAGTTTATCATTGAAAATACCTTATAATATAACGTAATATTCTCTGTATCATTGAAAATACCTTATAATATAACGTAATATGCAGTGTATCATTGAAAATACCTTATAATATATCGTAATTTGTAGTGTATCATTGAAAATACCTTATCTTATATGGTAATTTGTAGTCTATCATTGAAAATACCTTATAATATAACGAAATATGCAGTGTATCATTGAAAATACCTTATAATATATCGTAATTTGTAGTGTATCATTGAAAATACCATATAATATATAGTAGTTTATCATTGAAAATACCTTATAATATAACGTAATATTCTGTGTATCATTGAAAATACCTTATAATAAAACGTAATATGCAGTGTATCATTGAAAATACCTTATAATAAAACGTAATATGCAGTGTATCATTGAAGATACCTTATAATATATGGTAATTTGTAGTGTATCAATGAAAATACCTTATAATATAACGTAATATGCAGTGTATCATTGAAAATACCTTATAATATAACGCAATATGCAGTGTATCATTGAAAATACCTTATAATATAACGTAATATGCTGTGTATCATTGAAAATACCGTAGAATATATGGTAATTCTAGTCTATCAATGAAAATACATTATAATATAAGGTAATATGCAGTGTATCATTGAAAATACCTTATAATATAACGTAATATGCAGTGTATCATTGGAAATACCTTATAATATATAGTAATTTTTTAGTGTATCATTGAAAATACCTAATAATATAACGTAATATGCAGTGCATCATTGAAAATACCTTATAATATAACGTAATATGCAGTGTATCATTGAAAATACCTTATAATATAACGTAATATGCAGTGTATCATTGAAAATAATTTATAATATATCGTAATTTGTAGTGTATCAATGAAAATACGTTATAATATAACGTAATATGCAGAGTATCATTGGAAATACCTTATAATATATCTTAATTTTTTAGTGTATCATTGAAAATACCTAATAATATAACGTAATATGCAGAGTATCATTGGAAATACCTTATAATATATCTTAATTTTTTAGTGTATCATTGAAAATACCTAATAATATAACGTAATATGCAGTGTATCATTGAAAATACCTTATAATAAAACGTAATATGCAGTGTATCATTGAAAATACCTTATAATATAACGTAATATTCTGTGTATCATTGAAAATACCTTATAATATAACGTAATATGCAGTGTATCATTGAAAATACCTTATAATATATCGTAATTTGTAGTGTATCATTGAAAATACCTTATCTTATATGGTAATTTGTAGTCTATCATTGAAAATACCTTATAATATAACGAAATATGCAGTGTATCATTGAAAATACCTTATAATATATCGTAATTTGTAGTGTATCATTGAAAATACCTTATAATATATAGTAGTTTATCATTGAAAATACCTTATAATATAACGTAATATGCTGTGTATCATTGAAAATACCTTGTAATATATCGTAATTTGTAGTGTATCATTGAAAATACCTTATAATATATAGTAGTTTATCATTGAAAATACCTTATAATATAACGTAATATGCTGTGTATCATTGAAAATACCTTGTAATATATCGTAATTTGTAGTGTATCAATGAAAATACCTTATAATATAAAGTAATATGCAGTGTATCATTGAAAATACCTTATAATATATCGTAATTTGTAGTGTATCATTGAAAATACCATATAATATATAGTAGTTTATCATTGAAAATACCTTATAATATAACGTAATATTCTGTGTATCATTGAAAATACCTTATAATAAAACGTAATATGCAGTGTATCATTGAAAATACCTTATAATAAAACGTAATATGCAGTGTATCATTGAAGATACCTTATAATATATGGTAATTTGTAGTGTATGCATGAAAATACCTTATAATATAACGTAATATTCTGTGTATCATTGAAAATACCTTAGAATATATGGTAATTCTAGTCTATCAATGAAAATACCTTATAATATAACGTAATATGCAGTGTATCATTGAAAATTCCTTATAATATAACGTAATATGCAGAGTATCCTTGGAAATACCTTATAATATATCGTAATTTTTTAGTGTATCATTGGAAATACCTAATAATATAACGTAATATGCAGTGTATCATTGAAAATACCTTATAATAAAACGTAATATGCAGTGTATCATTGAAAATACCTTAGAATATATGGTAATTTGTAGTGTATCATTGAAAATACCTTGTAATATATAGTAGTTTATCATTGAAAATACCTTATAATATAACGTAATATTCTGTGTATCACTGAAAATACCTTATAATATAACGTAATATGCAGTGTATCATTGAAAATACCTTATAATATAACGTAATATGACGTGTATCATTGAAAATACTTTATAATATAACGTAATATGCAGTGTATCATTTAAAATACCTTATAATATAACGTAATATGCAGTGTATCATTGGAAATACCTTATAATATATGGTAATTTGTAGTGTATCAATGAAAATACCTTATAATATAACGTAATATGCAGTGTATCATTGAAAATAATTTATAATATATCGTAATTTGTAGTGTATCAATGACAATACCTTATAATATAAAGTAATATGCAGTGTATCATTGAAAATACCTTATAATATATCGTAATTTGTAGTGTATCATTCAAAATACCTTATAATATATAGTAGCTTATCATTGAAAATACCTTATAATATAACGTAATATGCTGTGTATCATTGAAAATACCTTATAGTATAACGTAATATGCAGTGCTTCATTGAAAATACCTTATAATATAACGTAATATGCAGAGTATCATTGGAAATACCTTATAATATATCTTAATTTTTTAGTGTATCATTGAAAATACCTAATAATATAACGTAATATGCAATGTATCATTGAAAATACCTTATAATAAAACGTAATATGCAGTGTATCATTGAAAATACCTTATAATATAACGTAATTTGTAGTGTATCATTGAAAATACCTTATAATATATAGTAGTTTATCATTGAAAATACCTTATAATATAACGCAATATGCAGTGTATCAATGAAAATACCTTATAATATAACGTAATATGCAGTCTATGATTGAAAATACCTTATAATATAACGTAATATGCGGTGTATCATTGAAAATACCGTAGAATATATGGTAATTCTAGTCTATCAATGAAAATACATTATAATATAACGTAATATGCGGTGTATCATTGAAAATACCGTAGAATATAACGTAATATGCAGTGTATCATTGGAAATACCTTATAATATATAGTAATTTTTTAGTGTATCATTGAAAATACCTAATAATATAACGTAATATGCAGTGCATCATTGAAAATACCTTATAATATAACGTAATATGCAGTGTATCATTGAAAATACCTTATAATATAACGTAATATGCAGTGTATCATTGAAAATAATTTATAATATATCGTAATTTGTAGTGTATCAATGAAAATACCTTATAATATAACGTAATATGCATAGTATCATTGGAAATACCTTATAATATATAGTAGTCTATCATTGAAAATACCTTATAATATAACTTAATATGCAGTGTATCATTGAAAATACCTTATAATATATGGTAATTTGTAGTGTATCAATGAAAATACCTTATAATATAACGTAATATTCTGTGTATCATTGAAAATACCTTAGAATATATGGTAATTCTAGTCTATCAATGAAAATACCTTATAATATATCGTAATATGCAGTGTATCATTGAAAATTCCTTATAATATAACGTAATATGCAGAGTATCCTTGGAAATACCTTATAATATATCGTAATTTTTTAGTGTATCATTGGAAATACCTAATAATATAACGTAATATGCAGTGTATCATTGAAAATACCTTATAATAAAACGTAATATGCAGTGTATCATTGAAAATACCTTAGAATATATGGTAATTTGTAGTGTATCATTGAAAATACCTTGTAATATATAGTAGTTTATCATTGAAAATACCTTATAATATAACGTAATATTCTGTGTATCACTGAAAATACCTTATAATATAACGTAATATGCAGTGTATCATTGAAAATACCTTATAATATAACGTAATATGACGTGTATCATTGAAAATACTTTATAATATAACGTAATATGCAGTGTATCATTTAAAATACCTTATAATATAACGTAATATGCAGTGTATCATTGGAAATACCTTATAATATATGGTAATTTGTAGTGTATCAATGAAAATACCTTATAATATAACGTAATATGCAGTGTATCATTGAAAATAATTTATAATATATCGTAATTTGTAGTGTATCAATGACAATACCTTATAATATAAAGTAATATGCAGTGTATCATTGAAAATACCTTATAATATATCGTAATTTGTAGTGTATCATTCAAAATACCTTATAATATATAGTAGCTTATCATTGAAAATACCTTATAATATAACGTAATATGCTGTGTATCATTGAAAATACCTTATAGTATAACGTAATATGCAGTGCTTCATTGAAAATACCATATAATATAACGTAATATGCAGTGTATCATTGAAAATACCTTATAATATAACGTAATATGCAGAGTATCATTGGAAATACCTTATAATATATCTTAATTTTTTAGTGTATCATTGAAAATACCTAATAATATAACGTAATATGCAATGTATCATTGAAAATACCTTATAATAAAACGTAATATGCAGTGTATCATTGAAAATACCTTATAATATATCGTAATTTGTAGTGTATCATTGAAAATACCTTATAATATATAGTAGTTTATCATTGAAAATACCTTATAATATAACGCAATATGCAGTGTATCATTGAAAATACCTTATAATATAACGTAATATGCAGTCTATGATTGAAAATACCTTATAATATAACGTAATATGCGGTGTATCATTGAAAATACCGTAGAATATATGGTAATTCTAGTCTATCAATGAAAATACATTATAATATAAGGTAATATGCAGTGTATCTTTGAAAATACCATATAATATAACGTAATATGCAGTGTATCATTGGAAATACCTTATAATATATAGTAATTTTTTAGTGTATCATTGAAAATACCTAATAATATAACGTAATATGCAGTGCATCATTGAAAATACCTTATAATATAACGTAATATGCAGTGTATCATTGAAAATACCTTATAATATAACGTAATATGCAGTGTATCATTGAAAATAATTTATAATATATCGTAATTTGTAGTGTATCAATGAAAATACCTTATAATATAACGTAATATGCATAGTATCATTGGAAATACCTTATAATATATAGTAGTCTATCATTGAAAATACCTTATAATATAACGCAATATGCAGTGTATCATTGAAAATACCTTATAATATAACGTAATATGCGGTGTATCATTGAAAATACCGTAGAATATATGGTAATTCTAGTCTATCAATGAAAATACATTATAATATAAGGTAATATGCAGTGTATCATTGAAAATACCTTATAATATAACGTAATATGCAGTGTATCATTGGAAATACCTTATAATATATAGTAATTTTTTAGTGTATCATTGAAAATACCTAATAATATAACGTAATATGCAGTGCATCATTGAAAATACCTTATAATATAACGTAATATGCAGTGTATCATTGAAAATACCTTATAATATAACGTAATATGCAGTGTATCATTGAAAATAATTTATAATATATCGTAATTTGTAGTGTATCAATGAAAATACGTTATAATATAACGTAATATGCAGAGTATCATTGGAAATACCTTATAATATATCTTAATTTTTTAGTGTATCATTGAAAATACCTAATAATATAACGTAATATGCAGAGTATCATTGGAAATACCTTATAATATATCTTAATTTTTTAGTGTATCATTGAAAATACCTAATAATATAACGTAATATGCAATGTATCATTGAAAATACCTTATAATAAAACGTAATATGCAGTGTATCATTGAAAATACCTTATAATATAACGTAATATTCTGTGTATCATTGAAAATACCTTATAATATAACGTAATATGCAGTGTATCATTGAAAATACCTTATAATATATCGTAATTTGTAGTGTATCATTGAAAATACCTTATCTTATATGGTAATTTGTAGTCTATCATTGAAAATACCTTATAATATAACGAAATATGCAGTGTATCATTGAAAATACCTTATAATATATCGTAATTTGTAGTGTATCATTGAAAATACCTTATAATATATAGTAGTTTATCATTGAAAATACCTTATAATATAACGTAATATGCTGTGTATCATTGAAAATACCTTGTAATATATCGTAATTTGTAGTGTATCATTGAAAATACCTTATAATATATAGTAGTTTATCATTGAAAATACCTTATAATATAACGTAATATGCTGTGTATCATTGAAAATACCTTGTAATATATCGTAATTTGTAGTGTATCAATGAAAATACCTTATAATATAAAGTAATATGCAGTGTATCATTGAAAATACCTTATAATATATCGTAATTTGTAGTGTATCATTGAAAATACCTTATAATATATAGTAGTTTATCATTGAAAATACCTTATAATATAACGTAATATGCTGTGTATCATTGAAAATACCTTGTAATATATCGTAATTTGTAGTGTATCAATGAAAATACCTTATAATATAAAGTAATATGCAGTGTATCATTGAAAATACCTTATAATATATCGTAATTTGTAGTGTATCATTGAAAATACCTTATAATA
The DNA here is from genome assembly GCA_916610255.1 of Lasioglossum lativentre. Lineage (NCBI taxonomy): Eukaryota > Metazoa > Arthropoda > Insecta > Hymenoptera > Halictidae > Lasioglossum > Lasioglossum lativentre. The sequence goes on from CAKAJI010000341.1 coordinate 537,228, forward strand.
TATAGTAGTTTATCATTGAAAATACCTTATAATATAACGTAATATTCTGTGTATCATTGAAAATACCTTGTAATATATCGTAATTTGTAGTGTATCATTGAAAATACCTTATAATATATAGTAGTTTATCATTGAAAATACCTTATAATATAACGTAATATGCTGTGTATCATTGAAAATACCTTGTAATATATCGTAATTTGTAGTGTATCAATGAAAATACCTTATAATATAAAGTAATATGCAGTGTATCATTGAAAATACCTTATAATATATCGTAATTTGTAGTGTATCATTGAAAATACCATATAATATATAGTAGTTTATCATTGAAAATACCTTATAATATAACGTAATATTCTGTGTATCATTGAAAATACCTTATAATAAAACGTAATATGCAGTGTATCATTGAAAATACCTTATAATAAAACGTAATATGCAGTGTATCATTGGAAATACCTTATAATATATGGTAATTTGTAGTGTATCAATGAAAATACCTTATAATATAACGTAATATTCTGTGTATCATTGAAAATACCTTAGAATATATGGTAATTCTAGTCTATCAATGAAAATACCTTATAATATAACGTAATATGCAGTGTATCATTGAAAATACCTTATAATATAACGTAATATGCAGAGTATCCTTGGAAATACCTTATAATATATCGTAATTTTTTAGTGTATCATTGGAAATACCTAATAATATAACGTAATATGCAGTGTATCATTGAAAATACCTTATAATAAAACGTAATATGCAGTGTATCATTGAAAATACCTTAGAATATATGGTAATTTGTAGTGTATCATTGAAAATACCTTGTAATATATAGTAGTTTATCATTGAAAATACCTTATAATATAACGTAATATTCTGTGTACCACTGAAAATACCTTATAATATAACGTAATATGCAGTGTATCATTGAAAATACCTTATAATATAACGTAATATGACGTGTATCATTGAAAATACTTTATAATATAACGTAATATGCAGTGTATCATTTAAAATACCTTATAATATAACGTAATATGCAGTGTATCATTGGAAATACCTTATAATATATGGTAATTTGTAGTGTATCATTGAAAATACCTTATAATATAACGTAATATGACGTGTATCATTGAAAATACTTTATAATATAACGTAATATGCAGTGTATCATTTAAAATACCTTATAATATAAAGTAATATGCAGTGTATCATTGAAAATACCTTATAATATATCGTAATTTGTAGTGTATCATTCAAAATACCTTATAATATATAGTAGCTTATCATTGAAAATACCTTATAATATAACGTAATATGCTGTGTATCATTGAAAATACCTTATAGTATAACGTAATATGCAGTGCTTCATTGAAAATACCTTATAATATAACGTAATATGCAGAGTATCATTGGAAATACCTTATAATATATCTTAATTTTTTAGTGTATCATTGAAAATACCTAATAATATAACGTAATATGCAATGTATCATTGAAAATACCTTATAATATAACGTAATATGCAGTGTATCATTGAAAATACCTTATAATATATCGTAATTTGTAGTGTATCATTGAAAATACCTTATAATATATAGTAGTTTATCATTGAAAATACCTTATAATATAACGCAATATGCAGTGTATCATTGAAAATACCTTATAATATAACGTAATATGCAGTCTATGATTGAAAATACCTTATAATATAACGTAATATGCGGTGTATCATTGAAAATACCGTAGAATATATGGTAATTCTAGTCTATCAATGAAAATACATTATAATATAAGGTAATATGCAGTGTATCTTTGAAAATACCATATAATATAACGTAATATGCAGTGTATCATTGGAAATACCTTATAATATATAGTAATTTTTTAGTGTATCATTGAAAATACCTAATAATATAACGTAATATGCAGTGCATCATTGAAAATACCTTATAATATAACGTAATATGCAGTGTATCATTGAAAATACCTTATAATATAACGTAATATGCAGTGTATCATTGAAAATAATTTATAATATATCGTAATTTGTAGTGTATCAATGAAAATACCTTATAATATAACGTAATATGCATAGTATCATTGGAAATACCTTATAATATATAGTAGTCTATCATTGAAAATACCTTATAATATAACTTAATATGCAGTGTATCATTGAAAATACCTTATAATATATGGTAATTTGTAGTGTATCAATGAAAATACCTTATAATATAACGTAATATTCTGTGTATCATTGAAAATACCTTAGAATATATGGTAATTCTAGTCTATCAATGAAAATACCTTATAATATAACGTAATATGCAGTGTATCATTGAAAATTCCTTATAATATAACGTAATATGCAGAGTATCCTTGGAAATACCTTATAATATATCGTAATTTTTTAGTGTATCATTGGAAATACCTAATAATATAACGTAATATGCAGTGTATCATTGAAAATACCTTATAATAAAACGTAATATGCAGTGTATCATTGAAAATACCTTAGAATATATGGTAATTTGTAGTGTATCATTGAAAATACCTTGTAATATATAGTAGTTTATCATTGAAAATACCTTATAATATAACGTAATATTCTGTGTATCACTGAAAATACCTTATAATATAACGTAATATGCAGTGTATCATTGAAAATACCTTATAATATAACGTAATATGACGTGTATCATTGAAAATACTTTATAATATAACGTAATATGCAGTGTATCATTTAAAATACCTTATAATATAACGTAATATGCAGTGTATCATTGGAAATACCTTATAATATATGGTAATTTGTAGTGTATCAATGAAAATACCTTATAATATAACGTAATATGCAGTGTATCATTGAAAATAATTTATAATATATCGTAATTTGTAGTGTATCAATGACAATACCTTATAATATAAAGTAATATGCAGTGTATCATTGAAAATACCTTATAATATATCGTAATTTGTAGTGTATCATTCAAAATACCTTATAATATATAGTAGCTTATCATTGAAAATACCTTATAATATAACGTAATATGCTGTGTATCATTGAAAATACCTTATAGTATAACGTAATATGCAGTGCTTCATTGAAAATACCTTATAATATAACGTAATATGCAGTGTATCATTGAAAATACCTTATAATATAACGTAATATGCAGAGTATCATTGGAAATACCTTATAATATATCTTAATTTTTTAGTGTATCATTGAAAATACCTAATAATATAACGTAATATGCAATGTATCATTGAAAATACCTTATAATAAAACGTAATATGCAGTGTATCATTGAAAATACCTTATAATATATCGTAATTTGTAGTGTATCATTGAAAATACCTTATAATATATAGTAGTTTATCATTGAAAATACCTTATAATATAACGCAATATGCAGTGTATCATTGAAAATACCTTATAATATAACGTAATATGCGGTGTATCATTGAAAATACCGTAGAATATATGGTAATTCTAGTCTATCAATGAAAATACATTATAATATAAGGTAATATGCAGTGTATCTTTGAAAATACCATATAATATAACGTAATATGCAGTGTATCATTGGAAATACCTTATAATATATAGTAATTTTTTAGTGTATCATTGAAAATACCTAATAATATAACGTAATATGCAGTGCATCATTGAAAATACCTTATAATATAACGTAATATGCAGTGTATCATTGAAAATACCTTATAATATAACGTAATATGCAGTGTATCATTGAAAATAATTTATAATATATCGTAATTTGTAGTGTATCAATGAAAATACCTTATAATATAACGTAATATGCATAGTATCATTGGAAATACCTTATAATATATAGTAGTCTATCATTGAAAATACCTTATAATATAACTTAATATGCAGTGTATCAATGAAAATACCTTATAATATAACGTAATATGCACTGTATCATTGAAAATACCTTATAATATAACGTAATATGCAGTCTATCATTGAAAATACCTTATAATATAATGTAATATGCAGTCTATCATTGAAAATACCTCATAATATAACATAATAAGCAGTGTATCATTAAAAATACCTTATAATATATCGTAATTTGTAGTGTATCATTGAAAATACCTTATAATATATAGTAGTTTATCATTGAAAATACCTTATAATATAAGGTAATATGCAGTCTATCATTGAAAATACCTTATAATATAATGTAGTATGCAGTCTATCAATGAAAATACATTATAATATAAGGTAATATGCAGTGTATCATTGAAAATACCTTATAATATAACGTAATATGCAGTGTATGATTGAAAATACCTTATAATATAACGTAATATGCAGTGTATCATTGGAAATACCTTATAATATATAGTAATTTTTTAGTGTATCATTGAAAATACCTAATAATATAACGTAATATGCAGTGTATCATTGAAAATACCTTATAATATAACGTAATATGCAGAGTATCATTGGAAATACCTTATAATATTTCTTAATTTTTTAGTGTATCATTGAAAATACCTAATAATATAACGTAATATGCAATGTATCGTTGAAAATACCTTATAATAAAACGTAATATGCAGTGTATCATTGAAAATACCTTATAATATATCGTAATTTGTAGTGTATCATTGAAAATACCTTATAATATATAGTAGCTTATCATTGAAAATACCTTATAATATAACGTAATATGCTGTGTATCATTGAAAATACCTTATAGTATAACGTAATATGCAGTGCTTCATTGAAAATACCTTATAATATAACGTAATATGCAGTGTATCATTGAAAATACCTTATAATATAACGTAATATGCAGAGTATCATTGGAAATACCTTATAATATTTCTTAATTTTTTAGTGTATCATTGAAAATACCTAATAATATAACGTAATATGCAATGTATCATTGAAAATACCTTATAATAAAACGTAATATGCAGTGTATCATTGAAAATACCTTATAATATATCGTAATTTGTAGTGTATCATTGAAAATACCTTATAATATATAGTAGTTTATCATTGAAAATACCTTATAATATAACGTAATATGCAGTGTATCATTGAAAATACCTTATAATATAACGTAATATGCAGTGTATGATTGAAAATACCTTATAATATAACGTAATATGCTGTGTATCATTGAAAATACCTTATAGTATAACGTAATATGCAGTGCTTCATTGAAAATACCTTATAATATAACGTAATATGCAGTGTATCATTGAAAATACCTTATAATATAACGTAATATGCAGAGTATCATTGGAAATACCTTATAATATATCTTAATTTTTTAGTGTATCATTGAAAATACCTAATAATATAACGTAATATGCAATGTATCATTGAAAATACCTTATAATAAAACGTAATATGCAGTGTATCATTGAAAATACCTTATAATATATCGTAATTTGTAGTGTATCATTGAAAATACCTTATAATATATAGTAGTTTATCATTGAAAATACCTTATAATATAAGGTAATATGCAGTGTATCTTTGAAAATACCATATAATATAACGTAATATGCAGTGTATCATTGGAAATACCTTATAATATATAGTAATTTTTTAGTGTATCATTGAAAATACCTAATAATATAACGTAATATGCAGTGCATCATTGAAAATACCTTATAATATAACGTAATATGCAGTGTATCATTGAAAATACCTTATAATAAAACGTAATATGCAGTGTATCATTGAAAATACCTTATAATATATCGTAATTTGTAGTGTATCATTGAAAATACCTTATAATATATAGTAGTTTATCATTGAAAATACCTTATAATATAAGGTAATATGCAGTGTATCTTTGAAAATACCATATAATATAACGTAATATGCAGTGTATCATTGGAAATACCTTATAATATATAGTAATTTTTTAGTGTATCATTGAAAATACCTAATAATATAACGTAATATGCAGTGCATCATTGAAAATACCTTATAATATAACGTAATATGCAGTGTATCATTGAAAATACCTTATAATATAACGTAATATGCAGTGTATCATTGAAAATAATTTATAATATATCGTAATTTGTAGTGTATCAATGAAAATACCTTATAATATAACGTAATATGCATAGTATCATTGAAAATACCTTATAATAAAACGTAATATGCAGTGTATCATTGAAAATACCTTATAATATATCGTAATTTGTAGTGTATCATTGAAAATACCTTATAATATATAGTAGTTTATCATTGAAAATACCTTATAATATAACGCAATATGCAGTGTATCATTGAAAATACCTTATAATATAACGTAATATGCAGTCTATGATTGAAAATACCTTATAATATAACGTAATATGCGGTGTATCATTGAAAATACCGTAGAATATATGGTAATTCTAGTCTATCAATGAAAATACATTATAATATAAGGTAATATGCAGTGTATCTTTGAAAATACCATATAATATAACGTAATATGCAGTGTATCATTGGAAATACCTTATAATATATAGTAATTTTTTAGTGTATCATTGAAAATACCTAATAATATAACGTAATATGCAGTGCATCATTGAAAATACCTTATAATATAACGTAATATGCAGTGTATCATTGAAAATACCTTATAATATAACGTAATATGCAGTGTATCATTGAAAATAATTTATAATATATCGTAATTTGTAGTGTATCAATGAAAATACCTTATAATATAACGTAATATGCATAGTATCATTGGAAATACCTTATAATATATAGTAGTCTATCATTGAAAATACCTTATAATATAACTTAATATGCAGTGTATCAATGAAAATACCTTATAATATAACGTAATATGCACTGTATCATTGAAAATACCTTATAATATAACGTAATATGCAGTCTATCATTGAAAATACCTTATAATATAATGTAATATGCAGTCTATCATTGAAAATACCTCATAATATAACATAATAAGCAGTGTATCATTGAAAATACCTTATAATATAACGTGATATGCAGTGTATCATTGAAAATACCTTATAATATAACGTAATATGCAGTCTATCATTGAAAATACCTTATAATATAATGTAATATGCAGTCTATCAATGAAAATACATTATAATATAAGGTAATATGCAGTGTATCATTGAAAATACCTTATAATATAACGTAATATGCAGTGTATCATTGGAAATACCTTATAATATAACGTAATATGCGGTGTATCATTGAAAATACCGTAGAATATATGGTAATTCTAGTCTATCAATGAAAATACATTATAATATAAGGTAATATGCAGTGTATCTTTGAAAATACCTTATAATATAACGTAATATGCAGTGTATCATTGGAAATACCTTATAATATATAGTAATTTTTTAGTGTATCATTGAAAATACCTAATAATATAACGTAATATGCAGTGTATCATTGAAAATACCTTATAATATAACGTAATATGCAGAGTATCATTGGAAATACCTTATAATATTTCTTAATTTTTTAGTGTATCATTGAAAATACCTAATAATATAACGTAATATGCAATGTATCGTTGAAAATACCTTATAATAAAACGTAATATGCAGTGTATCATTGAAAATACCTTATAATATATCGTAATTTGTAGTGTATCATTGAAAATACCTTATAATATATAGTAGCTTATCATTGAAAATACCTTATAATATAACGTAATATGCTGTGTATCATTGAAAATACCTTATAGTATAACGTAATATGCAGTGCTTCATTGAAAATACCTTATAATATAACGTAATATGCAGTGTATCATTGAAAATACCTTATAATATAACGTAATATGCAGAGTATCATTGGAAATACCTTATAATATTTCTTAATTTTTTAGTGTATCATTGAAAATACCTAATAATATAACGTAATATGCAGTGTATCATTGAAAATACCTTATAATAAAACGTAATATGCAGTGTATCATTGAAAATACCTTATAATATATCGTAATTTGTAGTGTATCATTGAAAATACCTTATAATATATAGTAGTTTATCATTGAAAATACCTTATAATATAACGTAATATGCAGTGTATCATTGAAAATACCTTATAATATAACGTAATATGCAGTGTATCATTGAAAATACCTTATAATATAACGTAATATGCTGTGTATCATTGAAAATACCTTATAGTATAACGTAATATGCAGTGCATCATTGAAAATACCTTATAATATAACGTAATATGCAGTGTATCATTGAAAATACCTTATAATATAACGTAATATGCAGAGTATCATTGGAAATACCTTATAATATATCTTAATTTTTTAGTGTATCATTGAAAATACCTAATAATATAACGTAATATGCAGTGTATCATTGAAAATACCTTATAATAAAACGTAATATGCAGTGTATCATTGAAAATACCTTATAATATATCGTAATTTGTAGTGTATCATTGAAAATACCTTATAATATATAGTAGCTTATCATTGAAAATACCTTATAATATAACGTAATATGCTGTGTATCATTGAAAATACCTTATAGTATAACGTAATATGCAGTGCTTCATTGAAAATACCTTATAATATAACGTAATATGCAGTGTATCATTGAAAATACCTTATAATATAACGTAATATGCAGAGTATCATTGGAAATACCTTATAATATTTCTTAATTTTTTAGTGTATCATTGAAAATACCTAATAATATAACGTAATATGCAATGTATCATTGAAAATACCTTATAATAAAACGTAATATGCAGTGTATCATTGAAAATACCTTATAATATATCGTAATTTGTAGTGTATCATTGAAAATACCTTATAATATATAGTAGTTTATCATTGAAAATACCTTATAATATAACGTAATATGCAGTGTATCATTGAAAATACCTTATAATATAACGTAATATGCAGTGTATCATTGAAAATACCTTATAATATAACGTAATATGCTGTGTATCATTGAAAATACCTTATAGTATAACGTAATATGCAGTGCTTCATTGAAAATACCTTATAATATAACGTAATATGCAGTGTATCATTGAAAATACCTTATAATATAACGTAATATGCAGAGTATCATTGGAAATACCTTATAATATATCTTAATTTTTTAGTGTATCATTGAAAATACCTAATAATATAACGTAATATGCAATGTATCATTGAAAATACCTTATAATAAAACGTAATATGCAGTGTATCATTGAAAATACCTTATAATATATCGTAATTTGTAGTGTATCATTGAAAATACCTTATAATATATAGTAGTTTATCATTGAAAATACCTTATAATATAAGGTAATATGCAGTGTATCTTTGAAAATACCATATAATATAACGTAATATGCAGTGTATCATTGGAAATACCTTATAATATATAGTAATTTTTTAGTGTATCATTGAAAATACCTAATAATATAACGTAATATGCAGTGCATCATTGAAAATACCTTATAATATAACGTAATATGCAGTGTATCATTGAAAATACCTTATAATATAACGTAATATGCAGTGTATCATTGAAAATAATTTATAATATATCGTAATTTGTAGTGTATCAATGAAAATACCTTATAATATAACGTAATATGCATAGTATCATTGGAAATACCTTATAATATATAGTAGTCTATCATTGAAAATACCTTATAATATAACTTAATATGCAGTGTATCAATGAAAATACCTTATAATATAACGTAATATGCACTGTATCATTGAAAATACCTTATAATATAACGTAATATGCAGTCTATCATTGAAAATACCTTATAATATAATGTAATATGCAGTCTATCATTGAAAATACCTCATAATATAACATAATATGCAGTGTATCTTTGAAAATACCATATAATATAACGTAATATGCAGTGTATCATTGGAAATACCTTATAATATATAGTAATTTTTTAGTGTATCATTGAAAATACCTAATAATATAACGTAATATGCAGTGCATCATTGAAAATACCTTATAATATAACGTAATATGCAGTGTATCATTGAAAATACCTTATAATATAACGTAATATGCAGTGTATCATTGAAAATAATTTATAATATATCGTAATTTGTAGTGTATCAATGAAAATACCTTATAATATAACGTAATATGCAGAGTATCATTGGAAATACCTTATAATATATCTTAATTTTTTAGTGTATCATTGAAAATACCTAATAATATAACGTAATATGCAATGTATCATTGAAAATACCTTATAATAAAACGTAATATGCAGTGTATCATTGAAAATACCTTATAATATATCGTAATTTGTAGTGTATCATTGAAAATACCTTATAATATATAGTAGTTTATCATTGAAAATACCTTATAATATAACGCAATATGCAGTGTATCATTGAAAATACCTTATAATATAACGTAATATGCAGTCTATGATTGAAAATACCTTATAATATAACGTAATATGCGGTGTATCATTGAAAATACCGTAGAATATATGGTAATTCTAGTCTATCAATGAAAATACATTATAATATAAGGTAATATGCAGTGTATCTTTGAAAATACCATATAATATAACGTAATATGCAGTGTATCATTGGAAATACCTTATAATATATAGTAATTTTTTAGTGTATCATTGAAAATACCTAATAATATAACGTAATATGCAGTGCATCATTGATAATACCTTATAATATAACGTAATATGCAGTGTATCATTGAAAATACCTTATAATATAACGTAATATGCAGAGTATCATTGGAAATACCTTATAATATTTCTTAATTTTTTAGTGTATCATTGAAAATACCTAATAATATAACGTAATATGCAATGTATCGTTGAAAATACCTTATAATAAAACGTAATATGCAGTGTATCATTGAAAATACCTTATAATATATCGTAATTTGTAGTGTATCATTGAAAATACCTTATAATATATAGTAGCTTATCATTGAAAATACCTTATAATATAACGTAATATGCTGTGTATCATTGAAAATACCTTATAGTATAACGTAATATGCAGTGCTTCATTGAAAATACCTTATAATATAACGTAATATGCAGTGTATCATTGAAAATACCTTATAATATAACGTAATATGCAGAGTATCATTGGAAATACCTTATAATATTTCTTAATTTTTTAGTGTATCATTGAAAATACCTAATAATATAACGTAATATGCAATGTATCATTGAAAATACCTTATAATAAAACGTAATATGCAGTGTATCATTGAAAATACCTTATAATATATCGTAATTTGTAGTGTATCATTGAAAATACCTTATAATATATAGTAGTTTATCATTGAAAATACCTTATAATATAACGTAATATGCAGTGTATCATTGAAAATACCTTATAATATAACGTAATATGCAGTGTATGATTGAAAATACCTTATAATATAACGTAATATGCTGTGTATCATTGAAAATACCTTATAGTATAACGTAATATGCAGTGCTTCATTGAAAATACCTTATAATATAACGTAATATGCAGTGTATCATTGAAAATACCTTATAATATAACGTAATATGCAGAGTATCATTGGAAATACCTTATAATATATCTTAATTTTTTAGTGTATCATTGAAAATACCTAATAATATAACGTAATATGCAATGTATCATTGAAAATACCTTATAATATAACGTAATATGCAGTGTATCATTGAAAATACCTTATAATATATCGTAATTTGTAGTGTATCATTGAAAATACCTTATAATATATAGTAGCTTATCATTGAAAATACCTTATAATATAACGTAATATGCTGTGTATCATTGAAAATACCTTATAGTATAACGTAATATGCAGTGCTTCATTGAAAATACCTTATAATATAACGTAATATGCAGTGTATCATTGAAAATACCTTATAATATAACGTAATATGCAGAGTATCATTGGAAATACCTTATAATATTTCTTAATTTTTTAGTGTATCATTGAAAATACCTAATAATATAACGTAATATGCAATGTATCATTGAAAATACCTTATAATATAACGTAATATGCAGTGTATCATTGAAAATACCTTATAATATATCGTAATTTGTAGTGTATCATTGAAAATACCTTATAATATATAGTAGTTTATCATTGAAAATACCTTATAATATAACGTAATATGCAGTGTATCATTGAAAATACCTTATAATATAACGTAATATGCAGTGTATGATTGAAAATACCTTATAATATAACGTAATATGCTGTGTATCATTGAAAATACCTTATAGTATAACGTAATATGCAGTGCTTCATTGAAAATACCTTATAATATAACGTAATATGCAGTGTATCATTGAAAATACCTTATAATATAACGTAATATGCAGAGTATCATTGGAAATACCTTATAATATATCTTAATTTTTTAGTGTATCATTGAAAATACCTAATAATATAACGTAATATGCAATGTATCATTGAAAATACCTTATAATATAACGTAATATGCAGTGTATCATTGAAAATACCTTATAATATATCGTAATTTGTAGTGTATCATTGAAAATACCTTATAATATATAGTAGTTTATCATTGAAAATACCTTATATTATAAGGTAATATGCAGTGTATCTTTGAAAATACCATATAATATAACGTAATATGCAGTGTATCATTGGAAATACCTTATAATATATAGTAATTTTTTAGTGTATCATTGAAAATACCTAATAATATAACGTAATATGCAGTGCATCATTGAAAATACCTTATAATATAACGTAATATGCAGTGTATCATTGAAAATACCTTATAATATAACGTAATATGCAGTGTATCATTGAAAATAATTTATAATATATCGTAATTTGTAGTGTATCAATGAAAATACCTTATAATATAACGTAATATGCATAGTATCATTGGAAATACCTTATAATATATAGTAGTCTATCATTGAAAATACCTTATAATATAACTTAATATGCAGTGTATCAATGAAAATACCTTATAATATAACGTAATATGCACTGTATCATTGAAAATACCTTATAATATAACGTAATATGCAGTCTATCATTGAAAATACCTTATAATATAATGTAATATGCAGTCTATCATTGAAAATACCTCATAATATAACATAATATGCAGTGTATCTTTGAAAATACCATATAATATAACGTAATATGCAGTGTATCATTGGAAATACCTTATAATATATAGTAATTTTTTAGTGTATCATTGAAAATACCTAATAATATAACGTAATATGCAGTGCATCATTGAAAATACCTTATAATATAACGTAATATGCAGTGTATCATTGAAAATACCTTATAATATAACGTAATATGCAGTGTATCATTGAAAATAATTTATAATATATCGTAATTTGTAGTGTATCAATGAAAATACCTTATAATATAACGTAATATGCAGAGTATCATTGGAAATACCTTATAATATATCTTAATTTTTTAGTGTATCATTGAAAATACCTAATAATATAACGTAATATGCAATGTATCATTGAAAATACCTTATAATAAAACGTAATATGCAGTGTATCATTGAAAATACCTTATAATATATCGTAATTTGTAGTGTATCATTGAAAATACCTTATAATATATAGTAGTTTATCATTGAAAATACCTTATAATATAACGTAATATGCAGTGTATCATTGAAAATACCTTATAATATAACGTAATATGCAGTCTATGATTGAAAATACCTTATAATATAACGTAATATGCGGTGTATCATTGAAAATACCGTAGAATATATGGTAATTCTAGTCTATCAATGAAAATACATTATAATATAAGGTAATATGCAGTGTATCTTTGAAAATACCATATAATATAACGTAATATGCAGTGTATCATTGGAAATACCTTATAATATATAGTAATTTTTTAGTGTATCATTGAAAATACCTAATAATATAACGTAATATGCAGTGCATCATTGATAATACCTTATAATATAACGTAATATGCAGTGTATCATTGAAAATACCTTATAATATAACGTAATATGCAGTGTATCATTGAAAATAATTTATAATATATCGTAATTTGTAGTGTATCAATGAAAATACCTTATAATATAACGTAATATGCATAGTATCATTGGAAATACCTTATAATATATAGTAGTCTATCATTGAAAATACCTTATAATATAACTTAATATGCAGTGTATCAATGAAAATACCTTATAATATAACGTAATATGCACTGTATCATTGAAAATACCTTATAATATAACGTAATATGCAGTCTATCATTGAAAATACCTTATAATATAATGTAATATGCAGTCTATCATTGAAAATACCTCATAATATAACATAATAAGCAGTGTATCATTGAAAATACCTTATAATATAACGTGATATGCAGTGTATCATTGAAAATACCTTATAATATAACGTAATATGCAGTCTATCATTGAAAATACCTTATAATATAATGTAATATGCAGTCTATCAATGAAAATACATTATAATATAAGGTAATATGCAGTGTATCATTGAAAATACCTTATAATATAACGTAATATGCAGTGTATGATTGAAAATACCTTATAATATAACGTAATATGCGGTGTATCATTGAAAATACCGTAGAATATATGGTAATTCTAGTCTATCAATGAAAATACATTATAATATAAGGTAATATGCAGTGTATCTTTGAAAATACCTTATAATATAACGTAATATGCAGTGTATCATTGGAAATACCTTATAATATATAGTAATTTTTTAGTGTATCATTGAAAATACCTAATAATATAACGTAATATGCAGTGTATCATTGAAAATACCTTATAATGTAACGTAATATGCAGAGTATCATTGGAAATACCTTATAATATTTCTTAATTTTTTAGTGTATCATTGAAAATACCTAATAATATAACGTAATATGCAATGTATCGTTGAAAATACCTTATAATAAAACGTAATATGCAGTGTATCATTGAAAATACCTTATAATATATCGTAATTTGTAGTGTATCATTGAAAATACCTTATAATATATAGTAGCTTATCATTGAAAATACCTTATAATATAACGTAATATGCTGTGTATCATTGAAAATACCTTATAGTATAACGTAATATGCAGTGCTTCATTGAAAATACCTTATAATATAACGTAATATGCAGTGTATCATTGAAAATACCTTATAATATAACGTAATATGCAGAGTATCATTGGAAATACCTTATAATATTTCTTAATTTTTTAGTGTATCATTGAAAATACCTAATAATATAACGTAATATGCAATGTATCATTGAAAATACCTTATAATAAAACGTAATATGCAGTGTATCATTGAAAATACCTTATAATATATCGTAATTTGTAGTGTATCATTGAAAATACCTTATAATATATAGTAGTTTATCATTGAAAATACCTTATAATATAACGTAATATGCAGTGTATCATTGAAAATACCTTATAATATAACGTAATATGCAGTGTATGATTGAAAATACCTTATAATATAACGTAATATGCTGTGTATCATTGAAAATACCTTATAGTATAACGTAATATGCAGTGCTTCATTGAAAATACCTTATAATATAACGTAATATGCAGTGTATCATTGAAAATACCTTATAATATAACGTAATATGCAGAGTATCATTGGAAATACCTTATAATATATCTTAATTTTTTAGTGTATCATTGAAAATACCTAATAATATAACGTAATATGCAATGTATCATTGAAAATACCTTATAATAAAACGTAATATGCAGTGTATCATTGAAAATACCTTATAATATATCGTAATTTGTAGTGTATCATTGAAAATACCTTATAATATATAGTAGTTTATCATTGAAAATACCTTATAATATAAGGTAATATGCAGTGTATCTTTGAAAATACCATATAATATAACGTAATATGCAGTGTATCATTGGAAATACCTTATAATATATAGTAATTTTTTAGTGTATCATTGAAAATACCTAATAATATAACGTAATATGCAGTGCATCATTGAAAATACCTTATAATATAACGTAATATGCAGTGTATCATTGAAAATACCTTATAATATAACGTAATATGCAGTGTATCATTGAAAATAATTTATAATATATCGTAATTTGTAGTGTATCAATGAAAATACCTTATAATATAACGTAATATGCATAGTATCATTGGAAATACCTTATAATATATAGTAGTCTATCATTGAAAATACCTTATAATATAACTTAATATGCAGTGTATCAATGAAAATACCTTATAATATAACGTAATATGCACTGTATCATTGAAAATACCTTATAATATAACGTAATATGCAGTCTATCATTGAAAATACCTTATAATATAATGTAATATGCAGTCTATCATTGAAAATACCTCATAATATAACATAATAAGCAGTGTATCATTGAAAATACCTTATAATATAACGTGATATGCAGTGTATCATTGAAAATACCTTATAATATAACGTAATATGCAGTCTATCATTGAAAATACCTTATAATATAATGTAATATGCAGTCTATCAATGAAAATACATTATAATATAAGGTAATATGCAGTGTATCATTGAAAATACCTTATAATATAACGTAATATGCAGTGTATGATTGAAAATACCTTATAATATAACGTAATATGCGGTGTATCATTGAAAATACCGTAGAATATATGGTAATTCTAGTCTATCAATGAAAATACATTATAATATAAGGTAATATGCAGTGTATCTTTGAAAATACCTTATAATATAACGTAATATGCAGTGTATCATTGGAAATACCTTATAATATATAGTAATTTTTTAGTGTATCATTGAAAATACCTAATAATATAACGTAATATGCAGTGTATCATTGAAAATACCTTATAATATAACGTAATATGCAGAGTATCATTGGAAATACCTTATAATATTTCTTAATTTTTTAGTGTATCATTGTAAATACCTAATAATATAACGTAATATGCAATGTATCATTGAAAATACCTTATAATAAAACGTAATATGCAGTGTATCATTGAAAATACCTTATAATATATCGTAATTTGTAGTGTATCATTGAAAATACCTTATAATATATAGTAGTTTATCATTGAAAATACCTTATAATATAACGTAATATGCAGTGTATCATTGAAAATACCTTATAATATAACGTAATATGCAGTGTATGATTGAAAATACCTTATAATATAACGTAATATGCTGTGTATCATTGAAAATACCTTATAGTATAACGTAATATGCAGTGCTTCATTGAAAATACCTTATAATATAACGTAATATGCAGTGTATCATTGAAAATACCTTATAATATAACGTAATATGCAGAGTATCATTGGAAATACCTTATAATATATCTTAATTTTTTAGTGTATCATTGAAAATACCTAATAATATAACGTAATATGCAATGTATCATTGAAAATACCTTATAATAAAACGTAATATGCAGTGTATCATTGAAAATACCTTATAATATATCGTAATTTGTAGTGTATCATTGAAAATACCTTATAATATATAGTAGTTTATCATTGAAAATACCTTATAATATAAGGTAATATGCAGTGTATCTTTGAAAATACCATATAATATAACGTAATATGCAGTGTATCATTGGAAATACCTTATAATATATAGTAATTTTTTAGTGTATCATTGAAAATACCTAATAATATAACGTAATATGCAGTGCATCATTGAAAATACCTTATAATATAACGTAATATGCAGTGTATCATTGAAAATACCTTATAATATAACGTAATATGCAGTGTATCATTGAAAATAATTTATAATATATCGTAATTTGTAGTGTATCAATGAAAATACCTTATAATATAACGTAATATGCATAGTATCATTGGAAATACCTTATAATATATAGTAGTCTATCATTGAAAATACCTTATAATATAACTTAATATGCAGTGTATCAATGAAAATACCTTATAATATAACGTAATATGCACTGTATCATTGAAAATACCTTATAATATAACGTAATATGCAGTCTATCATTGAAAATACCTTATAATATAATGTAATATGCAGTCTATCATTGAAAATACCTCATAATATAACATAATAAGCAGTGTATCATTGAAAATACCTTATAATATAACGTAATATGCAGTGTATCATTGAAAATACCTTATAATATAACGTAATATGCAGTCTATCATTGAAAATACCTTATAATATAATGTAATATGCAGTCTATCAATGAAAATACATTATAATATAAGGTAATATGCAGTGTATCATTGAAAATACCTTATAATATAACGTAATATGCAGTGTATGATTGAAAATACCTTATAATATAACGTAATATGCGGTGTATCATTGAAAATACCGTAGAATATATGGTAATTCTAGTCTATCAATGAAAATACATTATAATATAAGGTAATATGCAGTGTATCTTTGAAAATACCTTATAATATAACGTAATATGCAGTGTATCATTGGAAATACCTTATAATATATAGTAATTTTTTAGTGTATCATTGAAAATACCTAATAATATAACGTAATATGCAGTGTATCATTGAAAATACCTTATAATATAACGTAATATGCAGAGTATCATTGGAAATACCTTATAATATTTCTTAATTTTTTAGTGTATCATTGAAAATACCTAATAATATAACGTAATATGCAATGTATCGTTGAAAATACCTTATAATAAAACGTAATATGCAGTGTATCATTGAAAATACCTTATAATATATCGTAATTTGTAGTGTATCATTGAAAATACCTTATAATATATAGTAGCTTATCATTGAAAATACCTTATAATATAACGTAATATGCTGTGTATCATTGAAAATACCTTATAGTATAACGTAATATGCAGTGCTTCATTGAAAATACCTTATAATATAACGTAATATGCAGTGTATCATTGAAAATACCTTATAATATAACGTAATATGCAGAGTATCATTGGAAATACCTTATAATATTTCTTAATTTTTTAGTGTATCATTGAAAATACCTAATAATATAACGTAATATGCAATGTATCATTGAAAATACCTTATAATAAAACGTAATATGCAGTGTATCATTGAAAATACCTTATAATATATCGTAATTTGTAGTGTATCATTGAAAATACCTTATAATATATAGTAGTTTATCATTGAAAATACCTTATAATATAACGTAATATGCAGTGTATCATTGAAAATACCTTATAATATAACGTAATATGCAGTGTATGATTGAAAATACCTTATAATATAACGTAATATGCTGTGTATCATTGAAAATACCTTATAGTATAACGTAATATGCAGTGCTTCATTGAAAATACCTTATAATATAACGTAATATGCAGTGTATCATTGAAAATACCTTATAATATAACGTAATATGCAGAGTATCATTGGAAATACCTTATCTTATATGGTAATTTGTAGTCTATCATTGAAAATACCTTATAATAAAACGTAATATGCAGTGTATCATTGAAAATACCTTATAATATATCGTAATTTGTAGTGTATCATTGAAAATACCTTATAATATATAGTAGTTTATCATTGAAAATACCTTATAATATAACGCAATATGCAGTGTATCATTGAAAATACCTTATAATATAACGTAATATGCAGTCTATGATTGAAAATACCTTATAATATAACGTAATATGCGGTGTATCATTGAAAATACCGTAGAATATATGGTAATTCTAGTCTATCAATGAAAATACATTATAATATAAGGTAATATGCAGTGTATCTTTGAAAATACCATATAATATAACGTAATATGCAGTGTATCATTGGAAATACCTTATAATATATAGTAATTTTTTAGTGTATCATTGAAAATACCTAATAATATAACGTAATATGCAGTGCATCATTGAAAATACCTTATAATATAACGTAATATGCAGTGTATCATTGAAAATACCTTATAATATAACGTAATATGCAGTGTATCATTGAAAATAATTTATAATATATCGTAATTTGTAGTGTATCAATGAAAATACCTTATAATATAACGTAATATGCATAGTATCATTGGAAATACCTTATAATATATAGTAGTCTATCATTGAAAATACCTTATAATATAACTTAATATGCAGTGTATCAATGAAAATACCTTATAATATAACGTAATATGCACTGTATCATTGAAAATACCTTATAATATAACGTAATATGCAGTCTATCATTGAAAATACCTTATAATATAATGTAATATGCTGTGTATCATTGAAAATACCTCATAATATAACATAATAAGCAGTGTATCATTGAAAATACCTTATAATATAACGTGATATGCAGTGTATCATTGAAAATACCTTATAATATAACGTAATATGCAGTCTATCATTGAAAATACCTTATAATATAATGTAATATGCAGTCTATCAATGAAAATACATTATAATATAAGGTAATATGCAGTGTATCATTGAAAATACCTTATAATATAACGTAATATGCAGTGTATGATTGAAAATACCTTATAATATAACGTAATATGCGGTGTATCATTGAAAATACCGTAGAATATATGGTAATTCTAGTCTATCAATGAAAATACATTATAATATAAGGTAATATGCAGTGTATCTTTGAAAATACCTTATAATATAACGTAATATGCAGTGTATCATTGGAAATACCTTATAATATATAGTAATTTTTTAGTGTATCATTGAAAATACCTAATAATATAACGTAATATGCAGTGTATCATTGAAAATACCTTATAATATAACGTAATATGCAGAGTATCATTGGAAATACCTTATAATATTTCTTAATTTTTTAGTGTATCATTGAAAATACCTAATAATATAACGTAATATGCAATGTATCGTTGAAAATACCTTATAATAAAACGTAATATGCAGTGTATCATTGAAAATACCTTATAATGTATCGTAATTTGTAGTGTATCATTGAAAATACCTTATAATATATAGTAGCTTATCATTGAAAATACCTTATAATATAACGTAATATGCTGTGTATCATTGAAAATACCTTTTAGTATAACGTAATATGCAGTGCTTCATTGAAAATACCTTATAATATAACGTAATATGCAGTGTATCATTGAAAATACCTTATAATATAACGTAATATGCAGAGTATCATTGGAAATACCTTATAATATTTCTTAATTTTTTAGTGTATCATTGAAAATACCTAATAATATAACGTAATATGCAATGTATCATTGAAAATACCTTATAATAAAACGTAATATGCAGTGTATCATTGAAAATACCTTATAATATATCGTAATTTGTAGTGTATCATTGAAAATACCTTATAATATATAGTAGTTTATCATTGAAAATACATTATAATATAAGGTAATATGCAGTGTATCTTTGAAAATACCTTATAATATAACGTAATATGCAGTGTATCATTGGAAATACCTTATAATATATAGTAATTTTTTAGTGTATCATTGAAAATACCTAATAATATAACGTAATATGCAGTGTATCATTGAAAATACCTTATAATATAACGTAATATGCAGAGTATCATTGGAAATACCTTATAATATTTCTTAATTTTTTAGTGTATCATTGAAAATACCTAATAATATAACGTAATATGCAATGTATCGTTGAAAATACCTTATAATAAAACGTAATATGCAGTGTATCATTGAAAATACCTTATAATATATCGTAATTTGTAGTGTATCATTGAAAATACCTTATAATATATAGTAGCTTATCATTGAAAATACCTTATAATATAACGTAATATGCTGTGTATCATTGAAAATACCTTATAGTATAACGTAATATGCAGTGCTTCATTGAAAATACCTTATAATATAACGTAATATGCAGTGTATCATTGAAAATACCTTATAATATAACGTAATATGCAGAGTATCATTGGAAATACCTTATAATATTTCTTAATTTTTTAGTGTATCATTGAAAATACCTAATAATATAACGTAATATGCAATGTATCATTGAAAATACCTTATAATAAAACGTAATATGCAGTGTATCATTGAAAATACCTTATAATATATCGTAATTTGTAGTGTATCATTGAAAATACCTTATAATATATAGTAGTTTATCATTGAAAATACCTTATAATATAACGTAATATGCAGTGTATCATTGAAAATACCTTATAATAGAACGTAATATGCAGTGTATGATTGAAAATACCTTATAATATAACGTAATATGCTGTGTATCATTGAAAATACCTTATAGTATAACGTAATATGCAGTGCTTCATTGAAAATACCTTATAATAAAACGTAATATGCAGTGTATCATTGAAAATACCTTATAATATATCGTAATTTGTAGTGTATCATTGAAAATACCTTATAATATATAGTAGTTTATCATTGAAAATACCTTATAATATAAGGTAATATGCAGTGTATCTTTGAAAATACCATATAATATAACGTAATATGCAGTGTATCATTGGAAATACCTTATAATATATAGTAATTTTTTAGTGTATCATTGAAAATACCTAATAATATAACGTAATATGCAGTGCATCATTGAAAATACCTTATAATATAACGTAATATGCAGTGTATCATTGAAAATACCTTATAATATAACGTAATATGCAGTGTATCATTGAAAATAATTTATAATATATCGTAATTTGTAGTGTATCAATGAAAATACCTTATAATATAACGTAATATGCATAGTATCATTGGAAATACCTTATAATATATAGTAGTCTATCATTGAAAATACCTTATAATATAACTTAATATGCAGTGTATCAATGAAAATACCTTATAATATAACGTAATATGCACTGTATCATTGAAAATACCTTATAATATAACGTAATATGCAGTCTATCATTGAAAATACCTTATAATATAATGTAATATGCAGTCTATCATTGAAAATACCTCATAATATAACATAATAAGCAGTGTATCATTGAAAATACCTTATAATATAACGTGATATGCAGTGTATCATTGAAAATACCTTATAATATAACGTAATATGCAGTCTATCATTGAAAATACCTTATAATATAATGTAATATGCAGTCTATCAATGAAAATACATTATAATATAAGGTAATATGCAGTGTATCATTGAAAATACCTTATAATATAACGTAATATGCAGTGTATCATTGAAAATACCTTATAATATAACGTAATATGCGGTGTATCATTGAAAATACCGTAGAATATATGGTAATTCTAGTCTATCAATGAAAATACATTATAATATAAGGTAATATGCAGTGTATCTTTGAAAATACCTTATAATATAACGTAATATGCAGTGTATCATTGGAAATACCTTATAATATATAGTAATTTTTTAGTGTATCATTGAAAATACCTAATAATATAACGTAATATGCAGTGTATCATTGAAAATACCTTATAATATAACGTAATATGCAGAGTATCATTGGAAATACCTTATAATATTTCTTAATTTTTTAGTGTATCATTGAAAATACCTAATAATATAACGTAATATGCAATGTATCGTTGAAAATACCTTATAATAAAACGTAATATGCAGTGTATCATTGAAAATACCTTATAATATATCGTAATTTGTAGTGTATCATTGAAAATACCTTATAATATATAGTAGCTTATCATTGAAAATACCTTATAATATAACGTAATATGCTGTGTATCATTGAAAATACCTTATAGTATAACGTAATATGCAGTGCTTCATTGAAAATACCTTATAATATAACGTAATATGCAGTGTATCATTGAAAATACCTTATAATATAACGTAATATGCAGAGTATCATTGGAAATACCTTATAATATTTCTTAATTTTTTAGTGTATCATTGAAAATACCTAATAATATAACGTAATATGCAATGTATCATTGAAAATACCTTATAATAAAACGTAATATGCAGTGTATCATTGAAAATACCTTATAATATATCGTAATTTGTAGTGTATCATTGAAAATACCTTATAATTTATAGTAGTTTATCATTGAAAATACCTTATAATATAACGTAATATGCAGTGTATCATTGAAAATACCTTATAATATAACGTAATATGCAGTGTATGATTGAAAATACCTTATAATATAACGTAATATGCGGTGTATCATTGAAAATACCGTAGAATATATGGTAATTCTAGTCTATCATTGAAAATACCTTATAATATAACGAAATATGCAGTGTATCATTGAAAATACCTTATAATATATCGTAATTTGTAGTGTATCATTGAAAATACCTTATAATATATAGTAGTTTATCATTGAAAATACCTTATAATATAACGTAATATGCTGTGTATCATTGAAAATACCTTGTAATATATCGTAATTTGTAGTGTATCAATGAAAATTTCCTTATAATATAAAGTAATATGCAGTGTATCATTGAAAATACCTTATAATATATCGTAATTTGTAGTGTATCATTGAAAATACCATATAATATATAGTAGTTTATCATTGAAAATACCTTATAATATAAGGTAATATTCTGTGTATCATTGAAAATACCTTATAATAAAACGTAATATGCAGTGTATCATTGAAAATACCTTATAATAAAACGTAATATGCAGTGTATCATTGAAGATACCTTATAATATATGGTAATTTGTAGTGTATCAATGAAAATACCTTATAATATAACGTAATATGCAGTGTATCATTGAAAATACCTTATAATATAACGCAATATGCAGTGTATCATTGAAAATACCTTATAATATAACGTAATATGCGGTGTATCATTGAAAATACCGTAGAATATATGGTAATTCTAGTCTATCAATGAAAATACATTATAATATAAGGTAATATGCAGTGTATCATTGAAAATACCTTATAATATAACGTAATATGCAGTGTATCATTGGAAATACCTTATAATATATAGTAATTTTTTAGTGTATCATTGAAAATACCTAATAATATAACGTAATATGCAGTGCATCATTGAAAATACCTTATAATATAACGTAATATGCAGTGTATCATTGAAAATACCTTATAATATAACGTAATATGCAGTGTATCATTGAAAATAATTTATAATATATCGTAATTTGTAGTGTATCAATGAAAATACGTTATAATATAACGTAATATGCAGAGTATCATTGGAAATACCTTATAATATATCTTAATTTTTTAGTGTATCATTGAAAATACCTAATAATATAACGTAATATGCAGAGTATCATTGGAAATACCTTATAATATATCTTAATTTTTTAGTGTATCATTGAAAATACCTAATAATATAACGTAATATGCAATGTATCATTGAAAATACCTTATAATATAACGTAATATGCAGTGTATCATTGAAAATACCTTATAATATAACGTAATATGCAGTGTATGATTGAAAATACCTTATAATATAACGTAATATGCGGTGTATCATTGAAAATACCGTAGAATATATGGTAATTCTAGTCTATCAATGAAAATACATTATAATATAAGGTAATATGCAGTGTATCTTTGAAAATACCTTATAATATAACGTAATATGCAGTGTATCATTGGAAATACCTTATAATATATAGTAATTTTTTAGTGTATCATTGAAAATACCTAATAATATAACGTAATATGCAGTGCATCATTGAAAATACCTTATAATATAACGTAATATGCAGAGTATCATTGGAAATACCTTATAATATATCTTAATTTTTTAGTGTATCATTGAAAATACCTAATAATATAACGTAATATGCAGAGTATCATTGGAAATACCTTATAATATATCTTAATTTTTTAGTGTATCATTGAAAATACCTAATAATATAACGTAATATGCAATGTATCATTGAAAATACCTTATAATATAACGTAATATGCAGTGTATCATTGAAAATACCTTATAATATAACGTAATATGCAGTGTATGATTGAAAATACCTTATAATATAACGTAATATGCGGTGTATCATTGAAAATACCGTAGAATATATGGTAATTCTAGTCTATCAATGAAAATACATTATAATATAAGGTAATATGCAGTGTATCTTTGAAAATACCTTATAATATAACGTAATATGCAGTGTATCATTGGAAATACCTTATAATATATAGTAATTTTTTAGTGTATCATTGAAAATACCTAATAATATAACGTAATATGCAGGGCATCATTGAAAATACCTTATAATATAACGTAATATGCAGTGTATCATTGAAAATACCTTATAATATAACGTAATATGCAGTGTATCATTGAAAATACCTTATAATAAAACGTAATATGCAGTGTATCATTGAAGATACCTTATAATATATGGTAATTTGTAGTGTATCAATGAAAATACCTTATAATATAACGTAATATGCAGTGTATCATTGAAAATACCTTATAATATAACGCAATATGCAGTGTATCATTGAAAATACCTTATAATATAACGTAATATGCGGTGTATCATTGAAAATACCGTAGAATATATGGTAATTCTAGTCTATCAATGAAAATACATTATAATATAAGGTAATATGCAGTGTATCATTGAAAATACCTTATAATATAACGTAATATGCAGAGTATCATTGGAAATACCTTATAATATATCTTAATTTTTTAGTGTATCATTGAAAATACCTAATAATATAACGTAATATGCAGAGTATCATTGGAAATACCTTATAATATATCTTAATTTTTTAGTGTATCATTGAAAATACCTAATAATATAACGTAATATGCAATGTATCATTGAAAATACCTTATAATAAAACGTAATATGCAGTGTATCATTGAAAATACCTTATAATATAACGTAATATTCTGTGTATCATTGAAAATACCTTATAATATAACGTAATATGCAGTGTATCATTGAAAATACCTTATAATATTTCTTAATTTTTTAGTGTATCATTGAAAATACCTAATAATATAACGTAATATGCAATGTATCATTGAAAATACCTTATAATAAAACGTAATATGCAGTGTATCATTGAAAATACCTTATAATATATCGTAATTTGTAGTGTATCATTGAAAATACCTTATAATATAACGTAATATGCAGTGTATCATTGAAAATACCTTATAATATAACGTAATATGCAGTGTATGATTGAAAATACCTTATAATATAACGTAATATGCGGTGTATCATTGAAAATACCGTAGAATATATGGTAATTCTAGTCTATCAATGAAAATACATTATAATATAATGTAATATGCAGTGTATCTTTGAAAATACCTTATAATATAACGTAATATGCAGTGTATCATTGGAAATACCTTATAATATATAGTAATTTTTTAGTGTATCATTGAAAATACCTAATAATATAACGTAATATGCAGTGTATC
Organism: Lasioglossum lativentre; assembly: GCA_916610255.1. Lineage (NCBI taxonomy): Eukaryota > Metazoa > Arthropoda > Insecta > Hymenoptera > Halictidae > Lasioglossum > Lasioglossum lativentre. Next base: position 564,634 of record CAKAJI010000341.1, read on the forward strand.
ATTGAAAATACCCTATAATATAACGTAATATGCAGTGTATCATTGAAAATACATTATAATATAACGTAATATGCGGTGTATCATTGAAAATACCTTATAATATAACGTAATATGCAGTGTATCATTGAAAATACCTTGTAATATATAGTAGTTTATCATTGAAAATACCTTATAATATAACGTAATATTCTTTGTATCATTGAAAATACCTTAGAATATATGGTAATTCTAGTCTATCAATGAAAATACCTTATAATATAACGTAATATGCAGTGTATCATTGAATATTCCTTATAATATAACGTAATATGCAGTGTATCATTGAAAATACCGTAGAATATATGGTAATTCTAGTCTATCAATGAAAATACATTATAATATAAGGTAATATGCAGTGTATCATTGAAAATACCTTATAATATAACGTAATATGCAGTGTATCATTGGAAATACCTTATAATATATGGTAATTTGTAGTGTATCAATGAAAATACCTTATAATATAACGTAATATGCAGTGTATCATTGAAAATAATTTATAATATATCGTAATTTGTAGTGTATCAATGAAAATACCTTATAATATAAAGTAATATGCAGTGTATCATTGAAAATACCTTATAATATATCGTAATTTGTAGTGTATCATTGAAAATACCTTATAATATATAGTAGCTTATCATTGAAAATACCATATAATATAACGTAATATGCTGTGTATCATTGAAAATACCTTATAGTATAACGTAATATGCAGTGCTTCATTGAAAATACCTTATAATATAACGTAATATGCAGTGTATCATTGAAAATACCTTATAATATAACGTAATATGCAGAGTATCATTGGAAATACCTTATAATATATCTTAATTTTTTAGTGTATCATTGAAAATACCTAATAATATAACGTAATATGCAATGTATCATTGAAAATACCTTATAATAAAACGTAATATGCAGTGTATCATTGAAAATACCTTATAATATATCGTAATTTGTAGTGTATCATTGAAAATACCTTATAATATATAGTAGTTTATCATTGAAAATACCTTATAATATAACGTAATATTCTCTGTAGTATTGAAAATACCTTATAATATAACGTAATATGCAGTGTATCATTGAAAATACCTTATAATATATCGTAATTTGTAGTGTATCATTGAAAATACCTTATCTTATATGGTAATTTGTAGTCTATCATTGAAAATACCTTATAATATAACGTAATATGCGGTGTATCATTGAAAATACCTTATAATATATCGTAATTTGTAGTGTATCATTGAAAATACCATATAATATATAGTAGTTTATCATTGAAAATACCTTATAATATAACGTAATATTCTGTGTATCATTGAAAATACCTTATAATAAAACGTAATATGCAGTGTATCATTGAAAATACCTTATAATAAAACGTAATATGCAGTGTATCATTGAAGATACCTTATAATATATGGTAATTTGTAGTGTATCAATGAAAATACCTTATAATATAACGTAATATGCAGTGTATCATTGAAAATACCTTATAATATAACGCAATATGCAGTGTATCATTGAAAATACCTTATAATATAACGTAATATGCGGTGTATCATTGAAAATACCGTAGAATATATGGTAATTCTAGTCTATCAATGAAAATACATTATAATATAAGGTAATATGCAGTGTATCATTGAAAATACCTTATAATATAACGTAATATGCAGAGTATCATTGGAAATACCTTATAATATATCTTAATTTTTTAGTGTATCATTGAAAATACCTAATAATATAACGTAATATGCAGAGTATCATTGGAAATACCTTATAATATATCTTAATTTTTTAGTGTATCATTGAAAATACCTAATAATATAACGTAATATGCAATGTATCATTGAAAATACCTTATAATAAAACGTAATATGCAGTGTATCATTGAAAATACCTTATAATATAACGTAATATTCTGTGTATCATTGAAAATACCTTATAATATAACGTAATATGCAGTGTATCATTGAAAATACCTTATAATATTTCTTAATTTTTTAGTGTATCATTGAAAATACCTAATAATATAACGTAATATGCAATGTATCATTGAAAATACCTTATAATAAAACGTAATATGCAGTGTATCATTGAAAATACCTTATAATATATCGTAATTTGTAGTGTATCATTGAAAATACCTTATAATATAACGTAATATGCAGTGTATCATTGAAAATACCTTATAATATAACGTAATATGCAGTGTATGATTGAAAATACCTTATAATATAACGTAATATGCGGTGTATCATTGAAAATACCGTAGAATATATGGTAATTCTAGTCTATCAATGAAAATACATTATAATATAATGTAATATGCAGTGTATCTTTGAAAATACCTTATAATATAACGTAATATGCAGTGTATCATTGGAAATACCTTATAATATATAGTAATTTTTTAGTGTATCATTGAAAATACCTAATAATATAACGTAATATGCAGTGTATCATTGAAAATACCCTATAATATAACGTAATATGCAGTGTATCATTGAAAATACATTATAATATAACGTAATATGCGGTGTATCATTGAAAATACCTTATAATATAACGTAATATGCAGTGTATCATTGAAAATACCTTGTAATATATAGTAGTTTATCATTGAAAATACCTTATAATATAACGTAATATTCTTTGTATCATTGAAAATACCTTAGAATATATGGTAATTCTAGTCTATCAATGAAAATACCTTATAATATAACGTAATATGCAGTGTATCATTGAATATTCCTTATAATATAACGTAATATGCAGTGTATCATTGAAAATACCGTAGAATATATGGTAATTCTAGTCTATCAATGAAAATACATTATAATATAAGGTAATATGCAGTGTATCATTGAAAATACCTTATAATATAACGTAATATGCAGTGTATCATTGGAAATACCTTATAATATATGGTAATTTGTAGTGTATCAATGAAAATACCTTATAATATAACGTAATATGCAGTGTATCATTGAAAATAATTTATAATATATCGTAATTTGTAGTGTATCAATGAAAATACCTTATAATATAAAGTAATATGCAGTGTATCATTGAAAATACCTTATAATATATCGTAATTTGTAGTGTATCATTGAAAATACCTTATAATATATAGTAGCTTATCATTGAAAATACCATATAATATAACGTAATATGCTGTGTATCATTGAAAATACCTTATAGTATAACGTAATATGCAGTGCTTCATTGAAAATACCTTATAATATAACGTAATATGCAGTGTATCATTGAAAATACCTTATAATATAACGTAATATGCAGAGTATCATTGGAAATACCTTATAATATATCTTAATTTTTTAGTGTATCATTGAAAATACCTAATAATATAACGTAATATGCAATGTATCATTGAAAATACCTTATAATAAAACGTAATATGCAGTGTATCATTGAAAATACCTTATAATATATCGTAATTTGTAGTGTATCATTGAAAATACCTTATAATATATAGTAGTTTATCATTGAAAATACCTTATAATATAACGTAATATTCTCTGTAGTATTGAAAATACCTTATAATATAACGTAATATGCAGTGTATCATTGAAAATACCTTATAATATATCGTAATTTGTAGTGTATCATTGAAAATACCTTATCTTATATGGTAATTTGTAGTCTATCATTGAAAATACCTTATAATATAACGAAATATGCAGTGTATCATTGAAAATACCTTATAATATATCGTAATTTGTAGTGTATCATTGAAAATACCATATAATATATAGTAGTTTATCATTGAAAATACCTTATAATATAACGTAATATTCTGTGTATCATTGAAAATACCTTATAATAAAACGTAATATGCAGTGTATCATTGAAAATACCTTATAATAAAACGTAATATGCAGTGTATCATTGAAGATACCTTATAATATATGGTAATTTGTAGTGTATCAATGAAAATACCTTATAATATAACGTAATATGCAGTGTATCATTGAAAATACCTTATAATATAACGCAATATGCAGTGTATCATTGAAAATACCTTATAATATAACGTAATATGCGGTGTATCATTGAAAATACCGTAGAATATATGGTAATTCTAGTCTATCAATGAAAATACATTATAATATAAGGTAATATGCAGTGTATCATTGAAAATACCTTATAATATAACGTAATATGCAGTGTATCATTGGAAATACCTTATAATATATAGTAATTTTTTAGTGTATCATTGAAAATACCTAATAATATAACGTAATATGCAGTGCATCATTGAAAATACCTTATAATATAACGTAATATGCAGTGTATCATTGAAAATACCTTATAATATAACGTAATATGCAGTGTATCATTGAAAATAATTTATAATATATCGTAATTTGTAGTGTATCAATGAAAATACGTTATAATATAACGTAATATGCAGAGTATCATTGGAAATACCTTATAATATATCTTAATTTTTTAGTGTATCATTGAAAATACCTAATAATATAACGTAATATGCAGAGTATCATTGGAAATACCTTATAATATATCTTAATTTTTCAGTGTATCATTGAAAATACCTAATAATATAACGTAATATGCAGTGTATCATTGAAAATACCTTATAATAAAACGTAATATGCAGTGTATCATTGAAAATACCTTATAATATAACGTAATATTCTGTGTATCATTGAAAATACCTTATAATATAACGTAATATGCAGTGTATCATTGAAAATACCTTATAATATATCGTAATTTGTAGTGTATCATTGAAAATACCTTATCTTATATGGTAATTTGTAGTCTATCATTGAAAATACCTTATAATATAACGAAATATGCAGTGTATCATTGAAAATACCTTATAATATATCGTAATTTGTAGTGTATCATTGAAAATACCTTATAATATATAGTAGTTTATCATTGAAAATACCTTATAATATAACGTAATATGCTGTGTATCATTGAAAATACCTTGTAATATATCGTAATTTGTAGTGTATCATTGAAAATACCTTATAATATATAGTAGTTTATCATTGAAAATACCTTATAATATAACGTAATATGCTGTGTATCATTGAAAATACCTTGTAATATATCGTAATTTGTAGTGTATCAATGAAAATACCTTATAATATAAAGTAATATGCAGTGTATCATTGAAAATACCTTATAATATATCGTAATTTGTAGTGTATCATTGAAAATACCATATAATATATAGTAGTTTATCATTGAAAATACCTTATAATATAACGTAATATTCTGTGTATCATTGAAAATACCTTATAATAAAACGTAATATGCAGTGTATCATTGAAAATACCTTATAATAAAACGTAATATGCAGTGTATCATTGAAGATACCTTATAATATATGGTAATTTGTAGTGTATCAATGAAAATACCTTATAATATAACGTAATATGCAGTGTATCATTGAAAATACCTTATAATATAACGTAATATTCTGTGTATCATTGAAAATACCTTATAATATAACGTAATATGCAGTGTATCATTGAAAATACCTTATAATATATCGTAATTTGTAGTGTATCATTGAAAATACCTTATCTTATATGGTAATTTGTAGTCTATCATTGAAAATACCTTATAATATAACGAAATATGCAGTGTATCATTGAAAATACCTTATAATATATCGTAATTTGTAGTGTATCATTGAAAATACCTTATAATATAAAGTAATATGCAGTGTATCATTGAAAATACCTTATAATATATCGTAATTTGTAGTGTATCATTGAAAATACCTTATAATAAATCGTAATATGCAGTGTATCATTGAGAATACCTTATAATAAAACGTAATATGCAGTGTATCATTGAAAATACCTTATAATATAACGTAATATGCAGTGTATCATTGAAAATACATTATAATATAACGTAATATGCGGTGTATCATTGAAAATACCTTATAATATAACGTAATATGCAGTGTATCATTGAAAATACCTTATAATATAACGTAATATGCAATGTATCATTGGAAATACCTTAGAATATATGGTAATTCTAGGCTATCAATGAAAATACCTTATAATATAACGTAATATGCAGTGTATCATTGAAAATACCTTATAATATAACGTAATATTCTGTGTATCATTGAAAATACCTTATAATATAACGTAATATGCAGTGTATCATTGAAAATACCTTATAATATATCGTAATTTGTAGTGTATCATTGAAAATACCTTATCTTATATGGTAATTTGTAGTCTATCATTGAAAATACCTTATAATATAACGAAATATGCAGTGTATCATTGAAAATACCTTATAATATATCGTAATTTGTAGTGTATCATTGAAAATACCTTATAATATAAAGTAATATGCAGTGTATCATTGAAAATACCTTATAATATATCGTAATTTGTAGTGTATCATTGAAAATACCTTATAATAAATCGTAATATGCAGTGTATCATTGAGAATACCTTATAATAAAACGTAATATGCAGTGTATCATTGAAAATACCTTATAATATAACGTAATATGCAGTGTATCATTGAAAATACATTATAATATAACGTAATATGCGGTGTATCATTGAAAATACCTTATAATATAACGTAATATGCAGTGTATCATTGAAAATACCTTATAATATAACGTAATATGCAATGTATCATTGGAAATACCTTAGAATATATGGTAATTCTAGGCTATCAATGAAAATACCTTATAATATAACGTAATATGCAGTGTATCATTGAAAATTCCTTATAATATAACTTAATATGCAGAGTATCATTGGAAATACCTTATAATATGACGTAATATGTAGTGTATCATTGAAAATACCTTATAATATAACGTAATATGCAGTGTATCATTGGAAATACCTTATAATAAAACGTAATATGCAGTGTATCATTGAAAATACCTTATAATAAAACGTAATATGCAGTGTATCATTGAAGATACCTTATAATATATGGTAATTTGTAGTGTATCATTGAAAATACCTAATAATATAACGTAATATGCAGTGTATCATTGAAAATACCTTAGAATATATGGTAATTCTAGTCTATCAATGAAAATACCTTATAATATAACGTAATATTCAGTGTATCATTGAAAATACCTTATAATATATCGTAATTTGTAGTGTATCAATGAAAATACCTTATAATATAAAGTAATATGCAGTGTATCATTGAAAATACCTTATAATATATCGTAATTTGTAGTGTATCATTGAAAATACCTTATAATATAACGTAATATGCAATGTATCATTGGAAATACCTTAGAATATATGGTAATTCTAGGCTATCAATGAAAATACCTTATAATATAACGTAATATGCAGTGTATCATTGAAAATTCCTTATAATATAACTTAATATGCAGAGTATCATTGGAAATACCTTATAATATGACGTAATATGTAGTGTATCATTGAAAATACCTTATAATATAACGTAATATGCAGTGTATCATTGGAAATACCTTATAATAAAACGTAATATGCAGTGCATCATTGAAAATACCTTATAATAAAACGTAATATGCAGTGTATCATTGAAGATACCTTATAATATATGGTAATTTGTAGTGTATCATTGAAAATACCTAATAATATAACGTAATATGCAGTGTATCATTGAAAATACCTTAGAATATATGGTAATTCTAGTCTATCAATTAAAATACCTTATAATATAACGTAATATTCAGTGTATCATTGAAAATACCTTATAATATATCGTAATTTGTAGTGTATCATTGAAAATACCTTATAATATAACGTAATATGCAATGTATCATTGGAAATACCTTAGAATATATGGTAATTCTAGGCTATCAATGAAAATACCTTATAATATAACGTAATATGCAGAGTATCATTGGAAATACCTTATAATATGACGTAATATGTAGTGTATCATTGAAAATACCTTATAATATAACGTAATATGCAGTGTATCATTGGAAATACCTTATAATAAAACGTAATATGCAGTGTATCATTGAAAATACCTTATAATAAAACGTAATATGCAGTGTATCATTGAAGATACCTTATAATATATGGTAATTTGTAGTGTATCATTGAAAATACCTAATAATATAACGTAATATGCAGTGTATCATTGAAAATACCTTAGAATATATGGTAATTCTAGTCTATCAATTAAAATACCTTATAATATAACGTAATATTCAGTGTATCATTGAAAATACCTTATAATATATCGTAATTTGTAGTGTATCAATGAAAATACCTTATAATATAAAGTAATATGCAGTGTATCATTGAAAATACCTTATAATATATCGTAATTTGTAGTGTATCATTGAAAATACCTTATAATATAACGTAATATGCATAGTATCATTGGAAATACCTTATAATATAACGTAATATGCAGTGTATGATTGAAAATACCTTATAATATATAGTAGTTTATCATTGAAAATACCTTAGAATATATGGTAATTTGTAGTGTATCATCGAAAATACCTTATAATATAACGTAATATTTGCAGTCTATCATTGAAAATACCTTATAATATAACTTAATATGCAGTGTATCAATGAAAATACCTTATAATATAACGTAATATGCAGTCTATCATTGAAAATACCTTATAATATAATGTAATATGCAGTCTATCATTGAAAATACCTTATAATATAACGTAATATGCAGTGTATCATTGAAAATACCTTATAATATAACGTAATATGCAATGTATCATTGGAAATACCTTAGAATATATGGTAATTCTAGGCTATCAATGAAAATACCTTATAATATAACGTAATATGCAGTGTATCATTGAAAATTCCTTATAATATAACTTAATATGCAGAGTATCATTATAAATACCTTATAATATGACGTAATATGTAGTGTATCATTGAAAATACCTTATAATATAACGTAATATGCAGTGTATCATTGGAAATACCTTATAATAAAACGTAATATGCAGTGTATCATTGAAAATACCTTATAATAAAACGTAATATGCAGTGTATCATTGAAGATACCTTATAATATATGGTAATTTGTAGTGTATCATTGAAAATACCTAATAATATAACGTAATATGCAGTGTATCATCGAAAATACCTTATAATAAAACGTAATATGCAGTGTATCATTGAAAATACCTTATAATTTAACGTAATATGCAGTGTATCATTGAAAATACCTTAGAATATATGGTAATTCTAGTCTATCAATGAAAATACCTTATAATATAACGTAATATGCAGTGTATCATTCAAAATACCTTATAATATAACGTAATTTGTAGTGTATCATTGGAAATACCTTATAATATTTAGTAGTTTATCATTGAAAATACCTTATTATAAAACGTAATATTGTGTGTATCATTGAAAATACCTTATAATATAACGTAATATGCAGTGTATCATTGTAAATACCTTATAATATGACGTAATATGCAGTGTATCATTGAAAATACCTTATAATAAATCGTAATATGCAGTGTTTCATTGAGAATTCCTTATAATAAAACGTAATATGCAGTGTATCATTGAAAATACCTTATAATATAACGTAATATGCAGTGTATCATTGAAAATACCTTATAATATATCGTAATTTGTAGTGTATCATTGAAAATACCTTATCTTATATGGTAATTTGTAGTCTATCATTGAAAATACCTTATAATATAACGAAATATGCAGTGTATCATTGAAAATACCTTATAATATATCGTAATTTGTAGTGTATCATTGAAAATACCTTATAATATAAAGTAATATGCAGTGTATCATTGAAAATACCTTATAATATATCGTAATTTGTAGTGTATCATTGAAAATACCTTATAATAAATCGTAATATGCAGTGTATCATTGAGAATACCTTATAATAAAACGTAATATGCAGTGTATCATTGAAAATACCTTATAATATAACGTAATATGCAGTGTATCATTGAAAATACATTATAATATAACGTAATATGCGGTGTATCATTGAAAATACCTTATAATATAACGTAATATGCAGTGTATCATTGAAAATACCTTATAATATAACGTAATATGCAATGTATCATTGGAAATACCTTAGAATATATGGTAATTCTAGGCTATCAATGAAAATACCTTATAATATAACGTAATATGCAGTGTATCATTGAAAATTCCTTATAATATAACTTAATATGCAGAGTATCATTGGAAATACCTTATAATATGACGTAATATGTAGTGTATCATTGAAAATACCTTATAATATAACGTAATATGCAGTGTATCATTGGAAATACCTTATAATAAAACGTAATATGCAGTGTATCATTGAAAATACCTTATAATAAAACGTAATATGCAGTGTATCATTGGAAATACCTTAGAATATATGGTAATTCTAGGCTATCAATGAAAATACCTTATAATATAACGTAATATGCAGTGTATCATTGAAAATTCCTTATAATATAACTTAATATGCAGAGTATCATTGGAAATACCTTATAATATGACGTAATATGTAGTGTATCATTGAAAATACCTTATAATATAACGTAATATGCAGTGTATCATTGGAAATACCTTATAATAAAACGTAATATGCAGTGTATCATTGAAAATACCTTAGAATATATGGTAATTCTAGTCTATCAATGAAAATACCTTATAATATAACGTAATATTCAGTGTATCATTGAAAATACCTTATAATATATCGTAATTTGTAGTGTATCAATGAAAATACCTTATAATATAAAGTAATATGCAGTGTATCATTGAAAATACCTTATAATATATCGTAATTTGTAGTGTATCATTGAAAATACCTTATAATATAACGTAATATGCAATGTATCATTGGAAATACCTTAGAATATATGGTAATTCTAGGCTATCAATGAAAATACCTTATAATATAACGTAATATGCAGTGTATCATTGAAAATTCCTTATAATATAACTTAATATGCAGAGTATCATTGGAAATACCTTATAATATGACGTAATATGTAGTGTATCATTGAAAATACCTTATAATATAACGTAATATGCAGTGTATCATTGGAAATACCTTATAATAAAACGTAATATGCAGTGTATCATTGAAAATACCTTATAATAAAACGTAATATGCAGTGTATCATTGAAGATACCTTATAATATATGGTAATTTGTAGTGTATCATTGAAAATACCTTATAATATAACGTAATATGCAGTGTATCATTGAAAATACCTTAGAATATATGGTAATTCTAGTCTATCAATTAAAATACCTTATAATATAACGTAATATTCAGTGTATCATTGAAAATACCTTATAATATATCGTAATTTGTAGTGTATCAATGAAAATACCTTATAATTTAAAGTAATATGCAGTGTATCATTGAAGATACCTTATAATATATGGTAATTTGTAGTGTATCATTGAAAATACCTAATAATATAACGTAATATGCAGTGTATCATCGAAAATACCTTATAATAAAACGTAATATGCAGTGTATCATTGAAAATACCTTATAATATAACGTAATATGCAATGTATCATTGGAAATACCTTAGAATATATGGTAATTCTAGGCTATCAATGAAAATACCTTATAATATAACGTAATATGCAGTGTATCATTGAAAATTCCTTATAATATAACTTAATATGCAGAGTATCATTGGAAATACCTTATAATATGACGTAATATGTAGTGTATCATTGAAAATACCTTATAATATAACGTAATATGCAGTGTATCATTGGAAATACCTTATAATAAAACGTAATATGCAGTGTATCATTGAAAATACCTTATAATAAAACGTAATATGCAGTGTATCATTGAAGATACCTTATAATATATGGTAATTTGTAGTGTATCATTGAAAATACCTAATAATATAACGTAATATGCAGTGTATCATCGAAAATACCTTATAATAAAACGTAATATGCAGTGTATCATTGAAAATACCTTATAATTTAACGTAATATGCAGTGTATCATTGAAAATACCTTAGAATATATGGTAATTCTAGTCTATCAATGAAAATACCTTATAATATAACGTAATATGCAGTGTATCATTCAAAATACCTTATAATATAACGTAATTTGTAGTGTATCATTGGAAATACCTTATAATATTTAGTAGTTTATCATTGAAAATACCTTATTATAAAACGTAATATTGTGTGTATCATTGAAAATACCTTATAATATAACGTAATATGCAGTGTATCATTGTAAATACCTTATAATATGACGTAATATGCAGTGTATCATTGAAAATACCTTATAATAAATCGTAATATGCAGTGTATCATTGAGAATACCTTATAATAAAACGTAATATGCAGTGTATCATTGAAAATACCTTATAATATAACGTAATATGCAGTGTATCATTGAAAATACCTTATAATATAACGTAATATGCAATGTATCATTGGAAATACCTTAGAATATATGGTAATTCTAGGCTATCAATGAAAATACCTTATAATATAACGTAATATGCAGTGTATCATTGAAAATTCCTTATAATATAACTTAATATGCAGAGTATCATTGGAAATACCTTATAATATAACTTAATATGCAGTGTATCAATGAAAATACCTTATAATATAACGTAATATGCGGTGTATCATTGAAAATACCTTATAATATATCGTAATTTGTAGTGTATCATTCAAAATACCTTATAATATAACCTAATATTTGCAGTGTATCATTGAAAATACCTTATAATATAACGTAATATGCAGTGTATCATTGAAAATACCTTATAATATATAGTAGTTTATCATTGAAAATACCTTATAATATAACGTAATATTCTGTGTATCATTGAAAATACCTTATAATATAACGTAATATGCAGTGTATCATTGAAAATACCTTATAATATAACGTAATATTCTATGTATCATTGAAAATACCTTATAATATAACGTAATATGCAGTGTATCATTGAAAATACCTTATAATATAACGTAATATGCAGTGTATCATTGAAAATACCTTATAATATAACGTAATATGCAGTGTATCATTGAAAATACCTTATAATATAACGTAATATGCAGTGTATCATTGAAAATACCTTGTAATATATCGTAATTTGTAGTGTATCATTGGAAATACCTTATAATATTTAGTAGTTTATCATTGAAAATACCTTATTATAAAACGTAATATTGTGTGTATCATTGAAAATACCTTATAATATAACGTAATATGCAGTGTATCATTGAAAATACCTTATAATATGACGTAATATGCAGTGTATCATTGAAAATACCTTATAATAAATCGTAATATGCAGTGTATCATTGAGAATACCTTATAATAAAACGTAATATGCAGTGTATCATTGAAAATACCATATAATATAACGTAATATGCAGTGTATCATTGAAAATACATTATAATATAACGTAATATGCGGTGTATCATTGAAAATACCTTATAATATATCGTAATTTGTAGTGTATCATTGAAAATACCTTATAATATATGGTAATTTGTAGTGCATCAATGAAAATACCTTATAATATAACGTAATATGCAGTGTATCATTGAAAATACCTTATAATATAACGTAATATGCAGTGTATCATTGAAAATACCTTATAATATACCGTAATATGCAGTGTATCATTGAAAATACCTTATAATATAACGTAATATGCAGTGTATCATTGAAAATACCTTATAATATAACGTAATATGCAGTGTATCATTGAAAATACCTTGTAATATATCGTAATTTGTAGTGTATCATTGGAAATACCTTATAATATTTAGTAGTTAATCATTGAAAATACCTTATTATAAAACGTAATATTGTGTGTATCATTGAAAATACCTTATAATATAACGTAATATGCAGTGTATCATTGAAAATACCTTATAATATGACGTAATATGCAGTGTATCATTGAAAATACCTTATAATAAATCGTAATATGCAGTGTATCATTGAGAATACCTTATAATAAAACGTAATATGCAGTGTATCATTGAAAATACCTTATAATATAACGTAATATGCAGTGTATTATTGAAAATACCTTGTAATATATCGTAATTTGTAGTGTATCATTGGAAATACCTTATAATATTTAGTAGTTTATCATTGAAAATACCTTATTATAAAACGTAATATTGTGTGTATCATTGAAAATACCTTATAATATAACGTAATATGCAGTGTATCATTGAAAATACATTATAATATAACGTAATATGCGGTGTATCATTGAAAATACCTTATAATATATCGTAATTTGTAGTGTATCATTGAAAATACCTTATAATATATGGTAATTTGTAGTGCATCAATGAAAATACCTTATAATATAACGTAATATGCAGTGTATCATTGAAAATACCTTATAATATAACGTAATATGCAGTGTATCATTGAAAATACCTTATAATATAACGTAATATGCAGTGTATCATTGAAAATACCTTAGAATATATGGTAATTGTAGTCTATCAATGAAAATACCTTATAATATAACGTAATATGCAGTGTATCAGTGAAAATACCTTATAATATAACGTAATATGCATAGTATCATTGGAAATACCTTATAATATAACGTAATATGCAGTGTATGATTGAAAATACCTTATAATATATAGTAGTTTATCATTGAAAATACCTTAGAATATATGGTAATTTGTAGTGTATCATCGAAAATACCTTATAATATAACGTAATATTTGCAGTCCATCATTGAAAATACCTTATAATATAACTTAATATGCAGTGTATCAATGAAAATACCTTATAATATAACGTAATATGCGGTGTATCATTGAAAATACCTTATAATATATCGTAATTTGTAGTGTATCATTCAAAATACCTTATAATATAACCTAATATTTGCAGTGTATCATTGAAAATACCTTATAATATAACGTAATATGCAGTGTATCATTGAAAATACCTTATAATATATAGTAGTTTATCATTGAAAATACCTAATAATATAACGTAATATTCTGTGTATCATTGAAAATACCTTATAATATAACGTAATATGCAGTGTATCATTGAAAATACCTTATAATATAACGTAATATTCTATGTATCATTGAAAATACCTTATAATATAACGTAATATGCAGTGTATCATTGAAAATACCTTATAATATAACGTAATATGCAGTGTATCATTGAAAATACCTTGTAATATATCGTAATTTGTAGTGTATCATTGGAAATACCTTATAATATTTAGTAGTTTTATCATTGAAAATAAATTATTATATAACGTAATATTGTGTGTATCATTGAAAATACCTTATAATATAACGTAATATGCAGTGTATCATTGAAAATACCTTATAATATGACGTAATATGCAGTGTATCATTGAAAATACCTTATAATAAATCGTAATATGCAGTGTATCATTGAGAATACCTTATAATAAAACGTAATATGCAGTGTATCATTGAAAATACCTTATAATATAACGTAATATGCAGTGTATCATTGAAAATACATTATAATATAACGTAATATGCGGTGTATCATTGAAAATACCTTATAATATATCGTAATTTGTAGTGTATCATTGAAAATACCTTATAATATATGGTAATTTGTAGTGCATCAATGAAAATACCTTATAATATAACGTAATATGCAGTGTATCATTGAAAATACCTTATAATATAACGTAATATGCAGTGTATCATTGAAAATACCTTATAATATAACGTAATATGCAGTGTATCATTGAAAATACCTTAGAATATATGGTAATTGTAGTCTATCAATGAAAATACCTTATAATATAACGTAATATGCAGTGTATCAGTGAAAATACCTTATAATATAACGTAATATGCAGTGTATGATTGAAAATACCTTATAATATATAGTAGTTTATCATTGAAAATACCTTAGAATATATGGTAATTTGTAGTGTATCGTCGAAAATACCTTATAATATAACGTAATATTTGCAGTCTATCATTGAAAATACCTTATAATATAACTTAATATGCAGTGTACCAATGAAAATACCTTATAATATAACGTAATATGCACTGTATCATTGAAAATACCTTATAATATAACGTAATATGCAGTGTATCATTGAAAATACCTTATAATATAACGTAATATGCAGTGTATCATTGAAAATACCTTATAATATAACGTAATTTGTAGTGTATCATTGAAAATACCTTAGAATATATAGTAGTTTATCATTGAAAATACCTTATAATATACCGTAATATGCAGTGTATCATTGAAAATACCTTATAATATATCGTAATTTGTAGTGTATCAATGAAAATACCTTATAATATAAAGTAATATGCAGTGTATCATTGAAAATACCTTATAATATATCGTAATTTGTAGTGTATCATTGAAAATACCTTATAATAAATCGTAATATGCAGTGTATCATTGAGAATACCTTATAATAAAACGTAATATGCAGTGTATCATTGAAAATACCTTATAATATAACGTAATATGCAGTGTATCATTGAAAATACATTATAATATAACGTAATATGCGGTGTATCATTGAAAATACCTTATAATATAACGTAATATGCAGTGTATCATTGAAAATACCTTATAATATAACGTAATATGCAATGTATCATTGGAAATACCTTAGAATATATGGTAATTCTAGGCTATCAATGAAAATACCTTATAATATAACGTAATATGCAGTGTATCATTGAAAATTCCTTATAATATAACTTAATATGCAGAGTATCATTGGAAATACCTTATAATATGACGTAATATGTAGTGTATCATTGAAAATACCTTATAATATAACGTAATATGCAGTGTATCATTGGAAATACCTTATAATAAAACGTAATATGCAGTGTATCATTGAAAATACCTTAGAATATATGGTAATTCTAGTCTATCAATGAAAATACCTTATAATATAACGTAATATGCAGTGTATCATTCAAAATACCTTATAATATAACATAATATGCAGTGTATCATTGAAAATACCTTATAATATAACGTAATATGCAGTGTATCATTGAAAATACCTTATAATATATAGTAGTTTATCATTGAAAATACCTTATAATATAACGTAATATGCAGTGTATCATTGAAAATACCTTATAATATAATGTAATATGCAGAGTATCATTGAAAATACCTGATAATATAACGTAATATGCAGTGTATCATTGAAAATACCTTGTAATATATCGTAATTTGTAGTGTATCATTGGAAATACCTTATAATATTTAGTAGTTTATCATTGAAAATACCTTATTATAAAACGTAATATTGTGTGTATCATTGAAAATACCTTATAATATAACGTAATATGCAGTGTATCATTGAAAATACATTATAATATAACGTAATATGCGGTGTATCATTGAAAATACCTTATAATATATCGTAATTTGTAGTGTATCATTCAAAATACCTTATAATATAACCTAATATGCAGTGTATCATTGAAAATACCTTATAATATAACGTAATATGCAGTGTATCATTGAAAATACCTTATAATATATAGTAGTTTATCATTGAAAATACCTTAGAATATATGGTAATTTGTAGTGTATCATCGAAAATACCTTATAATATAACGTAATATTTGCAGTCTATCATTGAAAATACCTTATAATATAACTTAATATGCAGTGTATCAATGAAAATACCTTATAATATAACGTAATATGCAGTGTATCATTGAAAATACCTTGTAATATATAGTAGTTTATCATTGAAAATACCTTATAATATAACGTAATATTCTGTGTATCATTGAAAATACCTTAGAATATATGGTAATTCTAGTCTATCAATGAAAATACCTTATAATATAACGTAATATGCAGTGTATCATTGAAAATTCCTTATAATATAACGTAATATGCAGTGTATCATTGGAAATACCTTATAATAAAACGTAATATGCAGTGTATCATTGAAAATACCTTATAATAAAACGTAATATTCAGTGTATCATTGAAGATACCTTATAATATATGGTAATTTGTAGTGTATCATTGAAAATACCTAATAATATAACGTAATATGCAGTGTATCATCGAAAATACCTTATAATAAAACGTAATATGCAGTGTATCATTGAAAATACCTTATAATTTAACGTAATATGCAGTGTATCATTGAAAATACCTTAGAATATATGGTAATTCTAGTCTATCAATGAAAATACCTTATAATATAACGTAATATGCAGTGTATCATTGAAAATACCTTATAATATATCGTAATTTGTAGTGTATCAATGAAAATACCTTATAATATAAAGTAATATGCAGTGTATCATTGAAGATACCTTATAATATATGGTAATTTGTAGTGTATCATTGAAAATACCTAATAATATAACGTAATATGCAGTGTATCATCGAAAATACCTTATAATAAAACGTAATATGCAGTGTATCATTGAAAATACCTTATAATATAACGTAATATGCAATGTATCATTGGAAATACCTTAGAATATATGGTAATTCTAGGCTATCAATGAAAATACCTTATAATATAACGTAATATGCAGTGTATCATTGAAAATTCCTTATAATATAACTTAATATGCAGAGTATCATTGGAAATACCTTATAATATGACGTAATATGTAGTGTATCATTGAAAATACCTTATAATATAACGTAATATGCAGTGTATCATTGGAAATACCTTATAATAAAACGTAATATGCAGTGTATCATTGAAAATACCTTAGAATATATGGTAATTCTAGTCTATCAATGAAAATACCTTATAATATAACGTAATATGCAGTGTATCATTCAAAATACCTTATAATATAACGTAATATGCAGTGTATCATTGAAAATACCTTATAATATAACGTAATATGCAGTGTATCATTGAAAATACCTTATAATATATAGTAGTTTATCATTGAAAATACCTTATAATATAACGTAATATGCAGTGTATCATTGAAAATACCTTATAATATAATGTAATATGCAGAGTATCATTGAAAATACCTGATAATATAACGTAATATGCAGTGTATCATTGAAAATACCTCATAATATAACGTAATATGCAGTGTATCATTGAAAATACCTTATAATATAACGTAATATGCAGTGTATCATTGAAAATACCTTATAATATAACGTAATATGCAGTGTATCATTGAAAATACCTTGTAATATATCGTAATTTGTAGTGTATCATTGGAAATACCTTATAATATTTAGTAGTTTATCATTGAAAATACCTTATTATAAAACGTAATATTGTGTGTATCATTGAAAATACCTTATAATATAACGTAATATGCAGTGTATCATTGAAAATACATTATAATATAACGTAATATGCGGTGTATCATTGAAAATACCTTATAATATATCGTAATTTGTAGTGTATCATTCAAAATACCTTATAATATAACCTAATATGCAGTGTATCATTGAAAATACCTTATAATATAACGTAATATGCAGTGTATCATTGAAAATACCTTATAATATATAGTAGTTTATCATTGAAAATACCTTATAATATAACGTAATATTCTGTGTATCATTGAAAATACCTTATAATATAACGTAATATGCAGTGTATCATTGAAAATACCTTATAATATAACGTAATATTCTATGTATCATTGAAAATACCTTATAATATAACGTAATATGCAGTGTATCATTGAAAATACCTTATAATATAACGTAATATGCAGTGTATCATTGAAAATACCTTATAATATAACGTAATATGCAGTGTATCATTGAAAATACCTTAGAATATATGGTAATTCTAGTCTATCAATGAAAATACCTTATAATATAACGTAATATGCAGTGTATCATTCAAAATACCTTATAATATAACGTAATATGCAGTGTATCATTGAAAATACCTTATAATATAACGTAATATGCAGTGTATCATTGAAAATACCTTATAATATATAGTAGTTTATCATTGAAAATACCTTATAATATAACGTAATATGCAGTGTATCATTGAAAATACCTTATAATATAACGTAATATGCAGTGTATCATTGAAAATACCTTATAATATATAGTAGTTTATCATTGAAAATACCTTATAATATAACGTAATATGCAGTGTATCATTGAAAATACCTTATAATATAACGTAATATTCTATGTATCATTGAAAATACCTTATAATATAACGTAATATGCAGTGTATCATTGAAAATACCTTATAATAAAACGTAATATGCAGTGTATCATTGAAAATACCTTATAATATAACGTAATATGCAATGTATCATTGGAAATACCTTAGAATATATGGTAATTCTAGGCTATCAATGAAAATACCTTATAATATAACGTAATATGCAGTGTATCATTGAAAATTCCTTATAATATAACTTAATATGCAGAGTATCATTGGAAATACCTTATAATATGACGTAATATGTAGTGTATCATTGAAAATACCTTATAATATAACGTAATATGCAGTGAATCATTGGAAATACCTTATAATAAAACGTAATATGCAGTGTATCATTGAAAATACCTTAGAATATATGGTAATTCTAGTCTATCAATGAAAATACCTTATAATATAACGTAATATGCAGTGTATCATTCAAAATACCTTATAATATAACGTAATATGCAGTGTATCATTGAAAATACCTTATAATATAACGTAATATGCAGTGTATCATTGAAAATACCTTATAATATATAGTAGTTTATCATTGAAAATACCTTATAATATAACGTAATATGCAGTGTATCATTGAAAATACCTTATAATATAATGTAATATGCAGAATATCATTGAAAATACCTGATAATATAACGTAATATGCAGTGTATCATTGAAAATACCTCATAATATAACGTAATATGCAGTGTATCATTGAAAATACCTTATAATATAACGTAATATGCAGTGTATCATTGAAAATACCTTATAATATATCGTAATTTGTAGTGTATCATTGGAAATACCTTATAATATTTAGTAGTTTATCATTGAAAATACCTTATTATAAAACGTAATATTGTGTGTATCATTGAAAATACCTTATAATATAACGTAATATGCAGTGTATAATTGAAAATACCTTATAATATGACGTAATATGCAGTGTATCATTGAAAATACCTTATAATAAATCGTAATATGCAGTGTATCATTGAAAATACCTTATAATATAACGTAATATGCAGTGTATCATTGAAAATACCTTATAATATATAGTAGTTTATCATTGAAAATACCTTATAATATAACGTAATATTCTGTGTATCATTGAAAATACCTTATAATATAACGTAATATGCAGTGTATCATTGAAAATACCTTATAATATAACGTAATATTCTATGTATCATTGAAAATACCTTATAATATAACGTAATATGCAGTGTATCATTGAAAATACCTTATAATATAACGTAATATGCAGTGTATCATTGAAAATACCTTATAATATAACGTAATATGCAGTGTATCATTGAAAATACCTTATAATATAACGTAATATGCAGTGTATCATTGAAAATACCTTGTAATATATCGTAATTTGTAGTGTATCATTGGAAATACCTTATAATATTTAGTAGTTTATCATTGAAAATACCTTATTATAAAACGTAATATTGTGTGTATCATTGAAAATACCTTATAATATAACGTAATATGCAGTGTATAATTGAAAATACCTTATAATATGACGTAATATGCAGTGTATCATTGAAAATACCTTATAATAAATCGTAATATGCAGTGTATCATTGAGAATACCTTATAATAAAACGTAATATGCAGTGTATCATTGAAAATACCTTATAATATAACGTAATATGCAGTGTATCATTGAAAATACATTATAATATAACGTAATATGCGGTGTATCATTGAAAATACCTTATAATATAACGTAATATGCAGTGTATCATTGAAAATACCTTATAATATAACGTAATATGCAGTGTATCATTGAAAATACCTTAGAATATATGGTAATTGTAGTCTATCAATGAAAATACCTTATAATATAACGTAATATGCAGTGTATCAGTGAAAATACCTTAGAATATATGGTAATTGTAGTCTATCAATGAAAATACCTTATAATATAACGTAATATGCAGTGTATCAGTGAAAATACCTTATAATATAACGTAATATGCATAGTATCATTGGAAATACCTTATAATATAACGTAATATGCAGTGTATGATTGAAAATACCTTATAATATATAGTAGTTTATCATTGAAAATACCTTAGAATATATGGTAATTTGTAGTGTATCATCGAAAATACCTTATAATATAACGTAATATTTGCAGTCTATCATTGAAAATACCTTATAATATAACTTAATATGCAGTGTATCAATGAAAATACCTTATAATATAACGTAATATGCACTGTATCATTGAAAATACCTTATAATATAACGTAATATGCAGTCTATCATTGAAAATACCTTATAATAAAACGTAATATGCAGTGTATCATTGAAAATACCTTATAATATAACGTAATATGCAATGTATCATTGGAAATACCTTAGAATATATGGTAATTCTAGGCTATCAATGAAAATACCTTATAATATAACGTAATATGCAGTGTATCATTGAAAATTCCTTATAATATAACTTAATATGCAGAGTATCATTGGAAATACCTTATAATATGACGTAATATGTAGTGTATCATTGAAAATACCTTATAATATAACGTAATATGCAGTGAATCATTGGAAATACCTTATAATAAAACGTAATATGCAGTGTATCATTGAAAATACCTTAGAATATATGGTAATTCTAGTCTATCAATGAAAATACCTTATAATATAACGTAATATGCAGTGTATCATTCAAAATACCTTATAATATAACGTAATATGCAGTGTATCATTGAAAATACCTTATAATATAACGTAATATGCAGTGTATCATTGAAAATACCTTATAATATATAGTAGTTTATCATTGAAAATACCTTATAATATAACGTAATATGCAGTGTATCATTGAAAATACCTTATAATATAATGTAATATGCAGAGTATCATTGAAAATACCTGATAATATAACGTAATATGCAGTGTATCATTGAAAATACCTCATAATATAACGTAATATGCAGTGTATCATTGAAAATACCTCATAATATAACGTAATATGCAGTGTATCATTGAAAATACCTTATAATATAACGTAATATGCAGTGTATCATTGAAAATACCTTGTAATATATCGTAATTTGTAGTGTATCATTGGAAATACCTTATAATATTTAGTAGTTTATCATTGAAAATACCTTATTATAAAACGTAATATTGTGTGTATCATTGAAAATACCTTATAATATAACGTAATATGCAGTGTATCATTGAAAATACATTATAATATAACGTAATATGCGGTGTATCATTGAAAATACCTTATAATATATCGTAATTTGTAGTGTATCATTCAAAATACCTTATAATATAACCTAATATGCAGTGTATCATTGAAAATACCTTATAATATAACGTAATATGCAGTGTATCATTGAAAATACCTTATAATATATAGTAGTTTATCATTGAAAATACCTTATAATATAACGTAATATTCTGTGTATCATTGAAAATACCTTATAATATAACGTAATATGCAGTGTATCATTGAAAATACCTTATAATATAACGTAATATTCTATGTATCATTGAAAATACCTTATAATATAACGTAATATGCAGTGTATCATTGAAAATACCTTATAATATAACGTAATATGCAGTGTATCATTGAAAATACCTTATAATATAACGTAATATGCAGTGTATCATTGAAAATACCTTATAATATAACGTAATATGCAGTGTATCATTGAAAATACCTTGTAATATATCGTAATTTGTAGTGTATCATTGGAAATACCTTATAATATTTAGTAGTTTATCATTGAAAATACCTTATTATAAAACGTAATATTGTGTGTATCATTGAAAATACCTTATAATATAACGTAATATGCAGTGTATCATTGAAAATACCTTATAATATGACGTAATATGCAGTGTATCATTGAAAATACCTTATAATAAATCGTAATATGCAGTGTATCATTGAGAATACCTTATAATAAAACGTAATATGCAGTGTATCATTGAAAATACCTTATAATATAACGTAATATGCAGTGTATCATTGAAAATACATTATAATATAACGTAATATGCGGTGTATCATTGAAAATACCTTATAATATATAGTAGTTTATCATTGAAAATACCTTATAATATAACGTAATATTCTGTGTATCATTGAAAATACCTTATAATATAACGTAATATGCAGTGTATCATTGAAAATACCTTATAATATAACGTAATATTCTATGTATCATTGAAAATACCTTATAATATAACGTAATATGCAGTGTATCATTGAAAATACCTTATAATATAACGTAATATGCAGTGTATCATTGAAAATACCTTATAATATAACGTAATATGCAGTGTATCATTGAAAATACCTTATAATATAACGTAATATGCAGTGTATCATTGAAAATACCTTGTAATATATCGTAATTTGTAGTGTATCATTGGAAATACCTTATAATATTTAGTAGTTTATCATTGAAAATACCTTATTATAAAACGTAATATTGTGTGTATCATTGAAAATACCTTATAATATAACGTAATATGCAGTGTATCATTGAAAATACCTTATAATATGACGTAATATGCAGTGTATCATTGAAAATACCTTATAATAAATCGTAATATGCAGTGTATCATTGAGAATACCTTATAATAAAACGTAATATGCAGTGTATCATTGAAAATACCTTATAATATAACGTAATATGCAGTGTATCATTGAAAATACATTATAATATAACGTAATATGCGGTGTATCATTGAAAATACCTTATAATATATCGTAATTTGTAGTGTATCATTGAAAATACCTTATAATATATGGTAATTTGTAGTGCATCAATGAAAATACCTTATAATATAACGTAATATGCAGTGTATCATTGAAAATACCTTATAATATAACGTAATATGCAGTGTATCATTGAAAATACCTTATAATATAACGTAATATGCAGTGTATCATTGAAAATACCTTATAATATAATGTAATATGCAGTCTATCATTGAAAATACCTTATAATATAACGTAATATGCAGTGTATCATTGAAAATACCTTATAATATAACGTAATATGCAGTAATCCATTGAAAATACTTTATAATATAACGTAATATGCAGTCTATCATTGAAAATACCTCACAACATAACGTAATATGCAGTCTATCATTGAAAATACCTTATAATATAATGTAATATGCAGAGTATCATTGAAAATACCTTATAATATAACTTAATATGCAGTGTATCAATGAAAATACCTTATAATATAACGTAATATGCACTGTATCATTGAAAATACCTTATAATATAACGTAATATGCAGTCTATCATTGAAAATACCTTATAATATAACGTAATATGCAGTGTATCATTGAAAATACCTTATAATATAACGTAATATGCAGTGTATGATTGAAAATACCTTATAATATAATGTAATATGCAGTCTATCATTGAAAATACCTTATAATATAACGTAATATGCAGTGTATCATTGAAAATACCTTATAATATAACGTAATATGCAGTAATTCATTGAAAATACTTTATAATATAACGTAATATGCAGTCTATCATTGAAAATACCTCACAATATAACGTAATATGCAGTCTATCATTGAAAATACCTTATAATATAATGTAATATGCAGAGTATCATTGAAAATACCTGATAATATAACGTAATATGCAGTGTATCATTGAAAATACCTCATAATATAACGTAATATGCAGTGTATCATTGAAAATACCTTATAATATAACGTAATATGCAGTGTATCATTGAAAATACCTTATAATATAACGTAATATGCAGTGTATCATTGAAAATACCTTGTAATATAACGTAATTTGTAGTGTATCATTGGAAATACCTTATAATATTTAGTAGTTTATCATTGAAAATACCTTATTATAAAACGTAATATTGTGTGTATCATTGAAAATACCTTATAATATAACGTAATATGCAGTGTATTATTGAAAATACCTTATAATATAACGTAATATGCAGTGTATCATTGAAAATTCCTTATAATATAACTTAATATGCAGAGTATCATTGGAAATACCTTATAATATGACGTAATATGTAGTGTATCATTGAAAATACCTTATAATATAACGTAATATGCAGTGTATCATTGGAAATACCTTATAATAAAACGTAATATGCAGTGTATCATTGAAAATACCTTATAATAAAACGTAATATGCAGTGTATCATTGAAGATACCTTATAATATATGGTAATTTGTAGTGTATCATTGAAAATACCTAATAATATAACGTAATATGCAGTGTATCATCGAAAATACCTTATAATAAAACGTAATATGCAGTGTATCATTGAAAATACCTTATAATTTAACGTAATATGCAGTGTATCATTGAAAATACCTTAGAATATATGGTAATTCTAGTCTATCAATGAAAATACCTTATAATATAACGTAATATGCAGTGTATCATTGAAAATACCTTATAATATATCGTAATTTGTAGTGTATCAATGAAAATACCTTATAATATAAAGTAATATGCAGTGTATCATTGAAGATACCTTATAATATATGGTAATTTGTAGTGTATCATTGAAAATACCTAATAATATAACGTAATATGCAGTGTATCATCGAAAATACCTTATAATAAAACGTAATATGCAGTGTATCATTGAAAATACCTTATGATATAACGTAATATGCAATGTATCATTGGAAATACCTTAGAATATATGGTAATTCTAGGCTATCAATGAAAATACCTTATAATATAACGTAATATGCAGTGTATCATTGAAAATTCCTTATAATATAACTTAATATGCAGAGTATCATTGGAAATACCTTATAATATGACGTAATATGTAGTGTATCATTGAAAATACCTTATAATATAACGTAATATGCAGTGTATCATTGGAAATACCTTATAATAAAACGTAATATGCAGTGTATCATTGAAAATACCTTATAATAAAACGTAATATGCAGTGTATCATTGAAGATACCTTATAATATATGGTAATTTGTAGTGTATCATTGAAAATACCTAATAATATAACGTAATATGCAGTGTATCATCGAAAATACCTTATAATAAAACGTAATATGCAGTGTATCATCGAAAATACCTTATAATAAAACGTAATATGCAGTGTATCATTGAAAATACCTTATAATATAACGTAATATGTAGTGTATCATTGAAAATACCTTATAATATAACGTAATATGCAGTGTATCATTGGAAATACCTTATAATAAAACGTAATATGCAGTGTATCATTGAAAATACCTTATAATAAAACGTAATATGCAGTGTATCATTGAAGATACCTTATAATATATGGTAATTTGTAGTGTATCATTGAAAATACCTAATAATATAACGTAATATGCAGTGTATCATCGAAAATACCTTATAATAAAACGTAATATGCAGTGTATCATCGAAAATACCTTATAATAAAACGTAATATGCAGTGTATCATTGAAAATACCTTATAATATGACGTAATATGTAGTGTATCATTGAAAATACCTTATAATATAACGTAATATGCAGTGTATCATTGGAAATACCTTATAATAAAACGTAATATGCAGTGTATCATTGAAAATACCTTATAATAAAACGTAATATGCAGTGTATCATTGAAGATACCTTATAATATATGGTAATTTGTAGTGTATCATTGAAAATACCTAATAATATAACGTAATATGCAGTGTATCATCGAAAATACCTTATAATAAAACGTAATATGCAGTGTATCATTGAAAATACCTTATAATTTAACGTAATATGCAGTGTATCATTGAAAATACCTTAGAATATATGGTAATTCTAGTCTATCAATGAAAATACCTTATAATATAACGTAATATGCAGTGTATCATTGAAAATACCTTATAATATATCGTAATTTGTAGTGTATCAATGAAAATACCTTATAATATAAAGTAATATGCAGTGTATCATTGAAGATACCTTATAATATATGGTAATTTGTAGTGTATCATTGAAAATACCTAATAATATAACGTAATATGCAGTGTATCATCGAAAATACCTTATAATAAAACGTAATATGCAGTGTATCATTGAAAATACCTTATGATATAACGTAATATGCAATGTATCATTGGAAATACCTTAGAATATATGGTAATTCTAGGCTATCAATGAAAATACCTTATAATATAACGTAATATGCAGTGTATCATTGAAAATTCCTTATAATATAACTTAATATGCAGAGTATCATTGGAAATACCTTATAATATGACGTAATATGTAGTGTATCATTGAAAATACCTTATAATATAACGTAATATGCAGTGTATCATTGGAAATACCTTATAATAAAACGTAATATGCAGTGTATCATTGAAAATACCTTATAATAAAACGTAATATGCAGTGTATCATTGAAGATACCTTATAATATATGGTAATTTGTAGTGTATCATTGAAAATACCTAATAATATAACGTAATATGCAGTGTATCATCGAAAATACCTTATAATAAAACGTAATATGCAGTGTATCATCGAAAATACCTTATAATAAAACGTAATATGCAGTGTATCATTGAAAATACCTTATAATATAACGTAATATGTAGTGTATCATTGAAAATACCTTATAATATAACGTAATATGCAGTGTATCATTGGAAATACCTTATAATAAAACGTAATATGCAGTGTATCATTGAAAATACCTTATAATAAAACGTAATATGCAGTGTATCATTGAAGATACCTTATAATATATGGTAATTTGTAGTGTATCATTGAAAATACCTAATAATATAACGTAATATGCAGTGTATCATCGAAAATACCTTATAATAAAACGTAATATGCAGTGTATCATTGAAAATACCTTATAATATAACGTAATATGCAATGTATCATTGGAAATACCTTAGAATATATGGTAATTCTAGGCTATCAATGAAAATACCTTATAATATAACGTAATATGCAGTGTATCATTGAAAATTCCTTATAATATAACTTAGTATGCAGAGTATCATTGAAAATACCTTATAATATAACGTAATATGCAGTGTATCATTGAAAATACCTTATAATATAACTTAATATGCAGTGTATCATTGGAAATACCTTATAATATTTAGTAGTTTATCATTGAAAATACCTTATTATAAAACGTAATATTGTGTGTATCATTGAAAATACCTTATAATATAACGTAATATGCAGTGTATCATTGAAAATACATTATAATATAACGTAATATGCGGTGTATCATTGAAAATACCTTATAATATATCGTAATTTGTAGTGTATCATTGAAAATACCTTATAATATATGGTAATTTGTAGTGCATCAATGAAAATACCTTATAATATAACGTAATATGCAGTGTATCATTGAAAATACCTTATAATATAACGTAATATGCAGTGTATCATTGAAAATACCTTATAATATAACGTAATATGCCTTGTATCATTGAAAATACCTTAGAATATATGGTAATTGTAGTCTATCAATGAAAATACCTTATAATATAACGTAATATGCAGTGTATCAGTGAAAATACCTTATAATATAACGTAATATGCATAGTATCATTGGAAATACCTTATAATATAACGTAATATGCAGTGTATCATTGAAAATTCCTTATAATATAACTTAATATGCAGAGTATCATTGGAAATACCTTATAATATGACGTAATATGTAGTGTATCATTGAAAATACCTTATAATATAACGTAATATGCAGTGTATCATTGGAAATACCTTATAATAAAACGTAATATGCAGTGTATCATTGAAAATACCTTATAATAAAACGTAATATGCAGTGTATCATTGAAGATACCTTATAATATATGGTAATTTGTAGTGTATCATTGAAAATACCTAATAATATAACGTAATATGCAGTGTATCATCGAAAATACCTTATAATATATCGTAATTTGTAGTGTATCAATGAAAATACCTTATAATATAAAGTAATATGTAGTGTATCATTGAAGATACCTTATAATAAAACGTAATATGCAGTGTATCATTGAAAATACCTTATAATAAAACGTAATATGCAGTGTATCATTGAAAATACCTTATAATATAACGTAATATGCAGTGTATCATTGAAAATACCTTATAATATAACGTAATATGCAGTGTATCATTGAAAATACCTTGTAATATATCGTAATTTGTAGTGTATCATTGGAAATACCTTATAATATTTAGTAGTTTATCATTGAAAATACCTTATTATAAAACGTAATATTGTGTGTATCATTGAAAATACCTAATAATATAACGTAATATGCAGTGTATCATTGAAAATACCTTATAATATGACGTAATATGCAGTGTATCATTGAAAATACCTTATAATAAATCGTAATATGCAGTGTATCATTGAGAATACCTTATAATTAAACGTAATATGCAGTGTATCATTGAAAATACCTTATAATATAACGTAATATGCAGTGTATCATTGAAAATACCTTGTAATTTATCGTAATTTGTAGTGTATCATTGGAAATACCTTATAATATTTAGTAGTTTATCATTGAAAATACCTTATTATAAAACGTAATATTGTGTGTATCATTGAAAATACCTTATAATATAACGTAATATGCAGTGTATCATTGAAAATACCTTATAATATGACGTAATATGCAGTGTATCATTGAAAATACCTTATAATAAATCGTAATATGCAGTGTATCAATGAAAATACCTTATAATATAACGTAATATGCACTGTATCATTGAAAATACCTTATAATATAACGTAATATGCAGTCTATCATTGAAAATACCTTATAATATAACGTAATATGCAGTGTATCATTGAAAATACCTTATAATATAACGTAATATGCAGTGTATGATTGAAAATACCTTATAATATAATGTAATATGCAGTCTATCATTGAAAATACCTTATAATATAACGTAATATGCAGTGTATCATTGAAAATACCTTATAATATAACGTAATATGCAGTAATTCATTGAAAATACTTTATAATATAACGTAATATGCAGTCTATCATTGAAAATACCTCACAATATAACGTAATATGCAGTCTATCATTGAAAATACCTTATAATATAATGTAATATGCAGAGTATCATTGAAAATACCTGATAATATAACGTAATATGCAGTGTATCATTGAAAATACCTCATAATATAACGTAATATGCAGTGTATCATTGAAAATACCTTATAATATGACGTAATATGCAGTGTATCATTGAAAATACCTTATAATAAATCGTAATATGCAGTGTATCATTGAGAATACCTTATAATAAAACGTAATATGCAGTGTATCATTGAAAATACCTTATAATATAACGTAATATGCAGTGTATCATTGAAAATACATTATAATATAACGTAATATGCGGTGTATCATTGAAAATACCTTATAATATATCGTAATTTGTAGTGTATCATTGAAAATACCTTATAATATATGGTAATTTGTAGTGCATCAATGAAAATACCTTATAATATGACGTAATATGCAGTGTATCATTGAAAATACCTTATAATATAACGTAATATGCAGTGTATCATTGAAAATACCTTATAATATAACGTAATATGCAGTGTATCATTGAAAATACCTTATAATATAACGTAATATGCAGTGTATCATTGAAAATACCTTATAATATAACGTAATATGCAGTGTATCATTGAAAATACCTTATAATATAACGTAATATGCAGTGTATCATTGAAAATACCTTATAATATAACGTAATATGCAGTGTATTATTGAAAATACCTTATAATATAACGTAATATGCAGTCTATCATTGAAAATACCTTATAATATAATGTAATATGCAGAGTATCATTGAAAATACCTGATAATATAACGTAATATGCAGTGTATCATTGAAAATACCTCATAATATAACGTAATATGCAGTGTATCATTGAAAATACCTTATAATATGACGTAATCTGCTGTGTATCATTGAAAATACCTTATAATATATCGCAATTTGTAGTGTATCAATGAAAATACCGTATAATATAACGTAATATGCAGTGTATCATTGAAAATACCTTGTAATTTATCGTAATTTGTAGTGTATCATTGGAAATACCTTATAATATTTAGTAGTTTATCATTGAAAATACCTTATTATAAAACGTAATATTGTGTGTATCATTGAAAATACCTTATAATATAACGTAATATGCAGTGTATCATTGAAAATACCTTATAATATGACGTAATATGCAGTGTATCATTGAAAATACCTTATAATAAATCGTAATATGCAGTGTATCAATGAAAATACCTTATAATATAACGTAATATGCACTGTATCATTGAAAATACCTTATAATATAACGTAATATGCAGTCTATCATTGAAAATACCTTATAATATAACGTAATATGCAGTGTATCATTGAAAATACCTTATAATATAACGTAATATGCAGTGTATGATTGAAAATACCTTATAATATAATGTAATATGCAGTCTATCATTGAAAATACCTTATAATATAACGTAATATGCAGTGTATCATTGAAAATACCTTATAATATAACGTAATATGCAGTAATTCATTGAAAATACTTTATAATATAACGTAATATGCAGTCTATCATTGAAAATACCTCACAATATAACGTAATATGCAGTCTATCATTGAAAATACCTTATAATATAATGTAATATGCAGAGTATCATTGAAAATACCTGATAATATAACGTAATATGCAGTGTATCATTGAAAATACCTCATAATATAACGTAATATGCAGTGTATCATTGAAAATACCTTATAATATGACGTAATATGCAGTGTATCATTGAAAATACCTTATAATAAATCGTAATATGCAGTGTATCATTGAGAATACCTTATAATAAAACGTAATATGCAGTGTATCATTGAAAATACCTTATAATATAACGTAATATGCAGTGTATCATTGAAAATACATTATAATATAACGTAATATGCGGTGTATCATTGAAAATACCTTATAATATATCGTAATTTGTAGTGTATCATTGAAAATACCTTATAATATATGGTAATTTGTAGTGCATCAATGAAAATACCTTATAATATGACGTAATATGCAGTGTATCATAGAAAATACCTTATAATATAACGTAATATGCAGTGTATCATTGAAAATACCTTATAATATAACGTAATATGCAGTGTATCATTGAAAATACCTTATAATATATCGTAATATGCAGTGTATCATTGAAAATACCTTATAATATAACGTAATATGCAGTGTATCATTGAAAATACCTTATAATATAACGTAATATGCAGTGTATCATTGAAAATACCTTATAATATAACGTAATATGCAGTGTATTATTGAAAATACCTTATAATATAACGTAATATGCAGTGTATCATTGAAAATACCTTATAATATAACGTAATATGCAGTGTATCATTGAAAATACCTTATAATATAACGTAATATGCAGTGTATCATTGAAAATACCTTAGAATATATGGTAATTCTAGTCTATCAATGAAAATACCTTATAATATAACGTAATATGCAGTGTATCAGTGAAAATACCTTATAATATATCGTAATTTGTAGTGTATCATTGAAAATACCTTATAATATATAGTAGTTTATCATTGAAAATACCTTATAATATAACGTAATCTGCTGTGTATCATTGAAAATACCTTATAATATATCGCAATTTGTAGTGTATCAATGAAAATACCGTATAATATAACGTAATATGCAGTGTATCATTGAAAATACCTTATAATATAACGTAATATGCAGTGTATCATTGAAAATACCTTATAATATAACGTAATATGCAGTGTATCATTGAAAATACCTTAGAATATATGGTAATTCTAGTCTATCAATGAAAATACCTTATAATATATCGCAATTTGTAGTGTATCATTGAAAATACCTTATAATATATGGTAATTTGTAGTGCATCAATGAAAATACCTTATAATATAACGTAATATGCAGTGTATCATTGAAAATACCTTATAATATAACGTAATATGCAGTGTATCATTGAAAATACCTTATAATATAACGTAATATGCAGTGTATCATTGAAAATACCTTAGAATATATGGTAATTGTAGTCTATCAATGAAAATACCTTATAATATAACGTAATATGCAGTCTATCAGTGAAAATACCTTATAATATATCGTAATTTGTAGTGTATCATTGAAAATACCTTATAATATATAGTAGTTTATCATTGAAAATACCTTATAATATATAGTAGTTTATCATTGAAAATACCTTATAATATAACGTAATATGCTGTGTATCATTGAAAATACCTTATAATATATCGTAATTTGTAGTGTATCAATGAAAATACCTTATAATATAAAGTAATATGCAGTGTATCTTTGAAAATACCTTATAATATATCGTAATTTGTAGTGTATCATTGAAAATACCTTATAATATATGGTAATATGCAGTGTATCATTGGAAATACCTTATAATATATCGAAATTTTTTAGTGTATCATTGAAAATACCTTATAATATATGGTAATTTGTAGTGTATCAATGAAAATACCTTATAATATAACGTAATATGCAGTGTATCATTGAAAATACCTTATAATATATCGTAATTTGTAGTGTATCATTGAAAATACCTTGTAATATATAGTAGTTTATCATTGAAAATACCTTATAATATAACGTAATATGCAGTGTATCATTGAAAATACCTTATAATATAACGTAATATGCAGTGTATCATTGAAAATACCTTATAATATAACGTAATATGCAGTGTATCATTGAAAATACCTTATAATATAACGTAATATGCAGTGTATCATTGAAAATACCTTATAATATAACGTAATATGCAGTGTATCATTGAAAATACCTTATAATATAACGTAATATGCAGTGTATCATTGAAAATACCTTAGAATATATGGTAATTGTAGTCTATCAATGAAAATACCTAATAATATAACGTAATATGCAGTGTATCATTGAAAATACATTATAATATAACGTAATATGCGGTGTATCATTGAAAATACCTTATAATATATCGTAATTTGTAGTGTATCATTGAAAATACCTTATAATATATGGTAATTTGTAGTGCATCAATGAAAATACCTTATAATATAATGTAATATGCAGTGTATCATTGGAAATACCTTATAATAAAACGTAATATGCAGTGTATCATTGAAAATACCTTATAATAAAACGTAATATGCAGTGTATCATTGAAGATACCTTATAATATATGGTAATTTGTAGTGTATCATTGAAAATACCTAATAATATAACGTAATATGCAGTGTATCATCGAAAATACCTTATAATATAACGTAATATGCAGTGTATCATTGAAAATACCTTATAATATAACGTAATATGCAGTGTATCATTGAAAATACCTTATAATATAACGTAATATGCAGTGTATCATTGAAAATACCTTAGAATATATGGTAATTCTAGTCTATCAATGAAAATACCTTATAATATAACGTAATATGCAGTGTATCAGTGAAAATACCTTATAATATATCGTAATTTGTAGTGTATCATTGAAAATACCTTATAATATATAGTAGTTTATCATTGAAAATACCTTATAATATAACGTAATCTGCTGTGTATCATTGAAAATACCTTATAATATATCGCAATTTGTAGTGTATCAATGAAAATACCGTATAATATAACGTAATATGCAGTGTATCATTGAAAATACCTTATAATATAACGTAATATGCAGTGTATCATTGAAAATACCTTATAATATAACGTAATATGCAGTGTATCACTGAAAATACCTTATAATATAACGTAATATGCAGTGTATCACTGAAAATACCTTATAATATAACGTAATATGCAGTGTATCATTGAAAATACCTTAGAATATATGGTAATTCTAGTCTATCAATGAAAATACCTTATAATATATCGCAATTTGTAATGTATCATTGAAAATACCTTATAATATATGGTAATTTGTAGTGCATCAATGAAAATACCTTATAATATAACGTAATATGCAGTGTATCATTGAATATACCTTATAATATAACGTAATATGCAGTGTATCATTGAAAATACCTTATAATATAACGTAATATGCAGTGTATCATTGAAAATACCTTAGAATATATGGTAATTGTAGTCTATCAATGAAAATACCTTATAATATAACGTAATATGCAGTCTATCAGTGAAAATACCTTATAATATATCGTAATTTGTAGTGTATCATTGAAAATACCTTATAATATATAGTAGTTTATCATTGAAAATACCTTATAATGTATAGTAGTTTATCATTGAAAATACCTTATAATATAACGTAATATGCTGTGTATCATTGAAAATACCTTATAATATATCGTAATTTGTAGTGTATCATTGAAAATACCTTATAATATATGGTAATTTGTAGTGTATCAATGAAAATACCTAATAATATAACGTAATATGCAGTGTATCATTGAAAATACATTATAATATAACGTAATATGCGGTGTATCATTGAAAATACCTTATAATATATCGTAATTTGTAGTGTATCATTGAAAATACCTTATAATATATGGTAATTTGTAGTGCATCAATGAAAATACCTTATAATATAATGTAATATGCAGTGTATCATTGGAAATACCTTATAATAAAACGTAATATGCAGTGTATCATTGAAAATACCTTATAATAAAACGTAATATGCAGTGTATCATTGAAGATACCTTATAATATATGGTAATTTGTAGTGTATCATTGAAAATACCTAATAATATAACGTAATATG
Organism: Lasioglossum lativentre; assembly: GCA_916610255.1. NCBI lineage: Eukaryota > Metazoa > Arthropoda > Insecta > Hymenoptera > Halictidae > Lasioglossum > Lasioglossum lativentre. The sequence continues at coordinate 601,769 of CAKAJI010000341.1, forward strand.
CAGTGTATCATCGAAAATACCTTATAATATAACGTAATATGCAGTGTATCATTGAAAATACCTTATAATATAACGTAATATGCAGTGTATCATTGAAAATACCTTATAATATAACGTAATATGCAGTGTATCATTGAAAATACCTTAGAATATATGGTAATTCTAGTCTATCAATGAAAATACCTTATAATATAACGTAATATGCAGTGTATCAGTGAAAATACCTTATAATATATCGTAATTTGTAGTGTATCATTGAAAATACCTTATAATATATAGTAGTTTATCATTGAAAATACCGTATAATATAACGTAATCTGCTGTGTATCATTGAAAATACCTTATAATATATCGCAATTTGTAGTGTATCAATGAAAATACCGTATAATATAACGTAATATGCAGTGTATCATTGAAAATACCTTATAATATAACGTAATATGCAGTGTATCATTGAAAATACCTTATAATATAACGTAATATGCAGTGTATCACTGAAAATACCTTATAATATAACGTAATATGCAGTGTATCACTGAAAATACCTTATAATATAACGTAATATGCAGTGTATCATTGAAAATACCTTAGAATATATGGTAATTCTAGTCTATCAATGAAAATACCTTATAATATATCGCAATTTGTAGTGTATCATTGAAAATACCTTATAATATATGGTAATTTGTAGTGCATCAATGAAAATACCTTATAATATAACGTAATATGCAGTGTATCATTGAAAATACCTTATAATATAACGTAATATGCAGTGTATCATTGAAAATACCTTATAATATAACGTAATATGCAGTGTATCATTGAAAATACCTTAGAATATATGGTAATTGTAGTCTATCAATGAAAATACCTTATAATATAACGTAATATGCAGTCTATCAGTGAAAATACCTTATAATATATCGTAATTTGTAGTGTATCATTGAAAATACCTTATAATATATAGTAGTTTATCATTGAAAATACCTTATAATATATAGTAGTTTATCATTGAAAATACCTTATAATATAACGTAATATGCTGTGTATCATTGAAAATACCTTATAATATAACGTAATATGCAGTGTATCATTGAAAATACCTTATAATATAACGTAATATGCAGTGTATCATTGAAAATACCTTAGAATATATGGTAATTGTAGTCTATCAATGAAAATACCTTATAATATAACGTAATATGCAGTCTATCAGTGAAAATACCTTATAATATATCGTAATTTGTAGTGTATCATTGAAAATACCTTATAATATATAGTAGTTTATCATTGAAAATACCTTATAATATATAGTAGTTTATCATTGAAAATACCTTATAATATAACGTAATATGCTGTGTATCATTGAAAATACCTTATAATATAACGTAATATGCAGTGTATCATTGAAAATACCTTATAATATAACGTAATATGCAGTGTATCATTGAAAATACCTTATAATATAACGTAATATGCAGTGTATTATTGAAAATACCTTATAATATAACGTAATATGCAGTGTATCATTGAAAATACCTTATAATATAACGTAATATGCAGTGTATCATTGAAAATACCTTATAATATAACGTAATATGCAGTGTATCATTGAAAATACCTTAGAATATATGGTAATTCTAGTCTATCAATGAAAATACCTTATAATATAACGTAATATGCAGTGTATCAGTGAAAATACCTTATAATATATCGTAATTTGTAGTGTATCATTGAAAATACCTTATAATATATAGTAGTTTATCATTGAAAATACCTTATAATATAACGTAATCTGCTGTGTATCATTGAAAATACCTTATAATATATCGCAATTTGTAGTGTATCAATGAAAATACCGTATAATATAACGTAATATGCAGTGTATCATTGAAAATACCTTATAATATAACGTAATATGCAGTGTATCATTGAAAATACCTTATAATATAACGTAATATGCAGTGTATCACTGAAAATACCTTATAATATAACGTAATATGCAGTGTATCACTGAAAATACCTTATAATATAACGTAATATGCAGTGTATCATTGAAAATACCTTAGAATATATGGTAATTCTAGTCTATCAATGAAAATACCTTATAATATATCGCAATTTGTAGTGTATCATTGAAAATACCTTATAATATATGGTAATTTGTAGTGCATCAATGAAAATACCTTATAATATAACGTAATATGCAGTGTATCATTGAAAATACCTTATAATATAACGTAATATGCAGTGTATCATTGAAAATACCTTATAATATAACGTAATATGCAGTGTATCATTGAAAATACCTTAGAATATATGGTAATTGTAGTCTATCAATGAAAATACCTTATAATATAACGTAATATGCAGTCTATCAGTGAAAATACCTTATAATATATCGTAATTTGTAGTGTATCATTGAAAATACCTTATAATATATAGTAGTTTATCATTGAAAATACCTTATAATATATAGTAGTTTATCATTGAAAATACCTTATAATATAACGTAATATGCTGTGTATCATTGAAAATACCTTATAATATATCGTAATTTGTAGTGTATCAATGAAAATACCTTATAATATAAAGTAATATGCAGTGTATCATTGAAAATACCTTATAATATATGGTAATTTGTAGTGTATCAATGAAAATACCTTATAATATAACGTAATATGCAGTGTATCATTGAAAATACCTTATAATATATCGTAATTTGTAGTGTATCATTGAAAATACCTTGTAATATATAGTAGTTTATCATTGAAAATACCTTATAATATAACGTAATATGCAGTGTATCATTGAAAATACCTTATAATATAACGTAATATGCAGTGTATCATTGAAAATACCTTATAATATAACGTAATATGCAGTGTATCATTGAAAATACCTTAGAATATATGGTAATTGTAGTCTATCAATGAAAATACCTTATAATATAACGTAATATGCAGTCTATCAGTGAAAATACCTTATAATATATCGTAATTTGTAGTGTATCATTGAAAATACCTTATAATATATAGTAGTTTATCATTGAAAATACCTTATAATATATAGTAGTTTATCATTGAAAATACCTTATAATATAAAGTAATATGCAGTGTATCATTGAAAATACCTTATAATATATCGTAATTTGTAGTGTATCATTGAAAATACCTTATAATATATGGTAATATGCAGTGTATCATTGGAAATACCTTATAATATATCGAAATTTTTTAGTGTATCATTGAAAATACCTTATAATATATGGTAATTTGTAGTGTATCAATGAAAATACCTTATAATATAACGTAATATGCAGTGTATCATTGAAAATACCTTATAATATATCGTAATTTGTAGTGTATCATTGAAAATACCTTGTAATATATAGTAGTTTATCATTGAAAATACCTTATAATATAACGTAATATGCAGTGTATCATTGAAAATACCTTATAATATAACGTAATATGCAGTGTATCATTGAAAATACCTTATAATATAACGTAATATGCAGTGTATCATTGAAAATACCTTATAATATAACGTAATATGCAGTGTATCATTGAAAATACCTTATAATATAACGTAATATGCAGTGTATCATTGAAAATACCTTATAATATAACGTAATATGCAGTGTATCATTGAAAATACCTTAGAATATATGGTAATTGTAGTCTATCAATGAAAATACCTAATAATATAACGTAATATGCAGTGTATCATTGAAAATACATTATAATATAACGTAATATGCGGTGTATCATTGAAAATACCTTATAATATATCGTAATTTGTAGTGTATCATTGAAAATACCTTATAATATAACGTAATATGCAGTGTATTATTGAAAATACCTTATAATATAACGTAATATGCAGTGTATCATTGAAAATACCTTATAATATAACGTAATATGCAGTGTATCATTGAAAATACCTTATAATATAACGTAATATGCAGTGTATCATTGAAAATACCTTAGAATATATGGTAATTCTAGTCTATCAATGAAAATACCTTATAATATAACGTAATATGCAGTGTATCAGTGAAAATACCTTATAATATATCGTAATTTGTAGTGTATCATTGAAAATACCTTATAATATATAGTAGTTTATCATTGAAAATACCTTATAATATAACGTAATCTGCTGTGTATCATTGAAAATACCTTATAATATATCGCAATTTGTAGTGTATCAATGAAAATACCGTATAATATAACGTAATATGCAGTGTATCATTGAAAATACCTTATAATATAACGTAATATGCAGTGTATCATTGAAAATACCTTATAATATAACGTAATATGCAGTGTATCACTGAAAATACCTTATAATATAACGTAATATGCAGTGTATCACTGAAAATACCTTATAATATAACGTAATATGCAGTGTATCATTGAAAATACCTTAGAATATATGGTAATTCTAGTCTATCAATGAAAATACCTTATAATATATCGCAATTTGTAGTGTATCATTGAAAATACCTTATAATATATGGTAATTTGTAGTGCATCAATGAAAATACCTTATAATATAACGTAATATGCAGTGTATCATTGAAAATACCTTATAATATAACGTAATATGCAGTGTATCATTGAAAATACCTTATAATATAACGTAATATGCAGTGTATCATTGAAAATACCTTATAATATATAGTAGTTTATCATTGAAAATACCTTATAATAAAACGTAATCTGCTGTGTATCATTGAAAATACCTTATAATATATCGCAATTTGTAGTGTATCAATGAAAATACCGTATAATATAACGTAATATGCAGTGTATCATTGAAAATACCTTATAATATAACGTAATATGCAGTGTATCATTGAAAATACCTTATAATATAACGTAATATGCAGTGTATCACTGAAAATACCTTATAATATAACGTAATATGCAGTGTATCACTGAAAATACCTTATAATATAACGTAATATGCAGTGTATCATTGAAAATACCTTAGAATATATGGTAATTCTAGTCTATCAATGAAAATACCTTATAATATATCGCAATTTGTAGTGTATCATTGAAAATACCTTATAATATATGGTAATTTGTAGTGCATCAATGAAAATACCTTATAATATAACGTAATATGCAGTGTATCATTGAAAATACCTTATAATATAACGTAATATGCAGTGTATCATTGAAAATACCTTATAATATAACGTAATATGCAGTGTATCATTGAAAATACCTTAGAATATATGGTAATTGTAGTCTATCAATGAAAATACCTTATAATATAACGTAATATGCAGTCTATCAGTGAAAATACCTTATAATATATCGTAATTTGTAGTGTATCATTGAAAATACCTTATAATATATAGTAGTTTATCATTGAAAATACCTTATAATATATAGTAGTTTATCATTGAAAATACCTTATAATATAACGTAATATGCTGTGTATCATTGAAAATACCTTATAATATAACGTAATATGCAGTGTATCATTGAAAATACCTTATAATATAACGTAATATGCAGTGTATCATTGAAAATACCTTAGAATATATGGTAATTGTAGTCTATCAATGAAAATACCTTATAATATAACGTAATATGCAGTCTATCAGTGAAAATACCTTATAATATATCGTAATTTGTAGTGTATCATTGAAAATACCTTATAATATATAGTAGTTTATCATTGAAAATACCTTATAATATATAGTAGTTTATCATTGAAAATACCTTATAATATAACGTAATATGCTGTGTATCATTGAAAATACCTTATAATATAACGTAATATGCAGTGTATCATTGAAAATACCTTATAATATAACGTAATATGCAGTGTATCATTGAAAATACCTTATAATATAACGTAATATGCAGTGTATTATTGAAAATACCTTATAATATAACGTAATATGCAGTGTATCATTGAAAATACCTTATAATATAACGTAATATGCAGTGTATCATTGAAAATACCTTATAATATAACGTAATATGCAGTGTATCATTGAAAATACCTTAGAATATATGGTAATTCTAGTCTATCAATGAAAATACCTTATAATATAACGTAATATGCAGTGTATCAGTGAAAATACCTTATAATATATCGTAATTTGTAGTGTATCATTGAAAATACCTTATAATATATAGTAGTTTATCATTGAAAATACCTTATAATATAACGTAATCTGCTGTGTATCATTGAAAATACCTT